>CM076579.1:1505259257-1505789711 GCA_034641835.2 Pinus albicaulis | reverse complement strand
TCTTGTTGCCATATGACATAAATGAAAACATAGATTAACAAATGCGTCAAACGCTCAAGAGAGGCATGTCCAGCAAATCCATGTGTATGGCATGGAAATTCACAACATGTAAAGGAATGACGTGAAACATCAATTTAACAAGAAGAAACTATAAAGTACCTTCTCTATTCCAGTTGCAGTGACTAAAAATATTAGTTTTCACATATTGAAATAGATAAAAGTAAAAATATACATATAACACCATGCCTTTATGCATAATCACTGATATATTACTCTCTCTTTTCTACTATAGTACCTTTTTTGAAAGGGTACAAATTCGAACATGTTCATTTTTCATAGGATATTCTAACTAATAATTACTTCTCATGATTTCTTAGGCTTATTTTGTCTTCCATTCAAATTTATCATAAAGAAACTACACAGAAGATCTCAATAGTCTAAACAAAATGCTAGTAGGTTCATAAAGAGACAGGCAAACAAGAGACAATAATTTACCTTGGGAAAACACGCGTTTTGAAAAACCCAGCAACCTTTTCCTAAGAGAAATTGTTCAGTTCAGAGATACATCTAATTCTTCTAGTCAAATAGAAAGTCAAACTTACCAACAATGTAGCCTTGGCCCAACCTAGTCAACTAGCCCTCAACAAAAGCCACAAATATGACCAATACCCTCGACCTGTGCTAATATGCTAGGGCTAAATTTTGGCCTCCTACTGTGCCCATGAATCTTGATCTTGCTACTCATGGTATGTCCAAAAACTCTTCCTTGGATCTCTCTCTAATATTCAACCTTAAATATGCCTCATATTCCTCATATTCAACCTATGCTATGCCTAATATCCGCCCTATTATTTGCCTTAGATGGTCTGAATTCTACCTCAAAGGTGATCCAATTTCTTGCTCTGTTGAGGGGAGTGAATTGCCTATATATATAGGAATTTCAAGATCTCGAATGGGTGTGTCCCTTCACAAGGGCCGACTTCATCTTTTGGAGGGTTGACTTGTCATTTGGAGCCAAAAGTTCAACTTTTATAAATTCAATTTTTTTTCCTTTTGCAATTGACATGAAGAACATGTCTTACATTTTATATTACAAGAGGAAAAATATTAATTATGAAGACCAACCATAGCTACAAAATTCAACACTCCCTCTTAGCAGGTGAGGTATTCATAATGACTATCCAAATGTTCTCTTGTTGAAAAATTTATCTAAGAAAATGTTATAACTTATAAGAATTCATCATCAGTATCAGCATCAGTCAATTACCATAATCCTAGTTAAAAAATTTGACACATGGTAAATTTAACAACATCAAGTTACCATAATTTTGGTCAGTATCTCTGTCTTATGGTGTATCCTCACCATAATTTCAGTCGGTACCTCTTGACACATGGTATGTCATTAGCATCAACTAGTCCCCATAATTTTGGTCCATCTAAAACATGGTATACACACTAGTCTTGGTTCACCATAATTCGGATCAATATCTTTGACATATGGTGAATCTCCAAAGGCCTCACTCTACCTGAGTAATTTTGGGCATGATGTTAAATTAGCTCACTCAATCTATCTGGAGAGTTTTAAGACTGATGCGGAGAGGCACCCACTCAACTGAGTGAGTCTGGGCCTCTAGGACCATTCTTCCTAACTCCGGTCAACATACTTGACACAGGAAGAATGATTATCCCCTATTATACCATTCTCCCTAATTCCGGTCAACACACTCGACACATGGGAGAATGTATGTCCTAAATGAGCTAGTTATGTTGATGTGTCAATCCACTACCTGTGGAAAGCATCCTACATCATAATCATGCTCAACAAGTCGTCACTTGTATTTATTCACCAATTATCCAAGTCATCGCTTGGAACCTAGTCAACACTTGTGACCTATATGAATAGCATGATACTATATGTATTCTTCCACCATCACATCTACCCATACCTGATGCTGAGATGCCTCTTGAAAACTAGAGGGTTCCTCAACCTGGGCTACCAAGGCTTGGTACCTTTTAGGTTGCTTGTGCTACCTCTTCTCATTTATGAGCTGTGTCTTTCTGCAAAAACAGTTTTTAAGAAAAACGAGGTGAAAAAATTTCACCGTCTAAAGAAAACATATCTTGCAAATGTATTCAGAAATATATAAAGGAATTCAATTCAATTTTGCTATAAAACAACACAAAGTTTGAGAACCACGATGTGAGTTTGATCTAATTCATCGAAACAACAATGAAACATTAAATATTATGAAACTTTAGTTTTTCCTTAAATGTATATGGTCCAAGGAATCACTGTTAACAAAATACAGTGCAATCATGCTATTCAACACAAATTCAAAAAGAGCCTTTTGGGGAACAGGTTTCAAAAATTGACTTCCTTTTCATGCACTCTGCATCTAATTATTTTGTTTTTACTTGAATGCTTGAAAGTTGAAACTTGAAAGTTTCATCTGATTATGAATAGCTGGGAGCGATAATATTGTTACCAGAAATTGTGTTCATAAAATATTACTATTAGTAATCAAGGTAGTCCCAGTGTTACAAGAGAACGTTCCTAGAAGTCTCACTCCTGCTCTAGAAGAGCACTGGTGACATGTAGTATGTGTGCCCTTGGGAGTGCACTCTTGAAAATTTCAGATTGGGATCATTTTTGGGAGCACATGCTTGACCTGTGGATTTGCAGTCCCCAAAGAATTTCAGGAGCATGCTCCCTGATCTGCTCCATGGAACTACCATGCAATTTGTGCAATCCGAGGTGCACTCAAGAGACTACTCTTAGGATTCATATAAAGAAATCATTTTAATGTTTTCTTTTGAATGTTGGGTCCCAAGGGAAGGCCCTGATAGGTCCTTCACCCTCAAGGAAGAGAGTTAGACATCCTGAAACACCTACAACTTCATCCACAATGTAGAGAAATGGGTTGAATGTAGATCAACATATAGCTTGGTTCATGTGCACTACAACTCATGAATTGGGATGACAATCCAAAGGATAATTTGGAAGGGTTGGAGGCCACTATTATTGATTGGCTGATGATTGTGTTAAAATGCCAGACCCATAATGTGTAAAAGCAAAACAATCAACAAGTATATTACCATCATAATCGCGAGGGGTCCTTACATGTTTTGGTAGGCCATCTGCAATTGATCGAAATAGAGCAGCCATTGCTCATATGGCAAGAGTCTACAACAACATACATTTTTTTCCTTATTTATTTTCTTTACTTGTTAGAGACTTCAGTACAGTTCAACAATTTAGTTCCTATTTTGTAAATTAGGCACATGTCCTATCTGGAAAAGCATTATTCTATGCATGTTATAACTCTGACTCATGATGTCCTATTTCATTTTCAATTTTATTTACTAAAATATGTTTTATAGCATTGCAACTACTAGACTGTTCATGTTATTTGGTTCATGCATATTTAATATCAGAATGTGTTTTGTTGGCTCCATTTGAATAATTCCATAAATAGTGGACAGCTAAGTCACCTGACACTAGGACATGGGGACATGGATATCCGAGTGTCCAGAACAAACACATAAACCCCCAAAATAAGATATGGGGATGCTCAAATATAAATTACATAAAAATTAAAATGACAAAAATAAAATATAGAACCAAAGATGTAATTTATTTTTTAAATTCATAATATATAAGCACATCAAACACACATCAGGACAAATCTACACATTTTTTGAAGATTCTTTGGTGTCCTGAGAGTTGGACATGGTTAGACACACCATAAATGAGCATTTGATATGAGAGAAACATGTCTAGCACAAGATGCTGTTGGAAACATTGAGAGGCGGGTGAATTAGTATTTCTTTTCAATTGTTATTATAACCAGTTAGATTCTACACAAAAAATAGAGAAATGAATAATTTATTATAGAAGGAAGGATAATGATCCTTTTACAAATGAATGAGTACAATGATTGCCAAGCACCAACTCAGACTTAATGAGGCTCCGACCTCTAGGCCTTCGACCCTATCTTCTCCAAGGCACCAACCTTGTGTTTAGGGGCTCATAACCCAAGGAATCCAATCCCTCTTTGCTTCTTTATTACATGATTGATTCAAAGATTCTTCATTGCACCAATCTTCACATACTACACCAGCTATTCCACATCACACTTCATTATCAATTTTGTCCCAGACTTTGCACCAAGAATTTTGCACTGCACTAAGAGTTCAATACCAGACTGTTCCTAGACAACTGTATCACAGCTAAACCAACGTTCCGCACCACACAACACCTATACTTCTTCACCACAACTTACAACACTTATACTTCTTCACCATAGCTTACCGCACCTATACTTCTTCAACATAGCTTACCAACTCAATAAGATCTAAGCCACTTCAATTCCACAGATTACAGGTCCGAAAACAAGGTATAGATATAAGTCTGAACCAGATTGACCATAGTCCAAAACACCTTAACAACACAGGTCCAAAATAAATAAGGTGAAGATGTGGATCCGAAACAGATTGAAGTGCCCTCACTGCAACCACACATGTCTGAAGAGATGAAACCACAATTCGAAATAACAACACCGAGACAAGAAATGTTTAAGGCTCTAAAACAGGTCCAAGACACTATGTGCCAGTTCAAAATGTTATTGCCATAGATCAACTAAAGTTTCAACACTTTTAACACCCTTCCTTGCTGTAATAATTCTGTAGAGAAATCTAAGAGGTGTAATAATCCGAGCTAGATAAGATGTGTATTAATATATGTTCTTTAAGTTCACCTTCCTAAAAGTTCACGAGTTGTGAACCTATAGCTAGTTGTTCTCCAAGTGTCATCCAGCTAATGATGAAACGTAAAGGTTCAACACTATATTTATACGGTTCATTATGTGCTTAAGATGAAAAGACATGTCTTCTTAGGGCAAGATTAGGTTGTCTTAATGACCAGATTCATTTCCTTAACTTAAAAAATTCATATTTTGCAGAATACTTGGAGTTTCAGGCCAAGTGATAGCTCGTTAGAAACCTAAAAATATGCTCTAGAGGATGGTGAAGGTCTCATAGAGAAATTATGCCTCTAAGGTAGAGAAAAATAATTTTTAATGTGACTGATCATTTATTGGTGTAGAAATGAGGTAGGGTAGAATGTCTTGGGCTTCTTTATGGTTTGATCCTTCAATGTTTGCCTTCTTCATACTAAGCTTACAATACCATAGTGATATATGTCATTGTGTAGTCTTCCATCATCTAGATGACCAAGGGACATCATCTAGTCCTTCAACAAGTATGGTCATCCATCATTATTCATCAAGGTACATTACTGACACTTCTTCATCATCATCTAGCATCATATTGCCATATGACATGAATGAAAACCTAGATTAACAATATCCCCTTTTGTTATTGATGAAAATATTCCACCTTTTCTCCCCCTTTGACATCAATGGCAAATGGGATGCCAACGTACTCCCCCTGTCATGTTGCTCCCCCTGTTCCATTTCTCCTTTGTTTGGTTTCATTTTAATGTGATGCAAGAGCAATAACCCCCATCTTTTGCATGAGATATTCAAATGATTCTCGTGGAAAGGGTTTTGTAAAGATATATGCAATTTTCTTCTTTGTATTGATGTATTCCAACTTGATATTTTGTTCAGCAACTTGTTCACAGAGAAAATGATATTTCATTGGAATATGTTTGGTGTTTGAGTGCATCACTAGTTTCTTTGAAAAACTGATGGTGCTAGTGTTGTCGCAAAAAATAGTGATTGGTTGCTTAGTTTCTATGTGGCAAGGGCACATAATGGCTAGCTCAAGTGGTGGAGAATGGTGACACATCAAACTGTATGGCGACTGCAACGAGCTAATGTCCAAAAACAAATCTAGGAGAGAATTTCTACTATAGAGGTCACCCACTAATGGTGGGTGATAGGTCCCTTGAGTCCATATAAATCTAGATTTATAAGTAATGTTGTTGTAAAATCTCTCAATGCCTCAAGTTAATGGAACCAGTATGAAGAGGGAAGTAATTCTAGGTAGAATCTAGACTAGGGTCCTAAGGGCTCCTACATGTAGAAGGATAGACATATGTGATTTGGGTACCTGGACGAACTAGATGAGGCTTGGATCCACTTGAATAACTTGAATAGACAATGGAACATCCCATATATTTCATAGTAGGTGGAGCAATTGACCATCATGAGTGATGGATGGAAAAATCATGAGGAATAGAACTTTAATAAATTTCCTTGTATCTTGTCCAGCACGCACAATGTTTCTCAAATCAGTGGACGCTTCAAACAAGGTAAGAGTCAAGACTACCCAAATTATTTGTGAAATGGAGGAAGTCATTCAAGAAGTGGGAGAAGAACATGTTGTACAAATTGTCAACGACAATGCAGCTAATTATATGGCTGTTGGTAGACTTTTTGAGATTAGGCACCCCACTATTTACCTCTTATGTTGTCCATTGCATAGATTTAATGCTTCAAGACATTGGTAAAATTCCTTGGATACATGAGATGGTGGAGAAGGAAAAATCCATAACCAAATACCTGTACAATCACACTATTGTCCTAAACAGTGGCATGCAGTGATCAAATCTGCAACATATTTCATATCTTTGCAATCTAAAGATAAATTGTTGAAAGCATTGAAATTGTTGCACTTGTGTTTAATGACGATTTCTAGAAAGAGGTCGAAGAGATTATTGCTATGACAAATTCCCTTGTCAGAGTTCTCAGGTACTACAAGTCTTTTCATTTTTTAATTTTCAAAAATTTCATTTCAAGCTTCATTTCATTTTCAAAGTTTCATATTTCATTGAATTTGAAAGCTTGAAATTTTAGGATGGTTGATGGTGACAAACCCGCTATGGGTTACATTTATGAGGTGATGGATCTTGCAAAGGAGGCCATCAAAAGAAGATATGGGGATGAGAAGGCCAAGTATATGCCTTTTTGGGACATTATTGATGCAGTTTGGGATAGGAAATTGCATTCCCCCTTACATCCTGTTGGGTACTTGTTATACCCACAGTATTTTTATGATAAGAGAAAACTTAATGAGGATAGGGAGGTTGGAAGAGGACATATGACATGCATTGAAAGGAGCTTCCCTGATCAAGAAGTTCAAAGTCATGCCCTTGCCTAGCTACTAGATTATAGGGCGTTAGCCAAATTATTTTCCTATACCAGTGCTATGCGAGAAAAGACTAAGATGTTGCCAAGTAACCTTTGAGACTTAAATGCTTCATCAATTCATTAAAAAAATTTAAACATTATTTTTTTATGTTAAATTTTTTATTAAATTTTGTTGTCTTTTTAAGTTTTTAGTATTTAGTATTTAGTATTTATCATCTTTGATTTGTACTTAGTACTTACTAATGAACCCTTCTCACTTGCTAGGTCTTTGGTGGCAAAGCTTCAGTAGTGATATGCCATATTTGAAGAGATTCGTCATTTGGATCTTAAACCAATCATGCAATACTTCAGGTTGTGAGTGCAATTGGAGCATGTTTGAGAAAATACATTCTAATAAGTGCAACCAATTGACACAAAAGCGCTTAAATGACCTTGTATTTCTCCATTACAATATACGATTTCGCAACTAGTAAATACTAGGTGAGAGTCTAAATTTGAAGGTTTCATAATCTGATTTGCACTTTAAAGTTCAAACTTTAATTCACATTTCCATGTCTCGTGATAATGACAGGTTTGGATTATTCACAAATCGACCTTCAAGAGATAGATCTGCAAACTGCAATTGCAGCAGATTGGGTCCAATTGGACGAGGCTCCTCTTTTAAGCCTAGATGACTTGGAGTATATTTCTAGTCAAGCAAGCGAAGGACTGGGAGGAATTGCTTCTAGTTCTCACTCTTAGAGTCTTAGTTACTATTTTTCTACTGATTGGTATACAGTATTTTGTAAGCTTTTAGAAGCACATGCTTTAGGTTCTATGGAGTCACTGGTTAGGAGTCAGCATTCAGTACTTTGGATCACATTTGGAATCATAACATATATGAGATACTTATTCATTCATGATATTTTGGACATCTATTGATATTATGCATTTTTTGGACCAAGGTTACTTGGGAGCGGGAGCGAAAACGCGGAGTGGGAGCGGGAGCACCATTTATAGAAGTTTCCGGTCCGGAGCATTTCCAGGAGCGTTTATATATATATATATATATATATATATATATATATATATATTTATATTTAATGCATATATGTCAACAAAAACATGTAGAATGATGAATTAGACATAAAAAACATAAAAACATAGATTGAATCATTTAACATCAATCATCTAGAAGTTATAATCTTCATCAACCACACCCACAAGTTGGAAGCATACAACATATTGACTCTTGAGTCTCGCAAATCATCAATCTGAAGGTTTCAAGCTTTCAAAATTCAAAATATAACATTTAACATCATTGATTCATTGATTTCAAAATTCAATATACATTTATCATCATTGATATATATCATTTATCATCGTTGATTCATTGATTTCAAAATTCAATATATAACATTTATCATCATTGATTCATTGATCACCATATAACTTTCATGAAGCATCATATTCATAATTCATAATGACTTGTAAACTTATAAATGCCAACTTCAAAGTTTCACCTTTCAAATTCAAACTTCAAAATTAAATTGTCATTAAATATATGAAGGAGTCAAGTTTCAACTGTTCAACTGTCAACAAAAAATAGAAAAGACTAGTAAACAACAAATTGATAGAAAAATAAATTAACTCAGAAACATGTTGCAGAAAACATAGATACAAAACTTAGACAAAACATTGGCGGAAAAGACAGAAGCATCATGGCTTCCTCATGTAATCTCTCTTATTAAAAAAATTTAATTTACAATTTAAATAGATGAGAGAAGATAGTGAGTGCTATCTTAGACTCTTTTGGTTGAGATAATTTCTCACCAAAAACCAACCAAGATAGGAGTTCCTAAACAAACTCCAACTTTTGAGGAAAAACCCAACAACCCAAGAATTAGGCACATATTCCTAACTAGGAATAATTAATTAATTTATTTATTATTTTGGATTTATTATTGTTATTTTATAGAGGCTAAAATTCCCCCCTTCAATGACAAATCCAAAATAAGAACGAGGAACCATCTTCCAAGTTATCATGTTGATCCTCAAAAAACATTGCCTGAAAAACCGCCAAAGCTGGATGCTGAAAAACTGCAATCTGAAGAGACCATGAGTCAGCTGCATGTGTGATTCATGTCTGAATTTCGCTTGACAATTCCATCAAGTGCCAAGTTGCAAAAGGATCCATCTGTCCTTTGCATGAAAGCAGCATCTTTTGTCCACTGACAAAATTTGTTCAAAGCCCACTGGCTGATGATGTCAAAAACAACTCACTGTTTCTTTTGCTATGCTGAAAACTGTTCACTGCTTCTTTGCTGTCGACTGCCCACTGGCAAATTTGTTGATGCCCACTGGAAAATTGGTTGATGCCCACTGGAAAATTTGTTGATGCCCACTGGCAAATTGGTTGATGCCCACTGGCTGTTGAAGATGCCCACTGGCTGCTTTTGCTGGTTTTGTCGAGACTTTCAGTCTGAAAACCACTGTCAATCTCATTGACATTTTCCCCCCTTTGTCAACTGAAAGGAGAGACACTTTTCTTGGAAAGTATTGCTAAACTCCCCCCCTTCAGGTGTAGGAGTTTTACACTGTTGTACTCCCCCATTCAACTGCATGAGAGTACCATCATCTTTTCACTGTTGGCTGCACAATGTGTGATCGTATGCGGTTGTAGAACTGAAGCAATCGTTTAACTATGGATGACCATTCCCAAGAGTCGATCCATTTATAATGTATTTTCAATCTGGCTGATTTGTGTTGATTGCGAAATTTTTCTGAGGAATGATTAGACTTACCACAATGGCAACAGGGATGGAGATAAAAACACTAATCTTCCATATGACTGGTTCTCTGACAATGAGAACATTTCGGATTGACTTCAACTTCAGGTTGTGTGGAATTCTCTTTTTCGGCAACTTTGGGTTGCATGCACTGCTGGTTGTCTACAATTGTCTCTGAATGTGCTGAGGGGATCTGTTCAAGAAATCTCGCACTGACGAACTGAATGGGCTTGGAATAATCTGGAATATGCAGGTTGGTGTCATCTTGGACATATCCTAAGCCTCGTTGATTCTTGTTATTCTGAATTTCTTCCCAGGGCTTGATGATGGGCTTGGAAGAAATTTGATTTGGAACAACTTCGACACTTGAAGTTGTTGGAATGAATGACTTATCATCTGGATTGTGCAAAGACTTATCATCTGGATGGTTCAAAGACTTGAAAGTATCATTCTTTTCTTGCAATTCAATCCTTTGAAGTTGCGACTCAAGTTGAAGAAACTCAATAGTTTCATGTGTTTGTTGTCGATGCTGTGAAATATTAGCAAGAGTTTCTTTGCTGACGTGCACCATGTCTTCATAACTGGAGATGATCAAACTGTGAAGAATGTTTAACAACTAAATATGTTGCGCCATTTGAACTTGTGCACTTGAAATCAGGCTCTCTTGTTGTAGATGTCGTACTTTGAACAATTTCACTTAAACGATAGGCTCGCTTGAATGTGGCACGCTCGCTTTATTTGTTGCTGATTACACTTGCTAGAGTTGTAAAATTGTCTTGCTGAAAATTTGGAATTCACGCTCGCTTGATGACGATTGCGTTTGTTTGATCATGCACTTGACTTACATGATGACTTCACGCTCACTTGAATGAATAACCACGCTCACTTGATGTCAATGTCAACTTGGTTGATTGATGTCAGTGTTGAACTTGTTTGGTTGCTTTTGATGGTCGTTGCATTAAACTGCACTCTGGCTTGCTTGATGGTTTGATCTTTGTACTATCTTGATGAAATTTGCTTGAAATCACGCTCGCTTGCAGGAGATGTAAACTTGTCGCTTGCTTGATTTAAAAACTCATGCACTCACTTGATTTTGTGTAAAGCAAGGGTGTCGAACACTATCGACAATGCACCCAAGAAAGCTTACAATGATTCACTTTAAAACAATGACTTCAGTTGTTCTTTTAAAAATTCATTAACAATGAATTTTTAATGATTCCCTTAAATCAATGAATTTGATTACAAGTACTTAAATGGATTTGCAAGAACGTTGATGAAGACTTTGTTGTGAAAAGCATTAACTTGACTAAGTGACTTTGCTGTTTGATGTAGAACGCTGATGTAGATAATCTTTGATTATATATTGTAGTTGTGCATATGCATGTGTTGATCTTGCAGCTATGTGTTGTGTTTGCTGATATTAAACTTTATGTAGGGAATTATTAATGTGTCACAACTAGACACAGATCAAAAACAACAACATGAAGCCATAAAAAACATGCACCATCAAACACACATGGTGTACCTAATATCCCCTTATTCAGTTTCGGGCGGATCTAGGACACATCAACACCAAAAAAATGATATCTTTATTAATCACTGGAGTACATCATCTGGAGCAATAATAATGTCAAGCTGACAACCCTTGGAAGCAATTTGTCTTCAAAATCTGGATATTCACCAACTCAATCTCTCTCAAAGAAAAAGGGTACTTGGAATCACAATAATGACTTTCCCTTATCACTCCAAATTTACAAAATATACACCTTATTAATCCAAATACAAAATATTACAATGCTCCAAAAAAATATTTCTACTTATTCCTCCAAATAAATTCAACTTATTCCTCCAAATTCAACTTATTCCTCCAAATAAAATATGATTTTAATTGCAAATCACAATTACAATTTAAAAAACAGTCCAATTACAAAAAAAATTGCTGAAGATGGGCACAATTTAATTGCTGAGAAACACTGGAAGATTTCATAACGGAGAAACCCCAATTTAATAATTATGGCAATGATGTTCTCAAATATGGTCGAATGGGCAACGAGCGGGATTATGCGCTATCAATCCAGACCAAATCGCCATTTCAGCAGGAGGACTATTCGAATTTATGGAGCAACCCGTCTAGGTACACCTGCTTCTCTCTCCATGTTAAAAGCAGTAGTTAAAGATATATTTTCTCCGGATAATGCCCACTGGATAAATACGCATTCTGTGTCATAGTCAAAATTATCGAGGTAGGTGAAATGACCGTGTTCGGCCACATGAAATTCAGCCACACGTCATGGGTTTCTATTTTATCTACTGGCTGGCCCCTTGCCACGCCCACGAGAAATGTCTAATTTGTGCGAGCCACGAGGAAATGTTGGTCTTCTAGTACTCTCAGGAGTACCACGACCATGACTAGAAGGTGGAGGTTGGATCTGCAAAGGAACAATAGTGTGATATCGAGAACTGGCACTGGCACTGGCACCCGAACGCGCACCCGCACTGCTACTAGTAGATGGTGGGACTGGCCCTGTGTGTGGCAGTGCTGCTGATGCTTCATCATCATCCCTAAAAAGTTCTACTTCCAATTCTTCCATATATACCGTGTTGTCCTCCAAATTATCATCCTCTGGGTTGTTGTCCCAGACTCTGTATGATTGATCCTCATTTTCCCGATCACAGTAATGGCTCAACAACCTCAAGTTGTAATGCACATAAACCAAGCTTTTAGCTCAGTTTTCATTTAGCCTGTTTCTTCTCACATTGTGTATGAAGCTGTAGGTGCTCCAAAACCTCTCTGCAGAAGAAGTGTTCACAACCTATGAGAGAAATTTTTAGCCAACTTTGGCAAAAGTCCCATGCCGCCATATGCTTCCCACCATGTGAGAGCATAAAATATGTCCCTGTCTTCCATTGCATGGAAAGAACCAAAGTTAGCAGTGCAACTAAAGTATTTGGATAATTCAAGGCGTTATTTAGCATACTTCTCCCTGTAGGGTACCAACTTGTCTAATGCCTTCATGTACCCCTCTTGTACCTCTAGATTTGTGTGAGGTTTCATCCTAACCCCACCTCCAGGTGTAGGTTGGCCCAACCAAGATGGAGAGTAATATTTTTGCATAAGGATTTATTCCAAGGCATGTAGTGGAACATTAAGTTTATTCTACCATGCACACACACAGTCATGAATCATAGCATACAAGTCGGGATCATTATCCTTAACAATATATTTTATTTGCCCCAACATGCTGTCCATCTACTCATAAACCTCCCCAATCACTGGTTTATAAGTATCTCCAAACCGAATCATGTGATAAATGGGCTTGGTAAAATTCAAAATTTCCCTCACACGTGCCCATAACAGAGGGTCAAGGGCGGTCTCCTCCACATGTTCGAAACCTTGCCTGTCAACTATTGTCGCTGCCCTGTCCTTTAATAGCTGCTAGTGTGGGCTTGATACCATTGCAGCCAATGACTCTCTTACCTTCAAAAGGCACCTGAAGGTGAGGTAATAGCTAGCAAATCTAGTCTTTGCTATCTTCAACAACTCCAATTTGGAGTGAGTACGAAAAAGCCCATGGGTATTGCTATGATTTGTAATAAATTTAATCATTTTTTTACTTCTCTTGTACAAATCACCAAGCCATTTGAATTGAGGTTGTTTGTTTTTGATGATATCATGCATCAAAAGGTTCATTGTGTGAACCAAACACCCAGACCAAAAAATGTTGGGGTATTTATCCTCAATAATTTCTCCTGCTGCCTTACAGTTAGCAGAATTATCAGTGATGACCTGTATGACATTGTATGGCCCAGTCTTTTCAATTATATCAAGTAATGGTTCTGCAATGTTAATGCCGGTTTTGAATTTGTCTAAATAATCATATGCTACTAGGAAGATTGCACCACTAACTGACACAGCCAAAACACTTATCAATGGCTTTCCTTTTACATTGGTCCATCCATCACAGATAATGGATACCCCATGCTCATTCCACGAATTTGTAATTCTAGCCAAAGAATGGTTTATTTTAGCTTTTTCATGATCAAGACCCACGGTTCTGGCCTTGTCATACCCAAGGCTTTTGTATCCTTTGGGGGCATCATTAATGGCAAAAACCATTTCATGCCAATAAGGTGAGCGAAGCACATTGAATGGCACCCCACATGCATATAGAAACCGGTAAACTTTTGAATCCACATCATTCCTACACCCTTCGTCCAGGAAATCGGATATGGTTCTACGCCTTAATCCAGGTGTGCCACTGCCCCCAAAACCACTAGCATGGGTGGAAGTTGAACCTGTTTGTCCATGACGTGTTGGGCCTAAATAAGAATCAATGAAACCCCTAGATATTTTAGATGATCTCTGTAGGGTAGCCTCCTCTTCCTTCCTATATTTCTCTCTCTGTGTTGCTAGCACACTAGTACAAATTTTGATTCCAATATTTTTTTCTCCATCCCCTGGCATTTTCCCACAAAGGTGCCTTCTCGCACGAGTGTATGAACCATGGTATTGTTTATTGCAATGGGGGCAAATAAATTTAATGGTTCCACCACCTTTCCCTCCTTCCTGTTTCTGAACATATTTCCACAAAGGCGTCTAAGTTTGGTATTGTCTAGTTGGGGAATCTGTGTCCTCATGTTCTCCACTCCCCAGTTCCTCCTCAACATAATCCTCCTCCTCTTCAAGATTTTCTTCAAATCCACCATAACCCTCCTCTTCATCCTCCCCTTCTCTGATTTGCCTCTTTCTTCTACTACTCTCCAACACCATTATCACAAAGAAAGGAACCAACATGAGGAAAATCCCTAGCCATATAGCCATGATGGAAACAAGTTTCAAGTTTCTAGCCTGCAAAACAAATGGAAAAATGCCAAATGGGAATAGGAAATGAAACATAGGAAAAAAACAATTCATTTTTTAAGTTTTAAACCCAATAAAATGCAACATTCAAGAAAAAATCAAGTGTTCATTTTTAAACAACCTACAAATTCATCCTAGAAAATACAAAATTGGATTAGAAGGCCTACCTCTTTCTTGCAATCCTCCTGTTGCCTTGTAGCTTGCTCCTTGCTCTCCTTGTCACATCTGTAGCTCAGCTCTCCAGTTCTCTCCTCAAGCTCTTCTTGCTCTCTCTCACTCATTCAACAAACAATAAAAACAAAATGACCCCCCCCCCACTTATAAACAAAAAAATTTCATTGAAAAAAATTTCGGCCCGGCGGGAAGCGGTTTTTGTTCTAGGGAGCGTTCGGGAGCAAATGCTTCCCGACTGCTTCCGGCATTTAGGAGTGTTTTTTAAATGCCGGAAGCGCTTAGGGAGAGTTTTCTCCTGAGCGCTTCTAGAAATGCTCCCGAAAAGGTAGGGAGCATTTTAACAGGTTCGGAAACGCGCTCCTGAAAACGCTCCCCTTAGGAAGCGTTTTCGAGAGCGCATTTCCGAGCGCTCCCAAAACGCTGCTGAACAAAGTGCGTTTCGGGAGCGGGAATGAGGGGGGGTGAATCTTCCCCGCAACCCTGGAACTTTCAAGTATGATTTTCATACTCAAATGTAATTTTATTCAAAAAGAGAGTTTGAATTTATTTTATTTTTTATGTAATTTTATGCTTTCTATATGTAATAAGTTACTCTCCAAAAGCTGCCAACTCCAAATTCATATGCAAAACTGAAGATCACCAAATCAAAGTGAAAAGTGCCAAACTCTAGCAACTTCATCCTGCAAAGAAGAAAAGTCAAAGAAAAAAGGATATTCAGCATGCTTTCAAAAAGTGAAAATAAACATAGGAAAAGTGGGTTTTGATTTAAATCAAAACTCACTCAAGTATTAAAGACTCTTAGACATCAATTTGAAATTCATTTGCCTCCTATTCTATCGAACGAACACTTGAGGAGAGTGATTTTTCGATTTTCTGGGAAAAATTGGAGAAAAATTAAGCAGAGGGCGCACAGGCTAAAGGCACTACGCATATCCTGAAGGCATTGCGCACAGACTGAAGGCACTGTGCACAGCCTTAAGGCACTGCGCATATCCTTAAGGCATTGTGCATATGTCGAGAAAGCCAAAAAATCACCTAAATTGCACCAAATCACCTCTATAACCTCTGCAACAGTTGTTTGAGCCTCCAGCAAGTGCGTAAAGGTGTCTTCCATGATAATTTACCTCCTTCAAGTTTATTTTTTTGGTCTTGTGTAATTTTCTTGAGAATTTGGTGTTTTAACCATTCAAAACCCTATCATTTCCCCCTAACACGCACAACTCCTAAATCCCGTTTCCCTTACACTCTCATACCCTTCCCACATTGCAAATACTCATTCCCAAATCCATGTTATTACAATCTCCTTCCCTAAGTTTCTAATCACAAAACCCTAAGCCCTAGGTGTTCCTTTTACCTAGGGTCCCAATTCCTAATTCTGCATCCCAATTCCCATCACACTATCACTCCTTTTCCCTTCCCCCATTTCTCATATCCCTAAACTATCTCCCACAAATTTCCCTTTCCCCATTTCCTATCCCCAAAAGTCACCTTCCACATTATCGTATACTTCCCTAGGGTTTTGCACATAAAAACACCACGACAGCAGAAGAAGAGCATAATAGACCATACAGTGAGGAAGAGGAAACAAAAGCTAGGAGGCCACATAAAAGGGACAGGATAATTAGACTTGAACCTACCAACACAAGGGAACTTTTGGCTTCTCCAATGACAGTAACATGTTTCAAATATGTTGGTTGTTATGATTTTTGTGAAAAAATTCAGAGGATTCGGCACCATGACATCTTAACCAGGCTCTTCATTTCCAAACTCCACCACAACCAAATCACTTTAGCTGGAGTCACCTTTACTGTCTCATCTGCCATTATTTCAACTGTCACCAAGATCCCGAATGTTGGGGAGAAGTGGTTCAAAAAGAGTGATTTGGAGGAAAACTACTTTGAGCCCTTCCTGCAACCAAGGTATAAGAATGAGAAAAATAGGTTCTTTCCTTTTTCCCACCTCTAGGACATATATGCACTGATGATGAAGATAATCATGAAATACTTTTCATGTGAGGGTATATTTTCATGGCTTTATACTTATCACATCTGCCTCTTGATCCATTTCACTAGGGTAAAGATGTTGAACATACCCTACTACCTTTTCCAAAGCATAGACTAGATGGCATTCATTGTACAAAAAAGGGAATATGAACATCAAATGAAAAGTCTTTTCCATTATTCCTTAATTAAAACCATAGTCCTCCACCATCTTAATCAACTAAAGATTGAATGCAGTACCTTCATAGCTAATGATATTTTCAATGAGCCATCCACTCACCATGCACAAAATGTCCCTTCATCATCCCAGCCATCCACTATTATCCCTCCATCTTAGCCCATAGAACACTCATCATCATCAAATTAGTCCCCTTCACCTCCTTCATCTCCATCTCATCATGACATTGTGTCACCTAGCAACATGGAGGATATTCAGCCTAAGTAGGTTAGTATGGTTGAGACTGAGCCATTGCCAAAAACCTACCAGAGAGCCTTCAGGCATGTGTTTTCTCCACATATAGTGGAAGGCACCACGCCTTCTACATCAACAAAGCAGGTGGACAAAGGAAAATAGAAGGTCATTGATACAGTCATTCATGATGACGAGGACACTCATGAAACAGAGCAGGAATTTCAACTTGTTGACCTCGATAAGGATGAAAATGAAAAAATCACTAAGGCAGCCATCAAAGGAAAGGATGCCAATATTAGTGAGCTCTAGACTAATCTTGATAGGGCTAGATATGTCATACACTTCCTTGAGCAAGAAAATGAGAAATTGAAGACTAAACAGGTCATTTGATGAGGTCAAGTATGTCACTGCTCAAAGGGAGGCAGAAAAGGCCAAAGCCATGCTAGATGAAACACTTGAGAAGTATGGCTTACTTGATGAACATGAAGAACAAGTACCAAGACAGAGACCTAGAACTAGAGGGCTGAAAAGAGCTCTAGCTCTAGAGAGGCAAATGGAGGCTGATCTTGCTGATCAGCTAACCCTAAATGAGCAGCTTACTATAGTGATCAATGAAAATAGGGAGCCATGGCTTGCTAGATCCAATCAACACTTGGAGAAGCTGCTAGCAAAGGCTAACAAAGACAATGCCCTATTCAGGAAGAAATTCAAACACCATACACAATGACTTATTCCTAAGTGCCAATGCAAAAATTGAAGATTTGACCATGGAGAAGAAGAAGAAATTGGACATTCTTGTAGAGGCTTCCCTCCAAGCCTAGACACATCATCATCATCTATTCTACAAATTTTGAGGCATTTTCAAAAAAATTTGCAAATTTTGAGTTTGACTATGCTTTTCTGAACAAGGAAATATCAAAAAATTTGTCATTGGATGTTGCGCAAATGATAGGGGCATTTTTTGGGAAAAATGTCACCACCAATGGATTCATAATGACAAATACAATCAAGAAAACCACTTTCCCATCCTTCATTTGCATATTCAAAAGGTCAAAAGGGAAAAAAACCACCGAAGACCAAAATCGGTAGTTCCTTTCAAATATCTATGTATTTTCTTCACAACTGCTACTGATGAGACTGTTTAGGACTTGATTGAAATCTTGCCACCATTCCAACTACTTGCATAATGTTTGGTCTTGTGGAAAAAGCATAGGAGAGCTCCAATAATTGAACTGTAAAGAGTTGCATCGATGAGAGGGGAATCATCATCTTTGCTTAATTTACAATCTTTGGTCATTGGTGTGCTCATAGGGGCACAATATTCCATCCCATATCTCTTGAGCATGTATTTAAGATATTTTTCTTGAATTATAAACATGCCTGTAGCGGTTTGAGATATTTGTAGCCTAAGAAAGTAAGATAACTCACCAATAATTGGCATTTCTAACCTTTTGGACATATTTAAAGAAAATTCATGGTTCATCCCATCATCATCGCAAGCAAAGATTAGATCATCAACATATACAATAGTGATCAAAAGTTTATCCTTGTTTATCTTCATGTAGAGATTGCTTCCTACTACTCCCTTTTTGAAACCTTGTTTTTGCAGATAGTGATCCAACTTTGCATACCAAGCTCTAGGGGCTTGTTTCAACCCATACAAGGCCTTTTCAACTTGCATACAAAGCCTTTCCCTTCAACTTAGATCAAATCCTTCTGGTTGCTCCATGTAGACTTCTTCCAAAAACATTCTTATAGTTTCCAAATGTACTACTAGAGCAAAAGTTTCTTCAAAATCAATTCCTTCAATTTGTGAGTATCCTTTGCAAACAAGTCTAGCTTTATTTTTGATAATTTGTCCATCCTTATTCATCTTGTTTTTGAATACCCATCTTGTTCCAATTATATTTTTATCTTATGGACAAGGTACTAGCTCCCAAGTCTCATTCTTTTCGATTTGAGAAATTTCTTCTTCCATGGCCTTTATCCAATGAGGATCTTTACTTGCTTAAGAAAAAAAATCCAGGTTCTATTAGTGATAAGAGAGCAACATCACCTTTTCTTGGAGTGTTTGTCATTCATCTTCGAGTTTTAATTCCTTCATCTATATTCCCAATAAACTGTTCTTCTGGATGATGTTTTTGAAGGAATTTGATTTTAGAAGGAGTTTGTGAAGGTTCACTTTGAGGTTCTTCATCCTTTTCTTATTTTTCGGGTACTTCTTCGCTTTCTTCAAGGAAGTTCTTGTTGACCACTCCGTGTCAACGACCCCATAGCAGTACACCCACATTTTTGCAAATGGGATTTATCATGTTCGAGGTGTTCACTCCATTCAGATTTTATCATCAGACGACAGTTTTATAAAAGATGTAAACCCATTCTACATGTTTATAATATAAATGATCTTAGTAAGACCATCATGTATGTAACAACCTAGGTAAGCTTAGTATTTTGGTGATGATTTCTATCCTAGGAGGTTTTTCATCTTACTGATTCATTTGTGTTTCTCAACACAAATGATCGACAAAGTTTTCCCCTTCAACCTCACCCCAAAGCTATGGTGGATTTTGTCATCAAGATACTAAGTAAGTCCTAGTGTTTTCTATCGAGTATTTGTAAAAGTAATTTGGGAATAATTCTACGTAATTGGCTAGATTATTTTTTTACAAATTACTTCGTCTGTTAGATCATATTTTGAGTCACAGAATTGGGTAGCTATTTGAGGGTCTATTACGAATGGGTTTCCCCCCTTCTTGTGTCAAATTGTAGTATCTTCATGTAAAATATTTTAGTGCATGGTCCCTCATAGTTAGACATCATGGCTAAAGTATTAGAGGGTTTGAAAAATAAATAATCCCCTCATGAGTCAATTAATTAATTTGTTTAGGCAAAATTAAATTAAAATTATAAGTGAAAAAATTTAATTAATTTGAAGTCCTAGGAAAATGTAATTCTCCAAAATTAAAAATTTATCGGTTCTAGATGTTTTAATTTTTAGAGGTCCCGGCCAAGGGAATATTGAAAATTTCAAGAAATTTTGGATCCTTGGGCCTTGGTAGTTAAGTCAAAGTCAATTTTTTGAGGTAATTAACTCAAAAATATTATTTTTGAGTTAATTAAAACGGAATTAAATTCAAAATTCAAAATTCCTCAAAAAATAATAAATTGCGACAGACGATATTAAAAGATGATTAAATCTTTTTCGTCGGTCAAGATTACTTTAACGGGCATCAAGTCAGATAGCCGTTGGAGAATAAATCTATAAATTAGAGTCTTTGTCCATCATTTGTATTCGATCATTGAATCGTGCACTTGTCCTGAGAAGCTCATATAACTTTTGTTGATCAATAAAATACAAAGACTTTGGGGTTACAGACTTTGGTGTTAGTTTTCCAGATTTATGTGGTATATTTAAAGTTGTGCCCATGTATTCCCCATATTTGTATTATTGTGCCCCATAGGTGTAGCCTCATTATTGTTATTGGTGTGCCCATGTGGTCCCCATATTGTTATATTGTGACCCCTTAGACGCCTAGAAGGTAGGTTTTGTCATTTGTATCATCAAATAATGTTGAAATTTGGGTAGAATTGGATGTACTCTAGCTCCAAAACTTTGTGGAGGGGCTAGAACACATGAGATCTCCAAGACCTAGAAATCGTTTAGAGAAATTCCACCTGGAACCTACGTTATTCAAAATATTAATTATTTTCATGGAGACCCTAAGTCTAACTTTGGGAAATTAATTAATTAAAGTGAATTAATTTAGACATGTGGGTGAGAATGTTGTAAGTGATGAGGATCAAGTCGTTTCTAATCTTAGTTGTTGATTGGAGATTAGATCACGACTATTGATTGTTCAACGAGAAAAGTATTAAAGGAAGGCTTGGGGTCAATTGGAGAACACACACATAGCGGTAGCACTTGAGCTAAGTCAAAATTCTAGTGAGTGTTTTGCCAAGAATTTTTGAGTGAAGCTTGCAGTATAGCGAGGGGCAGTTCGACAGTGGGATTTCTGAATTTGAGGCCGAGAATACAATTACAAAGAGGCAGATCTGTACCAGAGAGGCAGCGCAATCCAGGAGGGGTGACGCAGACACACTGAATTGTGACGCAGTGACTGTGTAGGCACCTATGGGGTTTCTTTATCCTCAACTAAATTAGCCATATATTTTGTCTCCGGAGATAGAGGTGAATCTGTCGGGATTTTCTCTATTGGGTAAACCACTACTGGTACCCTAGTTTGTATTCAGAAACTACATAATAATAAAACCCTCAAGAGCGGTTGCGTCGGTATTCCCGCATTGGATTTTTCCGGGTACATTTATCCAAAAAATCTCATGTGTCCTTTGTCGAATGTGCTTAATTCTCCAGTACTTGATCTATATATATGTGTAGGTTTCAGTGTGTTTACTTCAATGTTTTCTGAATATTTATGAAAAGAACTTGTTAATTTAAAAACACAAGTAGGAGAAGTAAACCAGATTTCTGCAGTAGAACTTATGTTAAGTGAATTCATAAATTTTCACATGGTATTAGAGTTATTGTAGATCACGAAGAGTTGAAGAAATCAGCAAAGAGGTGAAGTTTGTTGCATGAAGGCGGTTGTTACAACACAGATCCAAGAAGAGGCAACGCAACACTAGAGGGACTGTGTTAGTGTGTTTGGTGCACATATGTACGAAATCACACCAACTTAAGGGGTGTGGTTTTCCCTCTTAAGTTATTGGTCACAGGCAGAAAATATATGGAGTCAAGCAAGTTAGTGGAATGTGCGAGAACATAAACATACTAGATAGAGAAATAACATGCATATTAAAAAATAAAAATTAAACTATAACGAAAACAAATCACACAAAAGCTCTAAATAGAGTCAAACAACTTCAATAATCCAAACGGTGGTGCTTATGTCCCCTCTTCTCGAGTGCTGGTAGAAAATGAGGATGAAACTTTAACCCACTTGCCAAGGGGCCCTTAGAACTAGGGGTTCTAAGTCCCGATGCAAGGATGTCTTTACTTCCAAGCTGACCTGGCACAAAGTCTCCCTCTCTCTATTATGGTGGACTGGAGTTGTTGGATGGCCAACAAATGAGTCCCCTCTATCTTTGCTCCGAATCACACACTACTGGTATTGCTTGGGGAAATTATGGCCAGCATAACAATGTGCTCTCAAGTTGTTCATCTCTTGGTGGCCTTTTATAGGAGAATTCAAATCCTCCTTCCCTCTCTTGGTACATTGTGGATAGTGACCCTAGAGAGGAGGGTGATTCCATTGTGTGCCACATTTATTCCATTGTGTGCTCCCTTGATGTCCTAAGGAGGCTTGGGTCGTTGTCCTTAAGTGGCTTCAAGTGTGGAATCAATGTCCTAGAGTGTGCCTATGTCGTCCTGGAAAGTGACTTCTGCCACTCCTAGGATTGTGCACTTTTTGGGTCAAAAGGCGCGCAAGGGCGCATTTATCGAAGGATTTTGCGCGCAAATGCAATTTTGACTAGTACTTCTTGTATGCAATTTGATTTTTCCTTAGGCCTTAGAGATTTTTAAATACTTTCATATTCTCTAATGTCTCTTAGCCCTGTAAATCCTTCTGCCTGACATTAAATAATGTCACCTTTGCTTGTATGATTTTTCAGTGATAACAGGGACAACGCAGACCCAAGAGGGGTGATGCAGAGCTGAAACAATGGCTTAGGAAAACCTAGAAGATTGACATGGAGCCAGTCTAGCTCACGTAGAGCTCACACAGAGACTATCGTAGGCCCAGACAGGTGACGCTGTCTAGGAGGGGGTAACGTTGTGCCAGTTGCCGAGGTTGGAAGTGCAGCCTGCTTCTTCGAAAGTTGTTGGAGGGCATTATTTTTTCCAGTGCAGAACAATGTCTAGCAGGGTTGACAAAGTAGGGGAAACAATTCCTCAACAGACTTTCTTGCCAAGAAGTTTGAAGATCTGATCAGGGGAGTGACTAGAGAGGGTTGATTCGACAGCGGTTGGTGGAGGATATTCGGGAGGGAAATCACTTGTAAGAGGGAGCATATTCTCTAGAGAGTTTCTATCACCAAGAAACTTAGATCCGAGTCTCTTGCTGAGAGCAGCAGCAGAAGAAGGGAGAAGAGTATCTGCTTCGACAATTTTTTTTTAGTAGAGATGGATTCTCGTGGATTGAGGGATTAGGACAGGTTAGATGGAACATCAAACTTCATCATATAGAAAGCCAGAATCCTGTCATGGTGAGAAGGTTATAGTTATCCCTGTTGATGTTGATCCATTGACGAAGTATGAGGAAGCGCAAGCAAGGGAAAAGCGCTTGATTTTGGACGGGGCTAAGCATCATGTGGTCCCACACATTGCTGAGAAGAAAAAAGCAAATGAGATGTGGATCACTTTCACCACATTGTCTCAAGGATGTAATGACGATGTGGCCATGAGTGCTCATGTATCTCGAGAGAATAGGTGGGGTGACATAGATCTGTAGATTGAAATACAGATGGTAAGGGGACAAGATCCTTGAGGCGCCCAAACTCTTGGATCCAATACGAGCTACGAGACCCTTAATGACAGTAGCAGGATGACTAGAGCTAGTTGGTGCAAAGGATTCTGGACGTCGAAGTTGGAGTGTGAAAATTTCTGAATTTACTAAACAAAAAACCTACTGTTAAATTCTTGATTTACTTCTCCTACTTACCTAAGTTATTAATCTGAAAACTTCAGCATTAACATCGAAGTAAATACATTATTAGCCTACACATGTAGATCTAAACTGAATAACATGCTCAAAGACAAAGTGAGACGCAAGGATTTTATAGACAATTGTCCACGGAAAAAACCAATGCGGGAAAATTGGTGATGCTAGCTTCTAGAGGGTTTTTATTATTAAGAAGATTCTAATTACAACAATCCTGGGCACCAAACTGGTTAACCCGATAGAGAAATAAACTTCCAGCAATACCTCTATTCCAGAGATAGAAAAAAATAACTGATTCACACCCTCAAATGGGATTTACATAACCCAGCCCTTTCCGGCCTCTAGAAACCCCAAAACCACTTGTAAGCCTACTATGTTAGCCCTTTCTGGCTTGTGTCAGCCTCCACGATGCTCAAGAAGGGCTTACATCACCCTAGATGGGCTTATGCTACCCCTGTGCTGCCTTGTCTGGGCCTGCGTCAGCCTTCCGAGCCTCATGTTGCCTCTGCGCAGGCTTGCATGGCTCCTGATGCCTCTGTGCTGCCCCTGCTGGGCACTGCTGAAATTTGTAGCATCCGAAAGTGTTCCAAGTCTCAAACTTTGCAAGGAAGCTTGGACAACAACATTCCAAAGAACCTAGAAACAGTTTGTGGAAATTCCACTCGATTCATGACTTATTAAAATAATTAATTATTTTAATGAAGACCCTAAGTCTAAACTTAGGGAAATGAAATAATTAAAGGGTATTAATAATTCAAAGTGCGAATCTTCTAGAAAACATGGATCAAGTCAAGTTTTAATCTTAACCATTGATTAATATTTTAATCTGGGTGGTTGGTTCTCCAACAGGAAGATTATAAAACAAGGCTTGAGGGTCAGTTGGAAAATAAGCTGAGCATACACTCAGTACCCGAAGGAGATTGATTTTGAAGTAAGAGAATTCGATTTCAGTGGGAAAACTGCGGGATGAGGAGTTTGCAGAAGCAGAAGGAATAGGGAGTTAGCAGTGATCGAGATCAGGGATGGAGGGCAGCTGTGGGCCATTAGAGGCAGCTTGAAGCTACAATGCATAGAACCCACGAAGTCTCCACACAGACTTACGTAGTCCAGCGCTGGGACTGTGAAGTGAATCATGCACATAGACACAAGAGCCAGCAGGGGCTAATCAGGGTGTTATAAAATTATCCGAGGGAGCCGGAAATTCGTTTCAGAATTTATCTACCATTATATTTCCCTGTAAAGATATCATTTGCTGAAGAATTAATAAAACCCTCATCTGCTGCACTAGTTTTCCCGCATTAGGTTTTTCTGAGGACAATTGTCCAAAAATAACTGTGTACATGTGATTGATTGTTGTGCTTATGTTCCCTACTATTTATTTCACCACATATATATTTGTGAATGTTGCAATAGTATTTATTTCGATATTTTCTAGAAGATTTCTGAATAATAACTTATTGAAATAATAAGTAGGAGAGATAAATCTATCGCTGCAACTATATCGTTTTCAGTTTGAAAATTTAAATGGTATCAGAGCCAGAGATGAATAACAGGAAGGGGGAATCAACCAGTGAACAAAAATCTACTGTTGCAGCAACAACGCAGAAGGGTTCACGCAGTTCTACGGGAAGGGGAAGAAGCATGACAGAACAGATGGATCATGATGTCTCTGTATTGGCATCTAGACTTGAGGAAGATTTTACTTGCGTATCAAGCACTGCTTATTCTGATGTTTGGTATATTGACAGTGGAGCCTCTGCTCACATGATTGGAATACGGGACTGTTTTTCCGACTACCAAGAAGAGCATATGAATTTTAAAATAACCATGGGTAATAAAGCAAAATGCACTCCCATTGGGAGAGGTATTGTAGTTTTTCAAATCGAGGCGGGAAATATAATTCAAGCCACTAATGTGCTACATGTGTTGGGTTTGGGGATGAACTTTGTCTCAGTGTATCAACTTCAAAACCGAGGTTACGACGTCTACTTTATTCACAATAGAGTCTACGTCAAGCACCCCAGTTGGAAAAAGAAGGCACAGATCAGGGTAAGAAGCAACAAACTGTACAAGCTACAGCTTGACTCTCCAATGGCATTGGTCAACAACGCAGATGAAACAGACCTGCATGAGCTATGGCACAAAAGAATGGGGCATTTGCATCATGGGGCGTTGAGAACTCTCAGAATATTGTCACAGGTGTTCTAGAACCGAGCACTAAACGAGATGATGTCTGCAAGGGGTGCGTATTGGGAAAATATGCCAAGGAAGCATATCAGAAAAGCAACAATAGGGCCAAGAGTATATTGGACCTAATACACTAGAGCTCTTAGTAGTGCCAAATATTTTGTCACCTTCATTGATGACCATTCTAGGAAAACCTGGATCTAGTTCTTAAAGACCAAGGATGAAGTCTTCAATCGATTAAAATAGTTTAAGGCTCTGGTAGAAAATATGACAGGGAAGCAGATCAAGGTGTTGCAATCAGATAATGGTGGTGAATACATAGATAAAGAGTTCACTCTATTCTTCGCAAGGGATGAAATCAAAAGGGAGTGGATGACTCCATACCATTCGGAGCAGAATGGTGTGGTAAAAAGGAAGAACCAAACTATTATTGAAGCAACAAGAGCCATGTTGTATGACCAAGACATGCCCAAATTCAAATGGGCTGAAGCGTGTAATATGACTACCTACATTCAGAACAGGACCCCTCATACCGCACTGGGAAAGATCACGCCAAAAAGTGTCTTCACTGGTAGTAAGCCTGAAGTGAGTCACTTTAGGATCTTCGCCAGTGCAACTTACTATCATGTTCCCACTGAAAAGAGGAAGAAGTTTGGGATGACTGCCGAAAAATGGTATCTGGTAAGATACAACGATAATGCAAAGGCATATCGCATCTACATTCCTGAGAGTGGGAAAGTCGTGGTGTGAAGGGATGTGAAGTTCATGGAGGAGAAGGCCTTCAGGAGATCTCGTGCATTGCCTTCTACATACGTAGTCTGAGGAAGAGCCTCTGGTTTAGCCCCAACAACCAGTAGCAGAAACTTCAGTTGCCTCTCCAAGGCATAGGGATCCAAGGGATGTGTATCCAAAGGATTTGCAAGAGGGAGATTCGGTAGATCCACCCACTACCAGTGGGAGAACGAGCAGGGAACTTCGACAGATTCTGAAGGATGCAGAGGACTTTGTGAAATTCCCCGACGTGAGAAGAGACGGCGTAGGCAGCCTAAGAGGCATCAAGCCTTGGTTGCTCAAGTCGGAGAACCTTCCAGTTTTTGGGAAGCAGCTCACAACACTAGGTGTGTGCTGATGAATGTTGGTTCCAAATCTTGACCTGTGTTTGGAGGTTAAGGTTTTTTGCCAACAAAACCCTCATACTAATCGGCCCTTTTAGTAGTGACCTCGCTGTATAAAAGCAAAGTCTCACCCGAAGTAGTGGGGGGGTGATGGAACTGTGTTTCCACACCCCGGGGAGAGGGTAGGTAAGTCAAGCAGAGCTGCGTTCAACCTTATGATTACCAAATCTTATATCACAGAACCCAGATCTACTGATATCCTTCGCATCCACGTGCGCAATACCAATTATAATCACAGTAACTAACAAATCATAGACTTATAGCACATTACCGTAGTTATCATATAAAGCATAACAAAATAGATCCAGATCGCAGCATAAACAAGTAACACAAGTACTTTTGCAACTTAAATCAATAACATAGAAGCATACATACTTAATCAGATACCATAGATTTACATCAGCAATAAGTCCAATAGATTCAGATATTCCAACGGCCTTCCACATTCATTAATCCTTCATATTTACTTACAATACCCAAAACCCAACTCACAGCAAATAGCCCCGTACACAACAGACGTAGGATCTCCCACATGTACCTGGAATGTGAGTCCTTACCCAACCAACCCTACAAATCTAATAGTTCGCACGTAGCAACAATTCCAATTCGTTCCTACCCATCGACTCAAAAAGGTTCAACTATTTATACTAATTTAGCCTAGGCATCCAATGGTTCACAAACCATGGTTTGCAAACTCTTGGTCTACCCTTGACCCACTTACAATGCATTAGGGGCTTTGAACCACCCCAAAACTGTTGCGTTAGATTAAATATAATAAAAAATATACAAAATGGACCAGATTCGTAGCTTTGTAGGAGACCCTATTCTAACAATGCAATGGTGGAAGAGTACAGTTCCATCATGACGAATGATGCTCCAGAAATGTCCCTGCACCCTCAAGAGAGGTCAAATAGGATCCGGTGGATCATATATATCAAATATGCCGCAGACAAATAGCATTGAGAAATAAAGCTGCTCGTGGCTAAGGGGTATGCTCAGAAGGAAGGAATTGACTATGAAGAAACCTTTGCCCCAGTAGCCAGGTACACCTCTATCAGGTCCGTGATATCCCTTGCTGCACAGATGGGATGGGAAATTCACCAGATGGACGTCAAGACGACATTCTTGAATAGAGTGATAGAAGAAGAGGTGTATATAGAACAACCAGAGGGCTTTGAGGCACATGATCAGAAAACTCATGTGTGCAGATTGAAGAAAGTGTTATATGGACTGAAGCAAGCTCCTAGAGCCTGGTATGGTCGAATTGACAGCTACCTGTAGAAGATGGGATTCATCAAGAGTGACGCAGATCCCAATCTCTACTATCTAAGAGTAGGGAGTGAGCCTTTGATACTGGTTTTGTATGTAGATGATCTGTTCTTGACGGGATCATCAAGGCTCATCACAGACTGTAAGAAGAATTTGGCTTAAGAATTTGACATGAAGGATATAGGATGGATGCACTATTTTCTGGGGTTGGAGGTTTGGCAGCAGAATAGGGAGATCTTCCTTGGTCAAGGGAGATACACTACAGAGATTATGAAGATATTTTAGATGGAGGATTGTAGACCCATGCCAATTCCAATGATCACCAACTAGAAGAAAATCAACATGTCCGAAGATGATGAGACTGATCCTACGCCATATAGGCAGCTCATGGGGTCATTAATGTATCTGGTAAATACATGGGCATACATCTGTTATGTTGTAAATACACTCAGTCAGTTCATGGTGGAACCGAAGAGGGCACATTGGGTAGCAACAAAGCATGTTCTCAGGTACCTTCGAGGAACAGTCAAGCTTGGATTGAAGTACACCCATAACAATGATGTCAGGTTAAGTGGTTTCACCAACGCAGATTGAGCTGGAAGTTCAGTTGATCAGAAGAGTTCCAGTGGGTACTATTTCAATCTAGGATCAGGAATAAATTTCTGGTGCAGCAGGAAACAGAAGTTCGTAGCATTGAATTTAGCTGAAGCATAGTATATGGCAGCCAACACAGCTTCGTGTGAAGCCATATGGCTTCGAAAACTGTTAGTGAACCTACTCAAGGAGAAAATGGAAGCAACCAACATCTTCTGCAATAATCAAAGTTTCATCAAGCTCTCTGAAAATTTCGTGTTTCATTATAGGTCGAAACATATTGACATCATGTGTCACTTCTTCAGGGACTGTGTGCAACGTGGAGTTGTTCAGTTACAGTACACTCCAATAGGAGAATAGGTGGCAGACATCCTCATGAAGGCTTTAGGAAAGACAAAGTTTTTCTACTTCAGACAGAATATGGGGATGATGAAGAATCCATTCCAGTAGTAGGAATGGACAGACTCAATATTCAGATGGAGTTGTGGTACATATGGAGCAGTGACAGTGGCAGTGTCAAAGTTAGCAGTACAAGAGATAGCAGCGTGACAAATGAGGGACAACATCTAGAGATCAACAGCACAAAGGGTGCTTCAAAAGCATAGGAGTATGCAACATGCATATTGTTGGAACACTTTCCTCACTAAGAGGGAGTGTTGATTTTTGTAGCATCCGGAAGTGTTCCAAGTCTCAAACTTTTCAGGGAGGCTTGGACAACAACATTCCAAAGAACCCAGAAATAGTTTGTGGAAACTCCACTCGGTTCATGACTTATTAAAATAATTAATTATTTTAATGAATACCCTAAGTCTAAACTTAGGGAAATGAAATAATTAAAGGGCATTGATAAGTCAGAGTGTGAATCTTCTAGAAAACATGGATCAAGTCAAGTTTTAATCTTAGTCATTGATTAATATTTTAATATGGGTTGTTGGTTCTCCAACAGGAATATTATAAAAGAAGGCTTGAGGGTCATTTGGAAAAAAAGTCGGGCATACACTCAATACCCGAAGGAGATCTATTCTGAAGTAAGATAATTCAATTTCAGTGGGAGAGTTGCAGGGCGAAAAGTTTGCAGAAGAAAAAAGGAGGAGGGAGTCAGCAGTGATCGAGATCAGGGATGGAGGGCAACAGTGGGCCACTGGAGGCAGCTTGAGGCAGCAGCATAGAGAACCCACACAGACTTATGTAGTCCAGTGCTGGGACTGCGCAGTGAGTCACACAGACATACACAAGAGCCAACAAGGGTTGATCAGGGTGTTAGAGAATTATCTGAGGGAGTCGTAAATTCAGTCTCAGGTGTTTCAAAATTTATCTGGCATTTTATTTCTCTGTAAAGATATCATTTGTTGAAGAATTAATAAAACCCTCATCTGATGCACTGGTTTTCCCGCATTGGGTTTTTACGAGGACAATTGTCCAAAAACAATTGTGTACATGCGATTGATTCTTGTGCTTATGTTCCCTACTGTTTATTTCTCTGCATATATATTTGTAAATGTTGCATTAGTATTTATTTTGATATTTTCCAGAAGATTTCTGAATAATAACTTATTGAAATAATAAGTAGGAGAGATAAATCTATCACTGCAACTGTATAGTTTTCAGTTTGAAAATTTCACATGAAAAATGAGAGAAGGTTGCAGCCTTCTGCAGGTTGGTGCGTGCGTGCTGGTATGAGTCTGTGGTAGTACAAGATTGTAAGTATTTTTCTATATAACAAATATTGAAGACAAAGATGACAGGAGCGATGGTTTTCTCGCAAATTGGGTTTCCACCTTAAATCTTGGTGTTTATGTGTGCCGCTTATGTGTGATGATTTATTCTGTTATTACTGCACATGTTTACTACTTACTAAATGTCTGATAAATGAATGATGCGCTCGTCTAAGTAGAGTTACTGAAGATTTATCTAAATAATAAGTTCATTGGGCATAGACAAGTTTCCTTAAAGAAAGTTGCGTACATACTCTAGTTGGATTAAGTAAAGTCGCGTATAGAAATCAGTAAAGTAAAGAATTTTTTTTGTGAGTTTTAAATACTAATTCACCCCCCTCCCCCCCTCTTAGTATTTTTCCCAACAAGAAGCATGCAGAGTGACATAAAGGGAGATAGTGAGTCTTTCAGGTGTCATAAATTCTCCAAAATGAACCCGATAATCTACCTCAGGTGTTTTCTAAAGAAATTAGCCAGTTTATTTTTTGTAAATAATTCATTGCTGAAGAATAATATATAAACCTTAATTTGCTACACCGATTTTCCCGCATTGGGTTTTTCTGGGGACTATTGTCCAAAAATAAGTGTGTACATGTGATTGTTTCTTATGCTTATATTCCTTACTATTTCTTTCTCTGCATATACATAAGTGAATGTTGCAGTAGTATTTATTTCAAAATTTACTGGAATAATTCTGTAAATAACTTATTGAAATAATAAGTAGGAGAAATAAATCTATCACTACAGAAATATTTTTTTTGGATTGGAATTTTCACATCACTTTGATTGGATGTGACAAAGTGGCCTATAACAACCCTGAAAATGGGTTTTTGCATAATATAGAAATTTACTTATATCTAAAATAATTTCCCAAATTCAATACGGTTTCAAAGTTACAGTTGGTTCTTCAAAGCATATTTGTACAAAATTTCTGAAAAACCCAGATTTGCAAAATTTATCAAAATAACCAACTTCAGGCGCGATTTCAGAGGCCATGGAATTAAATCAAGAAATTTCAAAACAATATTTTGTTGATAATATGTAAAATACATCATGGTCGAGGAGATCATGCTAGTTCTTTAACACCAATTTATATAAAATTACATAAAAACCATATTTATGAGATTTTCCTCTAAAGTTGTAAATTCGTGTTCTGAGTTTAGGGGATTGGATAATATCCTTCCTCAATGGATTTTATGTATAAATAAGGCCTGAAAGGGAAAATAGGGGGAAGAGGAATAAAGCAATGATATTATTGTCAAAGCATTTCTGAACTTTTTCATGAAAGGACACATTCCTGTCATATCCAAGACCAGCTTCTAATGCTTGTTAAAAGACAAAGCTCTCTTCCCAAGGTCTCGATGATGGGCTTAGGAAGAGTGTGTTGAACCGTCGCATCCGTACAAAGAATCGCTTCTAGCAAGGAACTCGAATGTGAATCAACTTCAACTTTATCTTCTTCTTTCCGATGAGAGTCCTTCACCGCGAATGGGCCCAGGTTCGGTAATGGTGACTCTTTTCTCAAGTTCGTCTTGTTGGAGTCAAGTTTCCAAATCAGCAAAACTCAATCTTTTCTTGTGCATCTTGCAAACAAATTTGAATGTTACAAAGAGCATTCTTTCTCATTTTTATCATATCATCAACATTTGAATGAATGAGGTTATTCAACAACTCTAATGCCTCATTGATTTTAGCCATTTTCAACAACTTAGGCTCAAAAAATGAAAGGGTGTCGGCTTCAACCGAAAATGCACCCGTTTACAATGTGATTCAACTTAATTTCAACAATATAAATGACTCTAAAGAAGTTCCAACTATGGAAATATCAAAGTACAAAATGTGTTGGATTGCAACTATGAAGAAGCAATACAATGTCAATATCTCTCGCAAAAATATTTGAATATGCAGCAAAAACACTTGTGCAAGAGGCCTTTAAGGCAGCTGATTTTTCTTCTTCAAAAGAGTTGTTTTGCACCAAAAACAACTCAACTCAACTCAACAAAAGGAGGAGGTTCACAAGCTTGGATGCTTGACCTTGCTGTACTGCAGAATGTAATATAGATTAAGAGAAACTCCACAAATCAGAAATTTTGTGTCTAAGTAATGAATGCCACTGCTATTCAAAATGAGGACCAAATTGTCTTCAAATGTAAATCTCTTGCAGAAAATCACTCTTCTACCAATGCCACAAATCACAATGTAGATCTTCTATTTTCACTATGTATTCAATCCACCTACTCACATGTCATTTCCTCTTTTTCTGCTGTTCGTTTTCTCTCTTCCTCTCTCTCTCTCTGCTGTTTTTCTTTTTTTTAATAATTAAAATAATTAAATTAAAAAAAATTAATGAAAATAGCATGATTAAAAATGATAGGAATATAAAAATGGAGGGAAATTTATTAAGGAGGGGGGAAGATTATATGGAGGGATTTTTTTTTTCTTTTTAAATTTTAACAATTAAAAAAAACGAATTTGAGAGAGGGGAGGGATGATGTTAATAAAATCGAATTTAGAATTTAGATGAGGAGAGGCCGTGAGGCCAAGGGGGCGTAGAGTGTAGCATTGTGAGAGGGGTAAGGGTAGAGTGTAGGGATTAGGGGGCGGGGTAACGGTGAAAGGGGGAGCGATGGAGTGATAAGGCCGCCTAGGTCGCTTTAGTTGCAGTGGCAGAGAGCCGAGGTGTGAGCGGGAGGCTGGTGAGGAGGAAAGGCGGGGGTAAGGGGGAGTGCTCGTGGGTGGGGGTGAGAGGTTGAGATGATAGGCGATGTCAGGCGTGCTGGCGTTTGGGTGAGTGGAGTTGGAAGTGGCGCCCAGGGAGGGAGCCGAGAGGGGAATAGGGGAGGGCGATTGTACAAGTGCGTAGATGGGGAGGGTAGGAGATGGCGTTGAGAGGAGCCGGTAGTGGAGAGAGGGTGGGAAAGGGCGGAGGCTGTGCGTGGCAGTGATATAGGATGTCGTTTGCGCAGCGAGCAGAGGCCGTAGTGTAGGGAGGAGTGTTGGGTGGGCGTGGCTTGGTGAGAGCCAGATGTGAGGGGGGAGCGTGAGTGTTATGGAGGGGGTGGGTTTGCTAACGCAGTAGAGGTGGGGAGGCCGTATGCTTGTGAGAGTGTACTCGTGAGGGAGGGAGGGAGGGGCGTTGAGGGAGAGGTAGTGAGGTATGGATGATGGGTTAGGAAAAATGGGAAGTTCTCGAGAGAGAGGTGAGGGCCGTAGTCTAATTTTTTTATTTTATGTATTTACTTATTTTTCAAATTTTAAAACAACAGAGAGCAGTAAAAGAGCAGAAATTTCACAAATGTGGCAGAAAAGAGAGAGTATTTTTTCTTCCAGCAGCAGAATATTGGATAAATGCAGAATTAGATATTTGCAGAAAACTCAAAAATCTTTCAGTGAAAACTTAGAAATCTTTCCAGTAGCCCAGCAGCAGGAAAATGGACTTTAAAAATGCAGAATTTTTCCCGAAAATTTCAGCAGAAAACCCAGAAATTTGCAGAAAATTTTCAATGAAAAACTCAGAAATTTTACTTGAAAACCCAAAACTTTTCTTCAAAACCCCACTTTGAACAGTATTTCAACAGCTCTTCAAAATGCAGAATTTAAAAGTGGGCAGCAAAAATTGTATGGAAGTCAGAATGAAAACCTTCAGATGCGTTACCGCGCTTCTTCAACACCAATCACGTCTTCTTCAAAGTCAATTTCGAATGCGCGCGTATTTTAATGTTTCAAGATGAAATTTCAATGCCGCAAAAAGAGGACGTCAGTTATATTGTCGACTGCATTCTCAAATTGGGCCGCAAAAATGTCAAGAATTTTTGCAGATATGCACAGGCCATAAACACAAATGGCTCACTCAATTTGGAGCAGGGCCAGCAATCGCCCACTCTGATACCATGTTAAACACCATGTTAAGACACACACATGGTGTATGAGCAGGATGAGCACACACACAAGAGACTCAACACACAATGAAGGATAAGCGTGAGGCTTTCTCATTTTCCATTATACAAAGATGTACATTTATAGTACAATGGTGTGACTCTTGGTTTCATATTCCAAGGTCACTTGGACTCCATTGTGACTTTTCGCATTCCACACCTACCCATGTAGGATTAGGTGTTCCAACATGAAAATGATGCATATACTTTCTTGAAGATTTTTTATTATAACATCTTGATATGTTGGTTCTTGATTATTAATGTATTGAAAAGTATATAATTTTGTTTCAGTATTCTTGCTTGCCTAAGGTCGCTGGCAAGGGCCCACCAATGATCTCAATCAAGCCATTGTGAACTAGTTTCAATTTTTGTATGCATAGTTAGTTTTCATTTATCATAGAATTATTATACTCTTTTCATGTTAGTATTTGTATATTAACAATTCTTTTTCTTGTTAATTTATATGCAAATGGATTGATGAAATCAATTTACTTGTGTGTGATTAAGATATTCTATTAATAGATTAATTTTTTTGAGTACCTTTGGTAAAAATATTGAATCAAATGGCTGACTTGATAAGTAGATCGAGGTTAATAAAGGTCTTTGTTTTGTAATATTTCTTTTTGGAATTTTGGTTTGAGTCATATTCTTTCAGGACTTAAAGGATATTAATTTTTCTTCCATGTGGACACATTAGTTTCTTGAACTTACTTAGCATTGAAATTCAGTGATTTTATAATTTGTACTTTACACAGTCTTGCATTAAAATCTTTTCCCTGTACTTTACACAGTCTTGCATTAAAATCACTTCCCCTGTTTTCAGATTTAGGATATTCATTCTAGGAATTGTGTGATTAGGTTTAAGTTAGTTAAAAGTTTATTCGATTACAGATTTGGTTTGTTTGATAGGTTTCAATATTTAGGTTTTGTACCAAGAATAGTACCGAATCACAGTACCGAAAAACCTGTAGGTTACAATTTAGAATTATGTTAGCTTTCCATAATCTTAAAAGTCACAATATCTTGCAAAAACATAATTTTGTAGCACAAACCAAAGTATGCCTAGACCGGTATTGTTTTGTAACTCAAAGTTTACAATCCCTAGTTGATACTTTAATGAAGGGTGATTATTTAAAAAATTAAAACAACATTTTTGGTGTCGTTGTCGGGGAGATGCAAATGGTCCAGGTAACATTTTGCTTTGGTAGGTTGAGTTTTAGTACATTAATGTTTGTGGTAAGATTTGCAGGGAAACTAGAGGGCATAGAAAGTATGGTAAGAAGTGAGTGAAGATCCACGCATCCACTATGGTGGGGTTTCTCCAAAGTTTGGTTGTCTCTAATTGATTTTCTAGTTTCCTTTTCATATGTGTAGAATTAATGGTAGGATCCAAAGCCTTGTTGTTTCCTTATTTTTCTTTTCAAGAGTGTTTTCCTTTGGATTGATTCATGAAAAGAAGAGAAGCATAAATTGTGTGAACATATAACTTGGTGACAACAAGATCCTAGTAACATGATGGTGCTTCGAGTACATAATTGGTTTGCTTGTATTTGTTTCATTTTTATTTATTTTGGATTTTTAAAGTTTTGGTACTATATGAAACCCATTACACCAATCCATGTGTGAAACAAGGATTAGAAACCATAAAAACAATGTTTAAGGATGATTAAGAGTTTGAAATAACTCTCTCAAATCCGGGCAGCAACTGGGAACTTTGCTTCTAAGGAAGAAAAAATATTGACAATAGTTAAGAATTTAGCCGCCTCTCTAGAAGTGATAGAAGAACAAAAACTCCATGAACCACATCCATAGGAATATCTTCACCCTTGAAAACTTGTTGAGGAAACTGAAGAATCATGGATCGCATCTAAGGGAGAAAAACCATTAGAACCTGAGAATGAATAATTTTTGACATGCTTATTTGCAGATCCTCTGAGCACACAAGAGGTTAATCATCTAATAATAGAATATGTACATGGCACGGTAAAGGAGGATATGACAAGTGAGATAAATAAAGAGGTAACCCAAAAACATTTTGATTTTTTTGAAAGTTGGTTTCAAGCAACTATAAGACCATACCGCTCCTTCATTCTTCATTAATTCTTAACATCATCATAAAAACGACTGTGGATATTCTGAGTTTTACATCTGAAAAACCTTTCTCCTTTTTTTGTATAAGTAGGAATGTTGACAATTAAAAAGGAAACTAGTTGAAATGGGAGGTTTATGTTCCTACAACATATTTTTGTTGAGGCTTATTTCGGTTGTATATTGTTTTACTAAATATTTCCACTTAGTATTATTTCAAACAACGATGTGGTTCAGCTACTACAATTCTTTCCCACTTATGACTTCTTTATGATAGTTAGACTTGCTTGTAGTTTTTTTACAATAAAGTAAGTTATGAGCATCATGTTTGGAATTTTATACAAAGGTAATCTTTTTAATTTGAGGATTTTTTTAGGTTGGGTGCCTAAAATCAATGGAAATTATTGCGTTGCAACATCATCCGGTATTGCATACCAACTGTCTGGTACCATATTTCAGCCAACCATAATTTCAATTTCCAGAATTTCGGTACTTAGGTCTTTACCAATACCCAAAATTTCAATTTCCAGAATTTTGGTACTCAGTTTGATACCAGTAACGAGAATTTCTATTTCCATGTCTGGACCTTGATCATTCATTCAATGTACACTCCGTTCATGAGATTTAGACATTTTTCATCTTCATGACTGAAGTTATTTTTAAAAACAAAATCGGATTCACAGATCTTGTTCGTTTAGAACACATAATAATGAAAGAAAACATCTTCACCAACAGAATGGAATACTTAGGGGAGTATTTGATGATATATTTCTTTTTTCCTTAAGTTGTTAAAAATTACACATTCATGCTTTATTATTACTTATCTATTTTAAGAGCATTATTTCATAAAGATGATTGATTAAGCGATCTTTTTCATAGAAGTTGAATTGAATGATAATTCCAACTATTCATAGCTGATATACCTTCTCTACTTTGGAATTTCATTTTCTTATTCATATATTTTTTCTGATTATCAATATGAAATAGTTGCTCAAAATATAGTTACCAAAACATATTAAGGGGATTCAAACAAAGTTAAAAGGTCCATACAATGACGTCCCTGAAAAAAATTAACCATGACACTAAAGCATGATATCTAAGCATCTTTATTAAGACTTGTAGAGGAGTTGATAAATTATCTTCTCATAGTGGAACACTACTTTAAAAACCAAAATCATACATGAAAGCTATGATTGGTAAGACTTTAGGTGTTCTTTGGTTATCCTTTTCCATCTCACATTAAAATGGCTCATTCATGCTATGTCATTTAAGTACCTATAAGTGCCTTATGCGTCCAACACATTATGCAGGTAATCAATGTCACTCTAAAAGGTATCATCATATGCCTTTAAGCGGCTTTCTGAAGCTGCTCCCCCATCTACCAATTGCAAAATAAATTTCTATAATATAAACTTAAAATGGTAGGAAACATGGGACTAGATCCTTCAATGTAAAATAGGTTTTGGAGTGTTAACTGCTTTGTGTTGTGATTACTTACAATGGAAATCACCTAATGTCACTATGTTCCATCAAGCCATGGACGCTGTAGGAATGTAATTTGTCAAAGGAAGTGTCAACCAAACCAGGATTTTGTCTACACTTACGATGGTTAATATATATCAAAAGGAAGCATGTGTGGATTGAACTCAAAGGGAAAAATAAACTACATAAATTTGCTATTAAAGAATGACCTTAAGGTAACCTTGAGACCTTTGTCATTGATTTTTTCATATTTTATCTAAGATTTAATTACCTTATAAGTGGGACCTATGATCACAAAGAATTAATAAGCTCAATTGCAAAGCTTATTTGTAATACTTGGATAACTATAAGACTTTGGGATTTGGTTAGTAATAACTAAATTTTCATTGGTTCATCATTTATTGTGATCATAAAAAGCCTTCTACTTTTTTTGTTTACAAAGAAGGAGAGCCCCTTAAATTTATAAAAGCTTTATTTTTGTTGAGCATAAAATTGTTAAGGACTGGTGAAATTATATGCAATGAATGATTGGGTTTTCTTTTATGCTTGGTGTTAGTTTTGCATCATTTTACTAAATCAAGGATGACTTATTTTTGTTTAGTATTCATCTCATTAGTTCCATTGTTTTATTTTTCAAATCCATCTCAACAACCCTCCTCACTTCTTCAGCACCTCACCTTGTTTGCATGAGGACATGAAAAACCTCAGGCATGGGGGAGCAGTTGTTGGGACCTTTGGATTATTTTCAGCATCTTCAGTTCATTCTCTTTAGCTTACTTCAACGTATCACATCGACACTCATTAACTCTAGTTCTTCCATATTATTCCAAATTCTCAGCCTTACTCAACCTCATCTTCAGCTCCATACAAATTTCATTGTAGCTTACAATACAAATCAAAATTCAAAAGGTATACTTGAGGTAAAACATTTTTAAGACTCTTTAACTAATTAAAATGTAAGGAACCTTGATGGTTAACGACTTCCTATTCCATAAATATTTACTTTTCTTAAACAACCATTAAACCCCCTATTTCCAAATCCATTGATGCATATTCTAGTAAGGCCATAAGAATGAAAAAGTATTGTGGTACATGAATACAAAGCAACATCTATAGTGTCTTCTCCTTGTACATCATAAAAAATTCGCAAAATCATCATCTAGATGTTGACAATAAGAGGATGAAGCCTAAAATCAATAATCTGAGAAGAGAACTACAAAATGAGTAATGGTCTTACAAGTTTCCAAGCCCATATTTATACAACCATTATCTTCATTATCACCTTATATCATCCACCATTCCTTCCTAGTCCTTATTTTGTTTGCATGAGGGCATGCAAAATCTTAGGCATGGGGGAATGTTGGGCTCTGAATATGTCATATCATTTAGTATATAAATTCGCCATTCATAAGTCATATTCCTGCATTTATTACACTTTACATAGCAATTATACCACCAACTTCTGCTAAATGCATCTCTTCTACCTTGTGGTTAATTATGATGGATTTCTTATCTTTTTAATGATTAAACATGTCTTCAATATGATTTTATCATTGATGGTTTACTAATATGTTTATGTGGCCAAGAATCATGTTCGGGTATAAAAACATTTGTCTATGTACTATTTCAGTACCAATGTGACAATCTGGTACCAGTTTCTACACCTTCGCGAATGGAGCAAAAAGTCAAAATTATAAAATATGTTTTTTTCTTTCTTACAAGAATGAAAGATTAGATGCCACATGGGCCTGATATGATGTTACATGCCTTGGAAGATACCCAACTCACATGTGTGCGATCCTAGCACATGATTTAAGCTACAGAGAAAAATAAGTAACAATTTTGAAATTGCCATGTTTTGCTTCAATTTCCGTGCGTATGGTGGTGAATATCAAGAATCCTGGAAATGGGTTTTTGAATAATATAGAAATTTACTTACATATCAAACCATTTCCAAAAATTCAATACAATTTCAAATTTATAGTTGGTTCTTCAAAGCATAATTGTACAAAATTTCTAAAAAACCAAAATTTGCAAAAGTATCTAAATAATCAACTTCAGGCGCGATTTCTAAGGCCTTGGAATTGAATCAGGAAATTTCAAGACATTTTTTGTTGATCATATGGAAAATTAGGCTCCATAGAAACATCTATACAAAATACATCATGGTCGAGGAGTTCAAGCTAGTTTGTTAACGACAATTTATATAAAATTACATAAAAACCAGATTTCTGAGATTTTCCTCTTAAGTTGTAAATTTGTTTTATGAGTTTAGGGGATTGGATATTATCCTTCCTCAATAGATTTTATGTATAAATAAAGCCTCAAAGGGCAGGGAGGGGAAGGAGGAATAGTGCAAAGATATTATTGTATTGTATACATTTTTTACTCACATATTAATGATTTTGATAATCAATAATAATAAAGTTATAATTTAGTTGATTTTTATTATTTTTCTTCTAATATTGTTACATCAATAGACATGTCTATTTTGGAATAGGGCTTCCATAATTTTAATTTAATTATAAATAATTACTAGGTGGATGGTAGGGATTTAACCTCCACATAATTTTCTAGAGTATTCATAGTACTAGTGAGAAATCAAATGTTGACATTTATTTCAAAAGTAGTTATACATTTTTTGTCCTTTAAATTAAATTGATTAATTTTTAAAATGTCATATGAATAATATGTATGGTATGAACATGAGTTATGGTTTTTTGGATATGTGGTTTATTTGTAAAGGGCCATGGATATTCCACTGAATTGTTCACTGCAATAGGTATACTAAAAATATTTTAGAAAAATAGAAATCTACACTATGAGGATTTATTTCTCCTTATATTTTTGAATCTATTAATTACTGTCTAGTGCATATGCATGCAAATTATAATTATGTAGACAATAGAGAACAAAAAAATAAAAAATCACAACCCACCTTTGGCACAAGATATATTCTAGGAAATCCATTTAGAAGAAAACCTAGTTGAAGAGTGAGGTCACTTAGCTCTCTTTCTATAAATAAAAATGGTTGCAAGTACAAAGAAATAAGGCATGTGGTCGTGGGATACTATAATGCACAAAAAATTTATGTGTGCTCTTTCCTTACCCTTCTTGACTACTCTGCTTGTCTATGGAACAAAATGCATTTGAAAAGAATGGAACCCCTTTTCTTCCTAGTGGCCCGGTTATAACACAACATGATAGCCTATTAATGGTTAGGTTTGACTCCTTCAACTCTTAACTAGAGTTACAACATTGAATCTTCTAAATTCCCCTTCATTAATATTATGTGTCTAGCCATCTTTCCATGAGTAATGGGGGTTGATGTGGCATCCTCTCGAAATATGGTGGTCAAAACAGGAAGGTCAACTTCCAAGTAGCATAAATTTTGCATACGAAATCAGAGTGAGGAAATTCTTGCGTTATTGGAAAGGTACTTGTGTGTAGAATAGGAAAAAAAGTTCTATGTTAAAGCAACAAATTTTTATCCCCCCCCAAAAAATTTGTTCAATGCCTTAAATTTCTACCGAAAGGTTTCAGAACCCAATTTGCCAAATTGCGTCCCATCGGTAAAAATGGCCTTGTGAGTTGATTCCTCCACATTTTCTACTTTGAAAACATCAATATGGATGTAAAAAATATAATGATACAATATGAATCAATGGTATTAGTAAGCCATGATATTATAATAAACCTTATTTACAAGTTAAAAATCTCCATGGTAAAGTTGGGGTGAATCTCTATGGTTAAAAATATTACTACATGTGTTTTTAAGTGTGTTTCTTCAAAATCAAGGAGGTCTTGGGAGAGGGCTCACAATACAAGGACTAAACCAAGTGACAACACTATGAGGTGTGGCCTAATGTCACCACAACCACCACCTCCTGCTCTTCAGTGGATTTTCACCACAATGGAGGCTTCCATATGTAGGTCACCTAATGAATATTCAATTATAAGGCTTGGAGGTGACAAGGATAGGCTCTGGATAGATACTCAACTTCAAGAAAAAGATAATACAATCTTAGGTAAGACAAAGGATACCCTCCAAAGGCCTATATAGGGCATAAGTGACATAGGGTTTGTGAATAGGAAATCTTAACACAAGGCCAAAAAAATGCTTGAAGAAATGAATGTGATCAATTTTAGGGACAAAAAACCTTCACCAAACCCCAAATTGAATCCTATGGCTAGATTAGGTTTTTCCAAGGGCATGTGACACTAGCCCTATAATGGAAGAATTTACCATGGGAAAAGGATGATTGTGAGGTAATGAGTTTCCAACCACGTGTGAAACCCTTCCACAAACCAATGCATGCACCCTAGTTGAATTTTGTCCCTAACCCTAGCCTAGAGGCTTGCCTTAAATGGCTAAACATTTGATGGGAGAGAGACAAATTATTTTTTTAGAGAAATTTATGGTGTGATCACTTATGTGAAAATGTCAATGCTTGATATTGGATGATGGAGTCTAGAGGGAGATCTTATACTTATGAAAAATCTAACCCTATAATGGAGTAATGTATGATGAAAAACCCTAGCTATCAATTTATGAGGATTCAAAGTCATCGAGGAGAGCTTAATATGAAGTGTCACTTAGGGGATTGTCACATAAGTCTTAAATGGTAATGCATACAATATTGTTGTAAATAGAAAAATATTCAAGAAAAAATTTCACATAGATACCCTAATAATATACATTCAATGCAATAGCCATAAACATATTAAAATACATCAAATACTTAAAAGAAAATGCATGAACCAATTATTTATTACTCCAAAATGGTGTCTCTAAAAATAAGATAAAGTCTCCACAAGAAATGCTCCACAAAAGATCATAGCTCCACAAGAAACAAGTCTAGTTCATCTAGGTCAGAATCTGTTAGAGAGGTCGAATTGATCCACAAGTGACGATGAGAACACAAATTATGTGACCTATATTTATACGAGGCATACCTCTACTAGTTTATGACTAATGAAGCCCCTAAATCAAGTTTGGCGTAAGAGAACCTAGGGTTACGAGCCAATGCACTAGTTAAATGAAAAAATAAGCAATAAATTCCCACATATGTGAGCCTTAGTCTCAAAAAATGTTGACACTGTGCCCTTTTAGGGCTCCAAATTCCATGCCAAGGTGTGATGAGGTGTTCAAAAGGGTCAAAGTGATTGGATCCTCCAAAATTTGATGAAATTCCTTCAAATCCTCCTTTGGGGTCCCAAGTGTAGTTGGGGTGCCATTATGTGGTCTCCATGGATCTCCAATTTTCAAAATGAGGCCTCATCTCTCAAGCATTAGGGATTATCCATGTGCAACAAGCCCTCCCTAGTCTCTCAATGTGAGACCATCCTCATATAGGCTTTGAATCAAGTCCTTCCCATCATGTTGTGTCAAGATCATCTTGGGGGTATGTTGGGTCTAATGGGGTCATCGTGAATGATCATCTATTCTAGGTCAAAGTGGACCAACATTATGAGTTCTGAAGGTACTCTAGGACATGTAACATCTACTTATACTGTTAGGAGGCTCAAATATATCAACGATGCATATGTTAAGCCATATAATTCTTTAAAATACCTTGGTATGGATGGAGTGAGTGCCCTTCAAGTCCTAGGCTATTGTGGACCACCTTACAAAAAAAAAATGAACTCAAGTGGAAGCAATAATTCATTAGAGAATGAGATCATATATGCATCTAAGTGGACCAAAATTGAATGTTAAGGGCATGTTAATATGTAAACAAGGATCACCTTTTGATACCTAACTAGACCAAGTACTATAAAGGTGTTCCCTACCTTGATAGAGATGGCTAATAGTCAACCATGTTCCAGTGATAGTTCTAAGGTCAGCCCTTCAAGCAATAGGTGTTAATGTGAAGGTATGACAATGGAGGGGAAGGGCTTCATGGCCAAGTGTCATGGTCAAAGGGACCAACTGACGGAGAGTCCACATCCTGAGTGTATGAATGTAAAGGAGGTAGTAATCATGGAGGCATGAGCTACCCTTCTCGACCTTCTTTTCTACCCCTCTTGTGCAACTTTTACTTCTTATTGATAATGCTTTGTATTACAACATATAAATCAAGGTTTAGAGCTTACTCTTTATGATGTAGCATTTTTATTACCCCTTTAAGATGAGACAAATCATTGTTCATCAAGGTTGGGACATTCAAGAGTTCCTTTTGAAGTGAAGGATAATCATGTGCTCAAGAACTAGATGATGGCTAATGAGGAGGGTAGAGTTCATGCTAAACTTTTTCCTATGTGATAATTTATGTCCCTGGACATATTTTGCATTTTGATCTTCTTCTTTTTCTTTTGTTGTGGACATGATATGATTTTTTTCATTCTTTTAGTTGCATCAACCTCCAAGGCAATAGTTTTTTGGACCTACAGAAAGAGTGTGACATGAGGGTTCCAAATCCCGAAGAACCAATGGCAAGTTGGACCCGAAGAATGGATGTTGTGTATGGGGCTTGTAATGTGTGTTGGAAAGTTTCAAGTATGATGTAGGGGACATCGAACACATTATCTTGATCTGGGTTTGCTTAGTAGTTCCCCTCTTATAACCTTAAGGCCACAAGGGAGGTCCCACTAGAATAGGGCTAAAGATTAACCCCCAGTAAGGTGAGAGAAAAAATTTATAGTTAAGGTCGATCAATCTTCCTAAACACCCCTTTATCCATACTAAATTCCCAAAACAAAAAAGTATAAATGCCCAATTGCAAAATGATCAAAGTAAGGTTTGAATAGCAACCAACCTCATCCAAGTGCAAAAGTCAGAGGGTGAGAGGCATGTGGCTGATGCAAATAGCGAAGCCACGTGGCATATCATCGTCAAATAGCGAGAGTAAGTTTTCTCCTATAAGGTTATCCCTTTTGGTGGGTAAAAAAATGTATATATGTTCAACTCATTATTAATTATTCTTATAATTAATAACAATATTAATACTTTAAAATAAAATTACATTTTTTTTCGTGGCAATGTGAGATGCAATATGAAATAATTATTTTGATGTTTATTGACATTTTCCAATCATTTAATTTATATAGCTACACTAAATATAATATTACCATTATAATATTAAAATTTAAAAAATTAAACCAGTAATTATTACTAATTCTATTTTTTAATAAATTTTTTTAATAATTATTTTAAAATTTTAAAAATAAAAATTATAATTATAAAATTTATAAATAATAAAAAATAACCATACACACCTTTTCTTTTTCTTTTTTATAAAAATTGTTATCAAAATATAAATAAATATAACACTATAGTTAATTTTATTCTTCACATTCTATTATCAAAATATATAACACTATAGTTAATTTAATTTATCACATTCTATTATCAAAATATAAATAAATATAACACTATAGTTAATTTAATTCTTGACATTCTTGTTATTTAGAGTCAGTCCATATATGACGTTTGTAAGGAGATGGAAGTCGCGCCATAAATGTATCTATAATAGAAAAATAAATAAATAGCATTTTCAAATCATTATATAAAATAAATAAAATAATATAATTAGATAACATGTAATAAAATCAATTTATTTCTTATCAGCCATTTTTATTAAAAACACATTTAATATTAAATGTGATATAAATCTTATTTACATTATACATAACCATAACTAATTTCAAAGAGTTGTATGAATGGCGAAACATATTATTAGGGATCTTATGCTTATATATCAATACATATGACTTATATGAACATTAGCACTTTTTGGGAAATCGAAAGCATGATTGCTTATCAATGTTAGTATAAATGGAATTAATTTGGAAATGTATAAACTAGCAATTGTAAAAAGAAATTGATATGAATTGGAAAAGTTATATTTTGATTTAAAATAATAATGGTTAATTTAAAATAATTATAATTATTATTATTATTATTATTATGCTTTGATTTAAAATGATAATTGAAATATTGAGATGATGAAAATTGACTAAGACATAATTTACTACTTATTTAATCAATGAAAAATTTAAAATTATTCTGAAGAAATATTGATTTTCTAGAATGAGCAATTTCTACTAAGAGGTACAAATTACCTTTGCCTCATTTTAGGCGTTCTATATGGTTTTATGGCAAAGTCAAAGACACGGTTAAATCATTACTTGGCCTAGCGCAGAGACAAAGTATATATGGATTGTTACATGGTAGAATAATTGAAATCACATGAGCGTGATATCTTCGTGGGATCAAACAATGTTGAAGAATAGCACATCAATAGGTTACATGTTTATATGCACTCTCTAAGTCACAAGCTAGACATAATAATTTGAATATGAAGATAAGTAGTAGAATAGTTAGTCTCTATATTTCTAATCTATAACATTTTAATTCTAAACATTGCTATTTCAAAAACACTATATATTGGTCTCAATGGGAAGGGTAAGGGACACATAGAGACTTTGAGTTTTGAACTAATATATGACTTATTTTCTTTAATATAATCTTAGACTGTTAATATTTTTCCTCCACTGCAGCTTCATGCACATTCATGTGTAATTGAGATCACTTAGAGTAGGTTCCTATGTTTTCCTAAAGGCTCATGTGATCACATGGAGGACCCCATTGTGGACGTAAGAGAATGTTTTATAGTATAACTTCTAATTGTCTCACTATTTTTTTTTCATCTTGCAGTATATGTTTTGATGCCCCTGTGTTTGTAGCAAGCACTATGTTTTTTTTCAACAATAATTTCTGAGCTTCATTTTATAATCAATTTCTCTCTTTCTTTACATATCATAAACAAGTGCTTGAAAAACTCGTAGATCGATCATGTTTTTGCATTGAATAATTTAGATTTGTGAAATCAATATTTAAAATAAGATTTCATTCCATGCTCATTTACATGTTTTTCTAGATCATGATTTACAAGTTTTTATAGAATAAGTTTGCATTATTTCATAAAGATAAATTCACATGTTTTCATAGAGTAAATTTATATCCTTTCATAGATTAAATTTCCAAGATTTATTAGAATAGACTTATATGCTTTTGTAGATTAAATTTCCATGCTTTCCTAGAACATATTTATATGCTTTCGTAGATTAAACTTATATGTTTTCCTAGATATATTTATATGCATTTGTAGATTAGATTTACATGTTTTCTTAGAATAAATTTATCTACTTTTTTAGGTTATATTTCAATGCTTTCATATGATAAGAATTTATATGCTTCCTTAGATTAATATTTCCATTGCATTCATGAAGTAATACTTTCTTTCATGTCAACTTATTTCCAATAGAATTAGGAGATAAAATCCTAGCATATACTTTGTTGTATACTTCATTATTTTAAGATTCATAATTTAATATAACTTAATTTAAATCATAATTAAATTGAATGTCATCCTTTATTAGTCTCCTTGCCGAAAATTTCTTATGATTAAACGAATATATAGAAAATAAGCTAATATGGTAAAAAAAAATTCCTAAGAATGTGGATTTTCTACAAAATTGGGTCATGTACTTATAAATGCAAAATCACCCTTTGTCTGGTTTGAAATAATAATTTTATTACATGGGACACACATCGGTTTGAAAAGGGTCTAGGGGGCCTGAGTAGATGTAATTTGAGCATAGTTTTAGAAGAAGATATTTATCACATTTTATTACTTTTCCTTATATAGTGTAGGTATGCATCAAGGACCTCGCCACCTTAGATACAAAATATTCTTGGAATCGATCTACTTTGGAGGAAAATTTAAATTTTCCCTACATCCTGATAAACACTATTTGGTGGGAAAATTATTCTAGTTTGTTTCGCTAATAGGACATTTATGTAGATATCATTACTCGCCTTATATAAATCTCTATTTGGAGTACATGATATCTCCAAAGTTCAAAACAAATAGAGTTTAGGTTCAACCTCAAAATGATATGGGGATTCTATGGAGATATTTTGATGATGTTTGTCAAGGTCATCCTCCTAGATGCAGATTCAATGTTATTGTATGTATTTATCACATAATCACTTCTTTCAAGTGAGCACATAATCACTTCTTTCAAGTGAGGTACTCCCCAAGGCTAGGATAAAAAAAGAGGGAAGGGTTTATTGCTTTAGATACATTTTTATCGGTTGCTACTTAGAAACATTTGAAGAAAACACAAGTTATGGGAGATTCATAATTAGTTATTGATTACAAAAACATGGTGTATTTTGAGAATGTTTTTCTTCATCCCTTGCTTAAGGACATCAAAGAAGCTCTACAATCATTTAAAATGGCATATTTCACTCAATCAATTTCTCACATAAATAAACAAGAAGACCAATGCCCACTCAAAAGAAGCCATGGAAATGCATTTAGGGTCTTTTTGTATTTCAGAATTTATGGATGAAGAAGAAGTGGATCAAATGATTTCCACTTCTAAGTTCTTGATCTCTTCTATTCCCTTTTTGTTTTCATTTTCACAATCCACTTTAAAGATTATTTTCATGTAATATCTTCACATATGATAGTTTTTAAGGAAGAAATGTTTTTTGGTTTTTTAAAATGTAATGGAGAGGATTTTTCCTTATCCTCTCGAGGTATACTTTTTCCATGTCTTGTAAGACTATACATATTTTACGATGGGATTATATATGATAAAAATTAGAAATGAATAAGCACCAATATGTATAATCAATTTTCATTATATAATTCAACCATCATATTGATATTTTTGAAATTAAATAAATGTGAAGCCTAGATTTTAAAATCGGAAGTGTTTAAAGGTTACATAAATACAATATGGGAAAATACTCGTTCAAACAAATTGAAAATACAATGAAGAATTGATAAAGTTCCATATTGAGGGTAAATATAAATTAGAATGGGTTAAATTTATAATCAATGAGTTTTATCTTTTCCATAAATAAAGTAGTTGAAATGACTCAATATTAATTATAATAGGTTAAATTTGTAATCAATGAGTTTTATCTTTTTTTTTAAATAAATGAAATAGTTGAAATAGCTCAAAGTTTTTGTATTCTAAATCACTCACTCTCTAATTTTTATGCATAATATTCAATATTAAGAATTTTATTTTGGAGTTGTATAATTATTTGATAATTTGATTTTTTTTTTTTATTAATATGCACTTTTTAATACATAAATATATTCAACACCCTTCTATATTTTTAAAAATCTTGAAACATATTATTCAAATATAATTTTAAATAAAATATAGAAAAAACCAAAGATTCTCTCTCATTAATCTAAATACACAAAAATTATATCAAAATATTAAATTTATTGAGATATACATAATATCTACAAAATTTCCAAGTTAAAAAACATTTTAATTTGTAAAATCATTTATCTAAATACATATAAAGTGTATCAACATTTCAAAGTGAGAAACTTTTCTATGGTTAAATCATTTAATCAGATGTATTTGAAAAAATAATAAAAATTTGTGATCCATTAATGGACTCATTGGCACTTGCGACTTTATGAATATACTTCGATATAGGAAATCTCTCAAACTGTCGATGACCTAAAATTTATTAGGTTGAATCATGGAATTCCCAAAAATCATATAAACAAATTTAACAAACTCTTCACGCATTGGTTGATCAGCCGACCATGCACGTCTATTAATTCACTTCATTATTAGTCCCTGCTGCTGCGGCTGAGGCGGACTATAGTAATCGAAGATATTCCTCAGCATTATTTTGGGCGGGGGTAAATTAGAGGTGAACAAGCCATTTATATCTATCTTATGAAATTTCATTTTTCCCGTCATCCAATAAGTTTATTTCAACCGTCTTTTTAACCAATGACCATTTTAGAGGTCTTATTTGGCCTCAAATCGAGGCAAGCTCTATGAAAAGCTTAGCTTAAATCACAATTGTACAGAAAATTCGGATGTCATTTAACTAATGCTGACATTAAAGCATAAACATTTTATGTTTAGAGATCTTATATATATCTTAAGTTTTCATTTTTTTTATATCGCTCAGATGGCTCACACGCATTCTACATTGTTTTCATATGGCTCATACACATGGCTCGCGGCAGACTCCACTTGTCATCGCCTTCAGTACTACATTTGCTCTTGAAACGTATCCATTCAGTATTACATTTGCTCTTAAAACTTATCCATAATCGCATAATCGCATCGCATAGTTGTTTCTGGACTACGCTGCTTGTTTCTGAAGCCGTGGTAGTTTTGATGGCCGTATATATATATGTTCAGGAGCTCACAGATAGATAGTTTTCGCGTCTGTTCACTCCATGCCAGGATTTGCCCGTGAAGCAAGAATTAAAAGGAATGGCAGACCAGAGTTGATTGAGTGACAGGGACATTTGCAAAAGGAGCTTTTCTTGGAGGAACAACTTTCGGGGTTGGTTGCCCGATTGCCCGCGCCATCGATTAGTTGGCTGTGGCTCATTTCCTTTGTTGAGTGCTCGAGAGGGGCTTCTCCGTTTTCGGCAGGAGTTGCAGCTTCAGCAGGTTCTATCCTTGTGCATGGAAATTGGCAACCGGTGCTCATTCCCAAGAGGTAGCGATGATCATAATGAGGGCGAACGGAATAGGGCGGATTGAATGAGGATTGAATGGCTTAAATCAATGTCCTCGACCTGGCCTTCTCTTGCTATTAGGTATGCTCCTCCTGGGTCTCGTACTGTTGTGATGCTGAAACAGACTTGACTTATGCATCTACTATTCTTGTTTCTGTTGCTCCTTCTAGACTAATTTCATAACACAATTGAAAAAAAAATCAATTCAAAATTAAAATATTGATATTTGAAGTTCAAAAACTAAAATTCTTTAACTAAATTCATTTCAGTAGGTTGGAGAGTTATCAATGCCATGGAGGATTAGTACGATTCAATTTGTTTATCATTTCATGAAGATGTCAATTTCTAGAATCAGTTTCAGCATTCAAGATCTTCGCACGAGGTATTCACAATTATTTTAAAATATCAGATCCATAAATTTTCAAATCATATATTTTTGTAGCTATTCGAATTCATTCATTTAATGCACACATTCATTCATTCATTTACTGTGTTCTCTTATTGCAGAAATTCGTTCATTTATTGTTGCAGAAATTCTTGTTCACCACACTGCATTCAGACAACAATAATCGCTCACACTTCCCACAAAAACCCTGCACATACTACTCATATCAATCAGAGCCTATTTTGCTGAAATCTACCCACAACCATCAAATTTCCCTTGAGTGTTTTTTCTCTATCCTAAAGTGTTTTTTCACTCTTATGCATAGAGAAAGAAATGACTTAGTACAACCCACAAACTTGGGAGCAGGCAAGTACCTCTTGAAAAAACCATGGCCATGGCTACCCATCACCATAAAATCCGCACCCAACTTCCCTGCAGCTTAACACAGAGCATCTGCTTGACCTCACCCACAAACGTCTTTGTCTCTGCCTTCACCTAAATTTTACAGTATTGTTATTATTGTAATTGTTAACATCATCCAAACTGAAAAATTTGGCACAGATTTTGCAAAAAACATGAGCAATACTCAGATTGTCGTCTCTGAAGATAGAGAGAGCTCTCTTGAAGACCTTTTGGCTCGTCCTGCGTGCATCCATTTCCAGAAGATTTACAACGTCCTCGGTCACTATATACGCTGTGAATTCACACCATAAGAACAACTAAACATCAGATTGAATATTATATATATACCAGGGGCACCAAAAAAGAATGAATTTGCAGAGCTGATATTGGGTGCCATCTCCATGTGGGCAGTGAGAAGGGAAAATAATTTTACAAGCCCAACAGAGTGCTCTCATACTTTCTTCAGATTGATCCACAGCCACCACAGAGAAACTTTGGACACCCCTAGTCTCTTAATAAATCAGCCAGCTGATACGCTTCACGCCAACGCCCTTTCCTGTGGCGCTTGGCAACACCCTTGCAAGGCCCAGAGATTACAACTTTTGAAACTCGAAGAAGTCTGCGATATCAACGAGCTTACAAGAAGACCAGCATTGCCACGATTATGGTATAGTACTTACCAAACAGCACGTGTGATTCCATTCACTCTATTGAATGACAAATATAATATTAAAAATTAAAAATTAAAAATCTAAAGAATGATTTCTATTTATTTATAATTTTTATTTACACACTTTGCGGTGGATAGACGTAACAGGTATCAAGATCAAATATCGAATATATCAGTTCAAGTATCGACGTCAACAAGTCTGCCGCGTGGAGGTCTAACGTGAATAAAGATTTACTACCATGGTATTGAAGTTAAATGTTTATGCTTTGATTTGTATGATATTTTTATTTTATTCGGTTAAAATTTAAACTTAAATCTTTAAAAGTTTATAATTTAAATATTTTTTCAAAATGTGAAAAGTTAAATTAATTGATATATTTAAAAATATAATTTAAATAAATATAATCTTAATAAAAATTAAACATTATATAACCAGATTAAATAAACTAAAATATAAAAACTGCATATATAATATATAAACTGCAAAAAGCAAAAATAAAAGATTGCCATGAATGTATATACAGGTTTACCGAGATGTGGAAAGAGCTGCAGGCTGAGATGGCCGAATTACTTACGACCTGGCCTTAAACAACCCCCAATTTCCTATGAAGAAGAGCAAACGATCATACATTTACATTCCATTTTGGGAAACAGGTTTCCATTTTCTCAATTCCCGCTCTTCCCTAATCTTCTTTGTTAGTAATTTGTTCAAATGAATCCACGCTCGCTATCCTTTGCTTTGATTTGGAAATGAATGGCATTGACAACGCAGGTGGTCTCAAATTGCTACCCATTTGCCTAGACGTACAGACAATGAGATCAAGAACTATTGGAATTCTTGCATCAAGAGGAAACTCAACTTGAAACAACACAAAATGGAATATCCCCTCGCAATCCCATCATCAAACATACAATACAAATTTAGTGTCTGTGCACGCTCATGATTCTCATAGGTCACTTCAATCTGCCAAGCGCAAGGACATACTATTCAAACTGCCAAATCATCCGATAAATTGATAGACCCATGGGCCACATTGCTGCCTCCTGCAGCGCCAGGCTCTGCCAATAACGATCTCGGCTATACAGTCACAGTTGAGATGGGCAACTCATTGAAAGGGAAAACTGAAAACGATGGGCATATCACTTATGAAAATGACAATGAGAGAACGATAGACAATCTGTCGCTCACAGCATCTTCAGGAAGAACTGCATGGAGAATTAGTTATTCAAGTGCAGCTGATTTTAGTAATGTTTATCCAGGAGCAGAATCATACCCAGCAGATGATTTCGTCACCCAATTTAGTGGACCAACATATACATTTATGGGCCAACATTGATTAGTACTTTAAGCATTAAAATCGAGTCTCAGAATTGCAAAGATCTTGGAAATTTGATATTGCAAAGATCTTGGCAATTTGATATATGATGAACTGAAATTACGCCTGCCATGGAAGTAGTGGTTGGTGATCAACAATTGCCAACGTAACAGTGTAAAGGTGAAGTTATCGGTAAGGTGACGAGATACCGTCGCTTCAGCTGCTCTTAGATGGAATCTATTTTAGCTAATTAGTCAATGCAATGGATTCAGGCTTTGCGTTCTTAATTTCCCAAACGGGGTCACATCATTGAAAACAGAGTACATAAGATTTATACATATCTATATACCTGTATATAATGTGTTATATGTAAATACAATATACATTCAAATCATAAGATTTATACATATCTATATACCTGTATATAATGTGTTATATGTAAATACAATATACATACAAATCAATACGTATATTAAACTGTTTCTTTTGTCCATACTTGCAAGAAATCCTTTTCCATATTCCAATAAATCCCCAACAAAGCTTCCTAGACCATTGGAAAGCAAATCAATGCATTCAGTTCCTAGGGTCTATTAGGTTGATTGCTGAAGTCTTAATGTCGGTCATATTTGATACAATTTAAGAGAACACAAGTTTCATTTTTGATTGCATGTATGTGACTTATAGACATTCAAAGTCTCATTGTTCCATTTGTTTTATCTCTCCCTATTTCAATTGCTGTAATGTCCTATGTTTGACTAGGGTTACACTGAATTAACAAGATTATACCACAGCAGTATTCATTCATACAACAGTAGACAGCATTGAAATAGCACAAGATTTCCAAAGTAATAAGTATCTCTAGCAGTGGGCTGCATACAACAGTAGACAGCATTGAAATAGCACAAGATTTCCAAAGTAATAAGTATCTATAGCAGTGGGCTGCTCAATTCTAATGTTAGAAACAAGATTTCCAAAGCAATAAGTATCTCTAGCAATAAGCATTTCCGTTGGCTGGTCATTATTGTCTTTTAGCCACCCCACGCTCGCTCATAATGGGTTCCACAGATTGTTGACCATTGCTATGGCTGGCTGGCGGCAGGGACTTGCTCACTTCATGTGACAAAATATATATATATTTTAAAGAATAGCAAGTAATGTTAAAATGAAATAAGATACGTTATAAGTAATAAGTCTGATTAGCAAAGACAACCCCATTTGTGGAGGAATGCACATGTGGCTGCTCCCATTATTTGTGTAGTTTTGAGGCTTTCTTTTCTGGCAGTAGAGTACCTGCTTTCAAATCTGATGGTTTCTGCAACTCTATTGAATTTATTTTTTATTTTTTTAAAATATATTTAACAAGAAAATCTCCCTCTAACAAACAATTTATTGTCAAATTCGATGTGTCTATCTTTAATAAATCCCTTTAACTATTACCGTCATTAATATTTACTATCAAATTCGATGTATCTATATCCCTTGGAGATTTTTCCGTTATTAATATTTTCGTAACTCCACGAATAGAGAAGTTAATATTTTCCCAACTCCAAGAAAGAAGATGTTCCAAGAGATGTTGTAAATCATTAATATTTCATAACTCCATGAATAGAGATGTTAATTTTTCCCAACTCCAAGAAGAGAGATGTTACAGTGGTTAATATTTTCACAAGTAGGAGTCATCTCAGCAGAAAAATATGGAGACCCGTGTCAAAGGTTTTTAATGTTCAAAATACGTTTACGACTAGTTAGTTGAGTCCATATGGAGAAACGTAAGTTGGGTTATAATATTTTTTGCACAGGTCTTGATATCGATATAATTATGTTGAGGAGGATTGATATAATTCTGTTGTGATCCTCCTGAGATAGCTGAAACGGAACAATTTTTTGAAAAACCCCTCAAGAGTTCAATCTCTTACCATATGAAAACCACTGAAGCACGCTGAGGTTATTCAACTGAGCCTAGTTTCGGTCAAGAATTGATTTAAGCACCACGAAATAGTTAGAGAAGGTGTAATTGTTCCCGGTAATGGCATGCACCCAGATGGCCGTCACTAACCCAAACCACTTGATCACGACCCCAGATGTCAGTGCAGGAGAATGTGCCGGATAAAAAAGCTCAAGAGAAGCTAAGATAAAAACATTAGAATATGAACCATATATATAACAAAAGAGCTCCAAATGCGTCTCCTTTCTGAACTGTTGCACACCACTACAAAATTGCCATCGTTCTTTTGAACTATAGTGCTCTGATGCTTTCATCTTAAATATGCAACATAAAATAGTTAACAGGTGTTCAGTTTAACAGAAAGGACAGAGTGCGTTGTTAAGTTTAGGAAGTGGATTTGCTACAAGAGCAGGGCATTGTGGTGGACAAGTATCATGAATAATAAATGTGCCCACACTTAAGTGGATTTGCTGCAACAACAGGGCAGGGCATTGTGGTGGAGAGGTGTCATAATAATAAATGTGGTTTTTGGTGCACACATGTCACTTGTCACAAATTTTTGAGATGAAGTGATTAAAAAAAAGGCCTATTGGCCTAAGAATCTAAATGATATATTTTGTTGTTATAAATGTGGTTATTTTAAAAATAAAATATATATTTTAGATAGTTTGATTAATTTAATCATATTGATTTTTATTATTAATGTATAATCTTTGTTTGCATTGTAAATGATAAATTTATTCACCTACTTTTTATGTCATACATCACGTGATCTTATAAGTCAATAAATTCTATATACACGATGTCATACCCACAAAACTTTTAGGTTGAACATTCATCATATCTTTTCATATCCTAGCCAATAGTATTACTAGCATTCGCACCAGAAGGTGCAAAGCCATACTGATAATGTTTCAGGTTTTTTTTATGAGAGTGTTGGTAGTTTATGGTAAGAGGAATTGAAAATGCACATTCATTGAGAATAAAAGAGAAGATAGGTGAGTCATTTATGACTCATGAATGAAAATAACACTCTTGGATGGTCTAAAACAAATATTTGGAGTATATTGTATGTTTGAGATACAAAACAGTGTTATTTATCAATACAGAAGAAGCGGGATGGTGGTGGAAGCTGATTTGGAAGCGAAGGACCCCAAAATTTGACTCAGATATTTTTATGCCTTGCCATTAAGAATGTCTCTAACTGGGAAAATTTTACAAAAATGGAATAGGCATGAACCAGATATATGCATGCTATGTAGAAGGGAAGATGAAATGATTTCCCACTTTCTTATAAAATTCCAATGTGCTGAACAAGTTTGGTTAGAAGTTGATCAATTGACAGGTTTCAAAATGCGGTATCATCAAAAATAACTAATAACTTTGGGGCTCTGCCCTGTCCCATGACTTGGGGTATCTGGCTAGCCTAAAACTCTATTATTTTTGAAGAGAAATTTATTGTCATTCCAAATTATATCACGGGTGAGATCAGTTTCCAAAAAACCTAGATAGATAAAGAACTTGGAGATCGAAAAATCTAAAGTCTATGGATTTTTGTATGGAGCTAGTTAGAGATTTTCAAATATGAGTTGTGTCTGGGCAAATTTTCTTCTCTGACGATCATTTCCTAAAGTTCAAAGCTGGTTTAGGGGCATGCTCAAATAATTATGCTGACTTCATGGCACTTAAGTTCCTTTTATAGAGTGCCCTGGACAATAAGGCTAAAAAAATGTAGGTGTTTGGTGATCTTAGTTTAGTAATTATCTGGATGAATGGGCTTGACCAATTATTAGACATATATCTCATGCCTATTGGGGATTAGCTAAAGGTGGTGGACAATTCTTTCAGAGTAAATCTCATTCACTCATATTTTCCAGGAGCTAAATGAGGAGGGAGATGTCCTATCAAAAGAAGCGCTCCATGATGCATAAGGGACTATGATTCTGGAAGAGGATAAAAGAGCCATTGTTTCCCACTTTAAGTAAATCCCATGACAATGTTTTTTCTGTGTCTGTATTTTCCTTTTGGTTGCAAGTGCTGAAAATTACCTTCTTTTTTTTCCCATCAACATGAACATGTTTCTAAAAAAAGTTCTGATGAAGCTTTTTACCTTACCAATAGTTAGATAGAGTCCATTTTATTGAAAATAGGACTGTAAAGTAATGGGATTTTGATGAATATTTTTTAAGATAGGAACAACAGAAAGCCAATGCTTCTTGTAAGTCCTGAAGCACATGAAAAATGTAATTTCAGTTCAAGCTATGAATGGAAATCATGAATTTTTCTTTGAAAACAGAATTATGATAATATAGGTTAAGAAGATCCTTGTAACTTCAACACCTTAAGATTTAGTGGTAAGTTGTTAAAAACTTTGAAATAGTTGGCTTTCTCCTCTTCATAAGATGAGTCTTATGAAATTGTAAAGTTCACAAAACTAGTTTGAATTGTAAATAAGTTTATGCCTATGGTAATTTTTTTACCATCAAAGTAGTTTTTCTAGTTTAATTTTCTGTTGTTTCATAGTAAAAAAAATTGAAACTTTACCAATAAAAAAAGTAAACATGTTGTAAATAGCACAATTGGATTATATTTTAAATAAATGCAATGAAAAAAATACATAATAGAATACAAAAGACTTTTTATTAAATGTCTAATTTGGTCTATGGGATGGAATTCACTCATATTTTTAGGAGCTAAATGAGGAGGCAAATGTCCTATCAAAGGAAGCGCTTGAGGTTGCGTAAGGGAATATGATTCTGGAAGATAATAGAAGAGCCATTATTGCCAACTCTAAATAAAGCCTATGATAGTTCTTTTTCTGCGTTTGTATTTTCCTTTTGGTTCCACGTGCTAAAAATTACCATTTTTTCCATCAACATGAACATGCTTGTAAAAAAAGTTTAGATGAAGAAATCCCATGCTTCATGTAAGTCCCGAAAGCACATGAAAATTGTAATTTCAATTCAAGCTATGAATGGAAAGCATGAATTTTTCTTTGAAAAAAGAATTATGATAATACAGGTTAAGATGATCCTTGTAACTTCAACACCTTAAGATTTAGTGGTAGGATGTTAAAAACTTTGAAGTAGTTGGATTTCTCCTCTTCTTAAGATGAATCTTATGAAATTATAAAGTTCATAAAATTAGTCCCAATTGTAAATAAGTTGATGGCTATGGTAATTTTTTTACCATCAAAGTAGTTTTTTTAGTTTAATTTTATGTTGTGTGACAGTAAGAAAAATTGAAACTTTACCAATAAAAAAAATAAACCTATTGTAAAGAGCACAATTGGATCATATTTAAAATAAATGCAATGAGAGACGTATATAATAGAATACAAAAGACTTTTTATTAAATGTCCCAGTTGGTTTATGGGATGGAAAAACTTACATTTCAAAATGGTTGAGAAACTTACATTTCAAAATAGCATATCTTTACAAAGTAAGAGAAATCACAAACTAATAGAAGGAATGCTTTAAACTTTAAGACAAATATGGTTAAACTGCCTAAAATATAAAGAAGTTGCAACATGAATTAGTTGCAAAAATTACTCCAAATGGCATGGACCAAAATTAGTTGCAAAAATTACTCCAAATGGCATGGACCAAAATCAGTTGCGGAAATTACTCCAAATGGCATGGACCAACACAATAAGAAAATGGAAAAATTGAAACTTTACCAATAAATAAAATAAAAATGTTGTAAAGAGCACAATTGGATTATATTTAAAAGAAATGAAATGAAATAAGTACATAATAGAATACAAAATACTTTTTATTAAATGTCTTAGTTTGTCTATGGGATGGAATTCACTCATATTTTCTAGGAGCGCTTCAGGTTTCATAAGGAACTATGATTCTGGAAGAGGATAGAAGAGCCATTGTTGCCAACTGTTGGCATTATGATAAAGGTTTTGTCCTCGATGGAAATCCTCTTGTAACAAAGTTCATTGATGGAACATAATGAAAGAATGATGGGACAGAGGTTTGCAGGTTAGAATCAGAAGGTTATTAAAGGTAAATATTTGAAGATCTATATGCGGGTTCGTCAAGGCAAAGTCACATATACACGCAAGTACGAAGAAAAAAAGTTGTGTATGTGTTGGTGCACTAATTTTATAATACCATGGGTCTGTACCATGCTATTAGCCCACAATATTGAGCACAGTAACGGTTATTTGATCCCGTCCAAGAATATCATTGCCACTTGTGTGTTTTTGCTCATGGTATTAGCTAAGGCTCAAACTATATAAGGAGGTGAAGATCAAAGTGCTAAGGGTACATCAGTGAGGTTAATGAATGATTACTTCAATCTGAAGTATATTTAAATGGTATGGGATATAGTTCATTGATAGATTTGATATAAGGATTCACTCATGAATACAATGATGGATCAATATCTCTAGAATTGAAATGACTATGTATTTGCATGATTTGGTTATGAGTTGTTTAGATATATGGTCTGGCGCATGTTTGCTACAGTAAAGGGTATGATCTGAGTAAGTTTGATGTTCTGAATTATTATGCAGTCCTGAATTATTTATAGATATATGGGCGGGTTTGACACAAGGAAGGCGCGTATACATGCGATTTTGGTTATGCAGAGTAGCGTATATGTTCAGTAATATGTTGAAATCTATATGTGAGTTGGTTTCGGGATAAGCGCGTACATACAAAACTAAGTCTACTAAAAGGTGCACATGCAAGATAGGGTTTTTCTAAAGAATGCTGAAGAAAATGTATGATCAGTTCTGATGTGCTTCCGATGTCTATCAATGATGTCTTCATAAAGATCTAGATTGTTTGAGTATTGATTATGCTGCTAGTTGATTATGATTAAATATTAGTGATTGGTTGGTAGATTTATGATTCTGTGAATGATTTGGTACATTTATATGTTTCAGTTTGATGTATGGTATTGGGTTTCAATGAATGCAGTGGGTCCAGTCTGAAAATATGATGAAAAGAGGCCTACAAGTTGTGATGTATTGAAGACGGTGGATCCAGTGTGAAAATTTATGAAACGTGGTCCGCTGTGGTGCTGAGGGTTGGTGCCTTTTGTGACGAAGTTGAAGCTTCCTACCAGTAGGAGCTGGTGATCAGCTCATGGGGTTGTAGCTCCTTGCCTGTAGTGGCTAGTAAACAAGAGCAGGGGGTCTAAGCTCCCTTACACTGGTGGTTGGTAAACGAGATCAGGGGGTTGGAGCTCCCTTCCAGTAACAGCTGGAGAATGAGTGAAGGTAGCGACCTTCTGTAGGTAGGTGCCTGTGTGCTGGTATGAGTCTGCACCAGTACAATATTGTAAGCAAATTTCTATATAATAAATATTTAAGACATATACTACAACAATGATGGTTTTCTTCCACATTGGGTTTCCACCTTAAATCTTGGTGTTCATGTATATTGCTTATGTGTGATGATTTATTCTATTCTTTTTACACATGTTTACTGCTTGCTAAATGTCTGATGAATCATTAATGCACCAATCTAAGTAAAGTTACTGGAGATTTATCTGAATTATAAGTTCTCTGGACATACGCTAGTTTCCTGAATGAAAGTCACGTAAACAATATCATATCTTCAGTATCTTGGAGTATATGTTTGGGAATTTTTGAATGAGGTTACCAATATCCAGCCGCAGTTCCCACGGATGCAACATCAAAGAAGACATTTGAAACCAATGCGAAAGCTGTCAATGCATTGTTGGGAAGCTTGATCAAATCAAAAAATTTCAAAGTTATGTAGTTAAATACAACAAAGGAAATATGGGACAAAATCATCCTAAGATATGAAGGCAATGACAAGGTAAAAAGTTCTAAACTCCAAACTCTCAAAATTCAATATGAAAATATCATAATGCATAATGATGAAATTATTTCTAGTTTCATTCTACGTCTAGATGAGATTGTAAATCATATGAGAAATCTGGGTGAAGACATAAAAGACACAACTTTAGTAGAGAAAATATTAAGATCTCTAACTCCTAAATTCGAGTCAAAAGTGTCTGCCATTGAAGAAAAGCACGATCTGCAGAGTCTTACTATTGTTAAACTTCATGGGATCCTGACTGCTTTTTAAATGAGAAAATGACATCCCTCAGAAGGTAGAGAATCCACATTTAAAGCAACTGCAAAAGGAAATTAAAAGGAAGAACAAAATGAATCAGGGTATGTATTAGAAGAAGATGAGGTAAATTTTGTAAAGAAACTTCAACTTGGCACCAAAAGGTTCAGAGGTAAGATTCCCTTCAAAGTGGGTCATTATGCTGCTAAATGTCCTCATAATTTAACCATGACAAGGGGAAGGATATTGCAAAAATTAATAGGAGACGATTTGACAATTGGACACATTATTATACTCATGAAGATAGTGGTGGTTTGTCAAATAGTGAAGAAGGAGACTCTGATCAAGATCTTAAATTACTCATGGAATTTGAAAAAAATGCTAATGAGTCTAATGATAACTTTATGAATGCTTTAGAAGAAAAATATTTCTTTGAAGGAATTACTCATCTCAAAATTTTCTTGGAAGAAAACAAAGTAACTATGATACTCTAAATAATAAACTTATAGAAAAGGAGAAGCATAATGAGAAGTTAGATTTTGAAATAGTAAGTTTAAGAAACGAACTTGAGAAAATAAAAACTCTAAATATTAGATTTTCTAAAGGATCTGAAACCTTAGATGAAATTATCAAGGTTCAACGCTCTCCTCTTATGAAGACAGGTCTTGGATAGATTGGTGAATCTTCACAGACAGAAAAATCCTCAGCCACAACCAGAAGCTATCTAAATGCAGCAAAATCCAGTCAACAAAGTCTCAACCTTCAGCAAAAGAACAAAGACACTCCACAGGTAAGTCATGTTCAATCTAATTCAAGTATGAGAAATAACAGAAGCATCAGTCAAAAGGTAAACATCACTAGAATGTTCTATGATCACAAAAAATTCTTCTTTAATGGACAATGTTTCTCATGTCATAATTTTGGTCACAAATATTCTCAATGTGTTGCATACAAAACCATCATGACTAGAGAAGCAAGAAAACAAAGGAATGAGACAGGAATCAAGAAGAATACTTATAAAAACTTATATCCTCTTAAAGATTAAATTGAATTATCATTTTGCAATAACTTTGTACATCAGGAATCTGAATGCAGGAGAAAATTACAACCAAAGGAGCAAATATAAACAAATTCTAAGGTATGGAAAAAGAAGGACTTAAAATCCGAAAGTTGTGGCATATATTTATTTGCAGACGAAGAAGAAAATCAATGGTACATTAATAGCGGATGTTCAAAACACATGACATTTGATAAAGATAAACTCATTTCATACAATGCATTAGAGAAAAAAATTAATATCATTGTTGGAAATGACTCCCCTGTTGTCATTAAGGGTAAAGGATCTATTTTTCTAAAAGAAAAGGTTAAAGATGGTAATGTTATGTATGTTGACGGTTTAAAGCATAACTTGTTGAGTGTTATCAGAATGTGTGACCGAGGAAATGAGGTGGTCTTTTGATCAAAAGAATGTGTGGTTTGTGAACTTGACACATGGAAAACCATAATAAAAGGAACAAGAAAACCAAGCAATTTGTATATATTAAAAGGTGGCCAAGAACAACGTTACCTAGGAAAAGAAGAGGAAAACTGGTTATGGCACAGAGGGTTGGGACATCTAAGTTTTTCTCAAATAATAAAATCAAGTAGGCTCAAAGTTGTTCGTGATCTACCCAACATCGCCCTATTAGAAAGTACCATATGAAAGTCATGTCAATTCAGTAAGCAAACCAGAGTTCAATTAAATGCCAAAGAAGGATAAACAAGTAAGCCTCTTGAACTTATACATACTGATTTGTGTGGACCTATAAGGAAAAATTCACCTCGTGGAGAACAATATTATATCTTATTCAAATTTTATGATTTTTCTAGAATGTGCTGGATCGGTTTATTGAAACATAAAGATGAAGCATTTGATAAATTTAAGGTCTTCAAAGCATTAATTGAAAATGAATTAGATCTAAAAAAATGTCTCAGATCTGACCAAGGAGGAGAATACATATCAGATGAATTCTTTGATTTTTGTGAACAACATGACATAAAAGACAATTTTTTGTAGCCAAAACTCCTCAACAAAATGGCATGGCTGAAAGAATGAATAGAACAATTCAGAAAATGGCTTGTGCTATGCTTGATGAGTCTGGAATTCCTTACACCTTCTGGGGTGAAGCTACACATACCGCATTAAATATTCTCAACAAGGTTCATGTTCATGTGAATAGTGATAAACCTCCTTATGAACTCTGGTATGGTAAGCCTCCCACTATGAAGCATTTTAGAGTTTTTGGAAGAAAATGTTTCATAAAAAATAATGATGAAAAACTTGGTAAGTTTGAAGCTAGAGTAGATGAAGGAATAGTTTTTGGTTACTCTTATATAAGTAAAGGATACAAATGCTACAATAAGAGACTTTGGAAAATTTTTGAATGTATTGATGTTGTGATTAATGAAGCATGCATAGCTCCCAAAAGGGTAACAACAACAAAAGAGGATGATGATGATGAATGCTTTCCCACATAAAATCACAATGATATAGAAGAAGAAACTAACGAAGCATCAGAATAATACACATCAGATAAAGAAAAGTATCCATCCAGTTATGTTCAAAAGAATCATCCAGAAACTCAAATTCTAGGAGAAAAGGAATCTGGGGCACAAACAGGAAGAACCCTTGTAGGATCTCCTAGTTATCTAGCTTTATTGTCCACCATTGAACCACAAAATGTAAATCAATCTAGTAAAGATGAATGTTGGGTTTAGGTCACGGATGAAGAACTTGATCAAATTGAAAAGAATAATACTTGGGAATTGGTTCCAAGGCCGCATGACGAAAATGTTATTGGGACAAAATGGTTATTCAAAAATAAGTTGAATGAAAATGGAGAAGTAATTAGAAACAAAGCTAGACTTATTTGTAAAGGTTATGCTCAACAAGAAGGTATAGACTTGAAGAAAAATTTGCACCAGTAGCCAAAGTTGAAGCCATAAGAATGTTTCTTTCATTTTCCATCTTTCAAAATTTCAATTTTATCAAATGGATGTAAAATCAGCTGCCCTTAATGGAGATCTAGAAGAAGAAGAAGTATATGTAGAACAACCAGAAGGATTCATTTTGGGGAATGATGAAAACCTTGTATGCAAACTCAAAAAGGCTTTATATGGCCTAAAGCAAGCTCAATGGGCATGGTATTATCGTCTTGACAAATATCTTCAACAACCAGGCTTTACAAAAGGATATGTATACAGTAGCCTATACATAAAAATTGAGGATGATAAACTGCTAATTATTGTTTTTCATGTTGATGACATCATCTTTGGGAGTAATGAAGAATCTATGAGTCAGAAATTTTCTTCGGTTATGCAACAAGAATTTGAAATGTCTCTACTTGAGGAACTAACATATTTTCTTGGTTTACAAGTTCAACAAGAAAAATATGGCATCTTTCTATCACAAACAAAATATATCAAGCAGATTCTAAAGAAGAATGGGATGGAATATTGCAAACATGTATGTACTCCAATAATGGCAGGATGTAACCTCATTTATCATGATGATTCTCCCACTATAAACCAACCAGAATACATGTCTATGATTTGAAGTCTGCTTTATCTAAGAGGTACTAGACCAGATATCATGCATTCAGTTGGGATTGTTGGACGTTTCCAAGCCAATCCAAAGGAATCATATCTTTAGGCAGTAAAGAGAATATTTAAATATCTCCACGGAACTCAAGTCTTTGGTCTATGGTATCCTAAAATGTCTATCTTACTCTTCATGCTTACACAAATGCGGATTGGGCTAGAAATGTTGATGACCGAAAAAGCACTAGTGGAGGTGCATTTTATATGGGGCCCCAATTAGTATCTTGGTTTAGCAAGAAACAAATTTCCATTGCCTTATCTACATCAGAAGTAGAATATGTGGTTGTCACATTTTGTTGCACACAACTTCTCTGGATGATGCATACATTACAAGATATTCAAACTAAATGCTCTCCACCCATCTCCATCCGTTGTGATAATACAAGTGATATTAGTATATCGAAAAATCCTGTTATGCACTCCAAAACCAAGCATATTCCTATTAATTATCACTTTATACGAGAACAAGTGCTTAATAAAAAGGTTAAATTGGAGTATGTTCTCTCTAAAGAACAAGTTGTTGATATATTTACTAAACCTCTCCCCAGAGAAGAATTTGAATATCTCAGACAGAAACTGGGAGTTGTCTCTGCCTCACTTTGTTGTTAATTCAGTGACTCTTGATTTATTGGAAATTCTTCATCCTGCCCTTTGTCACTGCTGCTCTCATAGTACATATGATTAGGACTAAGTGGAAATTGTGACTCTCGATTTATTGGAAATTCTTCATCCTGGTGTTCGTTACTATTGTTCTCATAGTCCATAGGGTTAGGACTAAGTGGAAAATGTGACTCTTTATTTACTAATTTTTTTTATCCTACCATTCATCATTATTTATCTCATAGTACTTAGGATTAGACTAAGTGGCAAATGTGACTCTCTATCCACTGAAAATTATACATCCTACCATTCATCACTATTAATCTCATAGTACTTAGGATTAGGACTAAGTGGAAACTGTGTCTCTCTATTCACTGAAAATTCTTCATTCTGTCATTCATCATTATTACTCTCCTATTCCTTATGATTAGGACTAAGTGGAAAATGTGACTTTCTATTCACTGAAAATGTGATTATCTATATTTTGGAAATTCTTCATCTCGGCCTTCGTCACTGCTGCTCTCATAGTCCATAGGATTAGGACTAAGTGGAAAATTTGACTCTCTATTTATTTGAAACTCTTCATCTTGCCCTTCGTCGCTGCTGCTCTCATAGTCCTTAGGATTAGGAATAAGTGGAAAATTTGACTCTATATTCATAGTGAAATAATTTTCATTATATTCATCAATATTAATAGAGTTTTTACGAGATGAAGATGTTGGTGCTTCATAAAATGAAACTTCAGTATCAAAGGAATCCATAACATTCAAACAAAATATGTTGAATGATGCAAATGATCTCTCTCCTAATGATAATATATAGCTTAAAGAATGAAATTTTCCCTCCAAAATTTTCGCTTGAAGTATGTCCCTCCAAATTTTACTTCTACTCTTTATTTAAAATTTTTCTACTAAAGTATTCTCTTGAAGATTGACCCTAATTTCGATTTAAATTTCCTACATAAATTTATTTTAATAATTTTTTCTAAATTAAAATAAATATTACTTAAATTATATAACATTACTTGATTATATATTTTTTTTAAAATATTTATTATAGTTTGTATCTCACATTTACCCTGTGGTAAAGCATTTCCATAATTTCCGCTATATAAGAACTTTCATTATCATTATTCCTCACATGACATCAATATTTCTTGAGATTTTGTTTAAAATCTTAGAACAACATTGTCAACAAGATATTCTCGCATTTTAAAGGTTAGTTCCCCTTCTACTTGGACCATTCAACGAGAAATTTGAGGAAAATGATATATTGGATGCCACCAAATCATTTTTTTTAATTTTTTTTTTCTTTCTATAGTAGCAGTGTAATTTACTATTTCAAAAATTAGGAAATTGTTAAAATAAAGTTGTTGGCATTATGACTTAATATGTTGTCCTTGATGGCAACCTACTTGATGAGTTTCCTTTTGATAGCAACCTATTTGTTAAAGATGTAAAAATGACGTTTTTGCAGGTCAGTTCAGATGTGACAGAGAGATGAATTCCACTAAGTGCCAGAGAAATTAAAATGGTAATATTTCACAATGTATACGCAAGTTTGATGAAGGCAGCTCGCGTACATACGCAAGTTTTTATACAGGAAACCCATGTATACATCCAGAAGTAGTATATACATATTTTTTATGAAGAGAAGTCATGTGTACATGCGGGTACGAAGAAGCAAAGTTGTGTATGCCTTTTGCACTCTAAAATTATGATACCAGGGGGCATTATCATGGTATTAGCCCACAGTATTGAGCGTTTTGCTGTCTATTTGATTCCGTCCAAGAATACCATCGGCACTTGTGTGGTTTTGGCTCATGGTATTAGGAAAGACTAAATCTATATAAGGAGAAGAAGATCATAGTGCAAGGTGTGCAAACGTAAGGGTTTTTACTGAATACTTCTCTCTGAAGTATATCTGGATGGGATGGATTCTGTTTATTCGTGAATATGAAACTATGATGCACCCTTGGATACAATGATGGATCAGGATCTCTAGACCTGAAATGACTATGTATTTGCTTGATCTATTGATGAGATGATTGGATCTATGACCTGGCGCATGTTTTCTGAACTGAAGAGAAGAAATTTGGGTAAGTCTGTAGATCTGAAAATTTCTGCATAATTAATAATTACAGATCTATATGATGGTTCATCATGGTGAAAGCGCGTATACACGTGCGTTGGTTTCAGCTAAAGTGCATATGGAAGTCACGGTTTCTAAAGCTTGATGGAGAGGTTATCTAGTTATTGCTGTTATATTTCTGTTGTTTGTCAATGAATTCTTCAGGTAGATCTAGGTTGTTTGAATATTGTATATGCTGCTAATTTGAATATGTACAAATCTTATCAATGAATGATTAAGTATGATTAATGGTGCTGACTGAATAAGGGTTCCACAAATATGAAAATATATATGACTGAATGACTCAGATCTATTTCTAAGACTAATCAATTTTAGGAAATTCAGTATTCATAGATCTATACCCAGGTTGGTGTGCAGGAAAGCGCATCTATACGCAGGTTCATTAAAGGGAATTAGCGTACGTATTTAATATAATGAATGATCAAGGTTGAAACTATTTCTGAATGTTGATTCTGAAATCTGGGTTTATTACTGTGTTTTGGTTACAGTGATCTCACTATTCTGTTTGAATTTTGGGTTAAAGTTTATGGGTGTTGGTATTTATGCTGAGTTGAGTTGAAGCTATTGGATCCAGTGTGAAATTTTATGAAATGTGGTCTGCATTGGGTCTGCGGATTGAATCCTTCAGTGTGGAAGTAGAACCTTCTTGCCCGATGGGCGGTATTCGATGGGGGGTTGGGCTCACATCGATGATGGTGATAACGTGCTTAGGGGTTGGAGCTCCTTCGATGGCAAGCTCGAAAACGAGAGAAGGTTGCGACCTTAACGAGTAGATACTGTGTCTTGATAAAGTCTGCATCGGTACAACATTGTAAGCAGTTTTCTATATAATAAATATTGAAGATAGAGACGACACCAACAGTGGTTTTCTCCCGAATTGGGTTTCCACCTTAAATCTTGGTGTTCATGTGTGATGCTCTTATGTGATGATTTGTTCTATTATTTCTGCACTTATTTACTTCTTAACTAACTGATGCATAACTGATGGTCTGGATTAATGATTGCTTCTGAATGTTTATCAAATCCGTTAAGTTATCTATGTATGCACTAGTTGTTGTTTGGAAAGCCGCGTACATACACTAGTTGGGTTAACCAAAGTAGCGTATAGAAATCTGCAAAGAGAAAAGAAAAATATTGTGATTATTGAAAATATTGATTCACCCCCCTCCCCTCTCAGTATTTTTCCCAACAAAAGTAAACTCGAGTTCAAATCCCACTGAGCACATGTTTGAAACCCCTATAAGTTTACTAGAAATTTTACCTTTAAACTTTACTGGTAGGTTCATCTAGATTACCACATAAAACAAATTCAAATAATTTTATTATCTAAAAATAAAAATAAAAATTCACACGAACATGGAGGGTGGGCTCGACCCCTAGCCGTTGTAGCCCAGGTGGGCGCACCCACTGGCCCTTCGGTAGGCAGGAGGGTCGATTATGAGAATCAGCCCCCCTGCGTGTCGGGGGGGGCGATAGGCGCGCCCACCCAGGCCACAATGGACACGCCCATGGGAAAACACTCGGAAAACAAGGCCTGTGGGCGGCGTGCTGCAAGCGGGCGCCCGCCCAAGTCGGTACGCCCATGGGTGACTGCTTTCCCGAGCCGGCACGCCCATGAATGGGCACCCGTATGAGCCCAAGAGTCGGCCCCCCTTCCTAGTATGGGGTGATTCTCATAATCGACCCCCTACAAGGCATGGGAGCCAACTTTCTGCACCCGCAACACGACGACCTTTGCCGTTGTGCTGCGGGAAGGCACCTGCCCACAACACGATGGTTTGGTCTTTGTGCTACAAGCACCTAGAGTCATCCCCCTACCCTAAATCGACCTCCTTGCCTAACAGGGGGGCCGACTCCAAGCACCTGCCCGTAGCGCGAAGACCAGTAACTTCGTGTTGGGGGCGGGCGCGCCCACATGCTGTTGGGCTCGAGCACGTGTCCAAAATGTAAAAATAAATAAATAAATAAATAAAAATTAAAAAAAAATTAAAAAAATTCCCAAGGGGGGGGGGGGGGGTGGGTTGGGGAGATCACATGTAAAAAAAATCGATTATTTTTTCCAAGGGGGTGGGGGATAAAATGTAAAAAAATGATTTTTTTTTTTTTTTTTTTAAGGAATCAATTTTCTATTTTGGTATTTTGGATGAACTTAAATGCACACTAGACTTGGGGGCGATGTATGATGTTTTTGGTGGTTTTTTGTTCTTAATTTTTTTTTGGTTTTTCTTGTTTACGTAAGCTATTGGTTCTTTTGTGATTTACTAATTTATATGTAGATACATATGTTTGCAGGAAAATGACATCAAGAAAGGTTTATGTCAATATTTCTGGACCAAAGTCAACAATTGCATCATCTAGAGCTCCAGGTGGGTCCTCAAAAAATATTGTTGAACGAACTCCAACTCATTTAATTACTGAAAATGTAGGAGATGCCTCCTCAAAAGACAAGAAGTTTGTTTCATACTCGAAGAAACAAAATAATCGAATCGTAAAAAATATGCATGGTATATGAAAGATAGAGAAGGTGAAAGTCTGCAATTATACCTATATGCTAGTAAGAATTTTGATGCTGCAAGTTATGAGCTAGTGGGAAAAGTACTAGACCTATATATTTTTTCGAATACTGAAAATGTTTATATAATTTCAAAACTTCCCAAGTCACATGATAAGCTTAGATATAATTTTACATTGCTGATATATAACACAAGGGAAGATTCTTCAAGGATATGCAAATAAATCGTAAATGATATTGCACAAAAGATTGTAATTATTTTTATTTACATTTATGTGTTTTGTGTTATTTTAACGGTATCATTATATTTCTAACAACGTAGTTATTATTGACATATTATATTTTGTTTGACAGGGTTTTGTTGAGGGTCTTTTAATTATGTTTGGGGGAATTTGTTATATAGAGCGAGATATTATGATTGTTGTTGGCATTTTCCATGAACATGAAGAAGAAGATATGGGAAAGAAGCAAAAAAAATACTCCATGATGAAAAAAGATTATATCAAAGGGATCAATATAGTAAAGGTAGACATGTTACTTATGAAAAGGAGGCATTTGAAGTTGAAGCTGAAGATGAAGAATGTGTTTCCATTACTGGGGATCAGATTAGAACTGATGTTATAAAGGAGAAGAGTCATAAAAGAGAGAAAAAAAATTCCCAAGAATGTCTCCCTTCTAGTTGATGATGAGGATATTTCTTTCGTTGAAGAAAATATCATAGCCAATAGGAGGAAGAAACGACAACAGTGAAGGTCCTAGTGAAAACTCAAAAGGAAGCAGGGAAATCATTACACCAGGAGTTGATTTAGAGGATGGTGCTATTAAAACAAAACAAAATGCCATTCGGCATCATTTAACGAAGACAATTTAATTGAGGGTGGTTGGTCATTTCAACATAATGTCATTCAAGTCTACAAGCCAGATGAAGGATAGTTCAAATATCAAATTAGAAAGCCACACCACTTGCATGTTCACAATTTGAAAACTTTGATGAGGTACAACCCTTTTGCACATGTGGTTGATAATGTTCTTCTTGTTGATCCAATTTAGGTTCCTAACAAAAAAATGATTTGAAAAGTCAAAATGTTTTTTATACAAATATTATGTACTTGAGGGAAACCATTCTATAGAAGCTCAAAGGAAATTGATGGAGGAATATCCCAATAACCCGTGTTTTGAAATAATGGAATGTATTATTTATGCTGGTTTAACAGATACAAAAGAAAATTTATTGGCATGGGATCATAATTCAGATAATGATTATAGGATGTCTATGAATTTCATCCAAAGCGTCAGACTTATTCATAGTGAATTTGAAGAAAAATGTGGTGGGGATAATACAAAGGTTGATAATGCATTTCAAAATGAATTTTGTATGGAAATAGGTTATCAAATTGAGGAAAAAATCAATTCAAAAGGTGGCGAAGTAAATTTTGAAATATTCATAGGTATGGATAACATTTTCCAGTTGGCATTTAGAACTAGAGAGACATGGAAATTGATTGATCGGATTTTTGAGTTGTGAGAGAACATTGGCATAAAAAGTCATAAGGTCAAAAATTCTAAACCATTGATATGTATCAGCAATAAATCAGGTCCTAAAATGAAGGTCCTTCCATAAGATATGACTATCACACCTTCAAGAGAATTTCAAGGAGTGGAGGATGAAAAACTTGTCAAAACAATATTATCTCGTGTAAATTCAGGAGAATTATCATTGGAGGAATTTTTTGAGGAATTTCTAAAGTAAGTTTGTTATTTTTACTTATTTCTAGATTATAAGTTTTTGTTAAATATAATATATTGTTGTTGGTAGTATTTGTTATTTGTATCACTATATTAACATTGTTTACTTTATTTATTCAATCACAAGGTTTATATGAGAATACAAGAACAAATGGCTAAATGGTTGAATGAAGATAGTTGGGGTGATGTTGTACGCAACTACTCAGATTCAAGTTCTACATCAGTGCTAAAAGATTTTTATCTTGGATTTAAAAAGGTATGTTGATTTATACATTCATTTCTATTCATATGTATATTATTTTTATTTTATAACTTATACATATATTTGTTTATTTCATTAAAGATGAAGAATGATGCAAATGGAGCACTCGATAGTTTCAAAAACTTTATTGAAAAAATTAAAATAGAAAAGATGAAAAAACAACGTCTTAGGGATGTTGAACTTGATCCCAGCCTTAATAATTTCATTTGGAATAGGCTCGACACTATCCCATATCAAATAATATCAGGGGATTGTGAAGACATTGCAAAACTCATACCTAAAAGGGATTATTGCCTAGTTATTGCATATATTCCTCATGGTTTCACTATCCCAAACATTGAATATGATCGTGACCCGTATACTTATCAAGCTTTTCGTAAAGTGGTTGCGGTATTTCTAGAAGTCACAACATCACCATTTTGGAGATTTGTGACATTTCATTCAAACACACAACTGGGGTTTTTATTATCAAGCTTCAAGGGAAAAACAAAGTCAAGGATGTAGCTTAAATGGTAAGACATTGAAATTGTTTGTTTGATTAATGTTAAAAAAATCATTTATGTACAAGTTAATTGAAATTTTACTATTTCATGTTACAAGAAAAAGTCAAATCTTATTGGTTGTAGAGATCAACCAATTATAAGTGATTGTGAGTTCATTCATGTTAAATTTGGACAAAAGATTATAGCTATAAGCCTATGCTTTTCAATCAAGTAGATGGAAAGAGTCATAGCCAAGTTCTGGTCCATGATGTATTTGTAAAAAAACTAACATATGAAAATAGAGAAGCAAAAGGAGAGAGAGTTAACACATATCAAAAACCACGGTCATTGATTAATTATCTTTTAGATTTATGTTCAAATGAAAGAGATTGGATTTTGGATTTATTTTTAGGCTCGGGTAGGTTTTATTATATAAAAATGAATTTCAATATTTTCTTTTTTAATTTTTATGTGTTTATACTAATTTACTTAATTATTTCTTTTGTACTTGATGATTAAGTACAACAGTAGCATGTTGCTTAAAAAAATGAATAAATTGAATTTCCATTGAGAAAAACCCAGTATAATGCAAATTTATTCACCAAAGAATTAGTGCTCTTCAATTTCTTCTTGATGAAATGCAAGAAGTTGGTTTAAGGAAAGAGGATTTTAATAAATCCTATGTGGAAAAAAAAGAAAAGGAACCTCAACCACCATTATATGGAATGATTATAAAGGCATACTTTCGGAGATTCACAGACATCAAAGATCCATCAGAAGGGGAAAATGACCAAACTGAAGCCAATAATGAAAATATTGTGGAAGAAGACAATAATGAAACTCTTGAAGATGAATAGTTTTGGTTACATGATATTATTGATTAAATTTCATTTATGCTTCCAAATGAAGCTCATTTTTGGCACTATTAATAAGATATACCTGTAATGTTTTGACTTTGACATTTTATGAGAATAATAAGTTTTCAGTTGTTGTTATTATATGTTTATTATTTGTATCATGTGATTTTCACTTCATTTTTTTGTGTGAATCAGTTAATTAAAAAAAAAAAATTGTTATTATTATTAATTTTTGACATAAAATTCATGAAAATTGCTATTTTTTTTTACTTTTTTCGTTAATTTTTTCCTATAAAAATGGTTTATTTGACATGCCTCTTTTAGCAAAAAAGTCTCAAAATGTGTATTTTTCTGTTATATCTATATTCAAAATGTGTATTTTTATGTAAATTGTTAAAAATTATTGTTTTTTTAGTGACAATTATTTCATGTGCAGTGAAATATTATTTAACAATATATAATTATATAGAAGATCGAAACTTTGAAATTTTGGTTTTTTTTTTAACATTGAAAAAAGTCAAAGATGTTACTAAAAAAAAATGAAAAGAAGAACTTAAAAACACAAACCTGAAAAACACTTAAAAAAAATATTAAGTGAAGAGGAAGAAGACGAGTACTTCAAAAATTGATAAATTTAGAAAATAATTATTAGCATTAATATATTAGAAAATTTAAGGACAAAAATAAGTCTTCTAAAAGAAGGGGATGATGCTCGCATCAACACTTTTCAAAATCAACATAAAAATCACTAACATTTTAAAAATAATGTTTATACTTGGTACATAAGAAAATTTAATGTGTCAAAAATATGTTAAAGAAAAATTAAGAGTATTCTAAATCAACACTTTTCAAAATCAGATAAGTTTTTGCTACCTAAAAAAGGCAGGTACTCATTTCCGTTCTCGTTTCAAAGTTTACATTCTTATGGCGGTAATCATTTTTTTCCTGTGGAAAGAAACCCATAATTTTATTCATTCAAAGAGGAAAAGTTACATTATTTATATGTAAAATTCATTCAAACAACTGGGCCAAAATGCCAATCAAGAAGTACGACACGCATGCCCTCTAAGAAACCCCAGAAGGGTCAACAAAAAACAAAAAACAAAAATAAAAATAGTGGAAAGATGCAAAATATTTACAAGCATAAGCTAGGCATAGGTTGTCTAAAAAGCCTAAACAAAACAAGACCAAAGAAGGCCTCTAAAAAGGTCCAGATATTTTGAATTTTTTGTTGAAAAAATAAGGGAAAACATAAAAAATGATTTCAATATTGAACCTTGGACATATAATGGTTCCAAATCTCTTGAAAAATAAGATCTTTTTTCTTCACAATAGCTTGCTCTAGTCCCCTTATAAAAAATTTGTTATTAGGTTAGCTATATACTTAACATGTTCCTAGAAATTCACCTGGAATCATCATTAGATGATACACATATTAGATAATTAAGAATATACAACGTACTAGAACACCCTTGTTGATGATATTTTACGTCAGCAACATCTAGGGTTCCTCAAACAATGGGATATCTCACACCGTGTAAATATTTAACCCTTCCTCCTCTTACTAATACTACATAAATTTCTTGTGAATTATGGTCAATACCAGGTATATAAGCAGTGATTTCAAATTCAGAGGTTAATCCTACTATGGAAACTTTATGTAAGGCATAGTTTTTATTTTGGGGGTGATAGTGGAAAATTTGACAAATAGGTTGTCTTCACTATCACTCTACAAAACTGAACATGAGATTTTCACCTCATATGACTTCTCATTCAATTTTTTTCGAAGTAAGAGAAATTGGATTCTTTCTATTGTTCAAGAGTCTTCATATTCCCTTCCTTCACACATTATGTATCAAAGAGTAAATGGAACTAATTAATTCAAACATATTTTTGTATTATAACCAAAACAAACACTAATGAATTTTATTTTTTTTAATGCAAAATCTTTAGGATTTCCTTTTCCTTCTCTATTCTGATTTTATAAGTACAACGCTTGAAGAAATATTGTTATACCAATTTTTGGTCATCTAAACTATTACTATTAGATGGACCAAAGTACACCATGTAAGACCAATTTTACCCTAGTAAAATTGCTTTCATTATGAAAAAGAACTTCGTGATCCATAATTTATTAAGTTGTTTATGGTCTAAACAGGAAACCCCACGAGAAAATATTGAATAAATCCCTATTTGTTTGATTTTTCTCAAGGGATAATTAATTAAACAATATTTTAATTAATATCACTGGTCATATTTAACCCAAAACAGGAAAATTAATTAGATAAATCACTATTTATCTTATTATTTTATAGGAACAATTATTTAAACATTATTTAAATAATATTCCTTGTTAAATATGACTAAATCATTTATAAAAAATTGAATAAATAACTATTTATTTAATTATTACTTAACCACATTCTTAAAATAATAAATAAATCATTCATTTATTTATTATTTACAAATAAAAGGATTTGACCACATTCAAATTCTTTTTCCCTCCAACAAAAATAATAAAATATTCCATAAAAGTTGGATCTAGATTTGGTTATAATATTTTAACTATGCACTAACATCTAGACTAACTCAATATTTTGTTATAAATAGAAGGATTTTTCCATTCATTCACTACCTTTTGTTGCCTAAAGATCACTCTGGATCTATACTTTTGGTTTGACTTTGATCTTCCATCATTGCCATATTTTTTCCAACTTTTGCTTGTGAACTCCCCTTGAGTTCCATTTTTGTCTGGGTTTTCTACACCATCAAGAGAGAGAGGTCTAATATCCGAAGCGCTGAGGGCATATAAGAACCCATTGAAGGGCACTGGTAACATCTTTCTATGTTCCCTTCCCTGGTGTCATAAATACAAAATTATTAAAAATATTATTGTCTTGTCTATTGGATGCATGGAGCAACTCTTGTTTTTATTTGTTTTTTAATGTCTTTAACTGCATAGATATAGATTTTGTAGCATTTATCTTGGTCAACTAACTGCAGATCTAAAGAAATTGGTAGCCATCTTTGATGTCAAGCCTATTTTTTATGCACAACTGAAGTGAGTTTTTTCGCACGCTTGTGATTAGAATTCACACTAACAACTGGCGACTCCACAAGGGTTTATAATTACGACCGCTGTCGTTTTTCAGATCCCTGCATAACCAGCTGTTTCAACCCATAGGGTTTTTCTTCAGCTTCTTGTTTTTCTTTTCTTGATGTTTTTTAAACCTTTAAATCCCTAAAATAGTAAAAATTCTAACTTTCGTGTGTTTCTGGGCCTATTGCGCAGGTGACAGGTATCAGCCGCAACTGGGACGAAATTTTTTTCTAAAACCTGTTCCCGAGACAACCAAAAGTGTAGGTCGCACTTTTTGGGCCAAAACCTGCGACCTCAGCGCTCAGGTAGCGAAAATCTGCGAGAAAACTGCTACCTCAATGGAAAACAAGTAAGAACCTATGAGCCGTCCTTTTTCCGGGATTTTTTCAGTGATTTTTCTGGGTTTGTCTGGGCTACTGTTAAGGGTTTTTTGACCTCCGTCTCCACCTATTTTAGACCTGTAATTTCTCTGTTTTACTTGTCGAAGTAGGAACCAAGCCCCTTAGGGATTCAGTACACTTCCACCTTTTTAGGACGAGTTTAGCTAAAGCAGGTCGTCTGAGATTTCAGTGTGTTCAACCATTTTTCAGATTTGATCCTATACTTTCATATCCATTTTAGATTGGTTATTCATCCATCCAAAACACCTCTTTTCAGTTTTCTTCTGTCCTCCTCTAGGGTCCCCTTTGTTTCCCTTCAGGTTGTAGCCTTTGCCAACTCATTTGTAGCACTTTCCCCTCTGGTTTTTTGTTGTTTTCTGCACCTATTTCCAACAGATATGACCTTTAGATCTTTGCCCCTCCTGACTTTAGATCCATGGGCCATTTTGTGTGTTTTGACTAGATTTTACCCACCCATAGACTAGTTGTTGGGAATCCCTCCTCCTTGGGTTTAAATTGATGCATCTTTAGCTGTTTATTTTCTTTCATATTTCAATTTACTTTACTATTATTTGCAGATTTATTTACAGTTATACAACACCTATTTTATTTTTTCTCTACACGCGTCTGGGCTTAGTTAAAATTAACACACTTATCACATACACACACACCCTAAGTGAAGAGCGTATGGTTTACACCGCCAGGCCAAGACTATAACATTGTAATCAATTGATTCTGCACCTCCTTGTCTTTATTTCGACATTGTAATCATTTGATCTTACACCTCCTTGCCCTTGTTGGTCTCTCTTTCTTCTGTGATACGTGTTTATTTTTCCATCATTGCGCCTCCATGGCATTTATCCCGGAGACTTCTTGTCCTTTATCCTCAGTTTCTGGTAGGATGACTTACTCCTCCGCGTAGGGTTCGGGTTTGTCCTCCACCGAGTCCCCATTCCGACTCTGCTTTTGGTACATCAGGTTCCCCTTCTGGTTCTATCCTCGGTTCTCCTCCTGTCACCTTCACCATGTCTCGTTCAAGACCTAACGCTGGTGGTAACCCTGGCCCTAATGTTGGGAATACTACTAGTGGGACCGCAACAGGAACTATCCTAGCTGCTCCCTTGCTCCCTTATATGGCAAGCCTCAGTCTTCCCGATTTTCACCAGTTGATCAATGACCCCATACACCATGATCCTGGTTGGCTTGCTATGCCAACCAAGCTCCCTTCATACATCCCTAAGTTTGAAGGTCTTGCTGGAGAGGGTCCTACAAACAATGTTCGTTCTTTCCACATGTGGTGTTTGTCTAACTCCATCACCGATGACTCTGTTCGTCTTCAGTTGTCCTAGCATACGCTTACTGGAGAAGATTCCAAGTGGTATGTCGACTAGGACTCCTCCTCTCATACTAATTTTGCGACCCTTGCCTGGGATTTTCTGTCTTACTTCCAGATTCCCCTTCGTTATGAGACTGGTACCAAACTTTTGACCTATTTTTGTCAATCGTCTCTGACCCGCCTATCTAATCATGTCCAGGAATGGCGGAGAAGAAAGAGCCTATGTCGAGCCCCTACCTTCAAAGATCGTGTCAACATGGATTGGTTTCTCAGATCCCTTTTTCCTGCTATTGTCAAAGATGTCGCATCTCATTTCTCTTAGACCGAAGAAGCCGCTCTCCAGATTGCGTTGAAATATGACCTGATCTACGCACAGTCTAGTTATTTTTATACCGTCTTACCTGATCTCACTAGAACCAGTGGTGCCAACACATCGGGGGCATCCCATGCTGCCGACAGTATCGTTGGAGCCCTTTCTCATCTATACACTCATCCTCCCATGGGTTATGGTTTCCCTCAAGGAGGGGCCATCTCCTCCAACACTTTTCCCCCTCCTGGTAGCATGTGTCCAGGATACGGCATGTCTCCTCCTTTTTCCAAACTTATTTACCATAATGCTGCCCAACCTCCTTATTATTCGTATCCCCAACCTGGTGCTCCAGCTCCTCCAGCATTAGCACTGCAGCCTCCCTTGCCTTCTCAACCCCTGCAACAGCAGCCACCCCCGTCCCCCCATGGTCAGGTGTATGCATAGCAGGGTGCGACTAATCCTCCTACTTCCAAAAAGAAGAGGAAAGGCAACCAAAACCAATCTGGCCTGGGTAATCCAAGACCCAATCCCTAAGGGAATACACCTAGCACTGCTAACCAGCAACAATGCACTCAGCCCAAGCAGGACAAGCTTGTTCGCACAAACAAACCTTGTTCTTGTTGCAATGTCTATGGTCAATACACCTGCGATTGTCCTCTTTTACCTCAGATGCGGCAGATGTGGGAAGCTCAAGCAGCGCCCCAAGGACAACAAGCCTCCCCTTTGGTTCCTCCTAACACTGCACCTATCCAACTGGTTGTGTTTCCCAATCCTTTCCTCCAGCAAGGATTCGTGGCTACCCAACCCCCTGAAATTCAAGTGACCACTCAACCTCCTACATCTGGTACCTCTGATTACAAGATCCTCATGATGAACTTTGATCAACCCAATATCACTGTTACACAACATTTTGTCACTGTCCCTGCAATCCCCTTCCCGCATGTTGGAGGATCATTTATGTGACTAATAAGAAGTGTCATGCCTTGCAAAGACCATCATTTCATCCCTTGCCATGAGGACAACATTCCTTCTGTTGACAATTCCCTGAGCAGACCATCAGAAACACATGTTTTTGCCTTGGTGCTAGTAGACCGTTACACCCTCGCGCCAATGAGGAATATTAACACTAGGCCTCGTGCCCAATGGCACTCTATCCTAGTTAGCTACCTGCGCCAAGTTGTTTATGGAATGTTTTTTAAATATAGAGGCGAATTTTCTATCCTAAAAACTTCGTGGGTGAGTCAGCTGGAGTGGTTCGACTGAATAACCACGAACTCCCTCCTTTGGCCTCTTGTTTCCACCTTTTAGGGAAACCTCTCAAAGGATAAGGCCTTCCTTCCACAATTATAGGGATCCCAACCTCCTCCTCTCCCTATATAAATAAAGCGATCTCCCATTGATGAAGCTAGTTTAACATATTATAGTTGAATAACTGAAGAGAATTGTTGAACTGTTGCTAGCGAGATAGAGCAGGAAGAGACCTTTGTCGAGAGAGAGCTTAGGCTTGTGTCCTCACCTCATCCTAATTCCTGATGATCCTTCGAGACGCTTCGACTGAACCCGCTGAAGGAGGCTGTGACCTCAAGGCTCCGATTGTAACTCTTTCCTCTATTTATATATATACATGACTATTGTTTGGTTCCCATCTTGTGTTAATATGGTTTATTTTACGCAATGTGTTTAGTCCTCCTTGACTGACTAGTTAGCTACGAATGCGATTATTGTCTTGTATATTTCTCTTGTCTTTGATATTTGTGTAGGAATACGAGTACCATCGTTGAAGAACCGCGACCTATCGGGACAGAGATCAAGAAGCTGCCACTACTACAACTACCTAGGAAATCTATCCCAACCTTTTTCATTCGTTAGCTAGGAACCTCGCCTTAGATTGTTCCCTTGTTGCTAGACACACCCTAGGGCTAGAGGGATCAACTCTATCCATAGAGGGGATTTATCATTCCAACAAGTTGGTGACTCCACTGGGGATCAATGTGAGTTTGTCGTCTCGTTTCTCATCTGCATTTTCCTTGTTGAGTCAACTTCGGTCATTTGATCGCTTGTCTATCGTTTTTGGCTTGCTTGATTGTGTGGAATTCTCCTGTTCAGCTCCAGAGTGTCAATATTGACCTCTTCTCACTAGTTTTTTCTTTTCCCATAGTTATGCGGCTTGGAGCGGGTTTGCTTTGAACAATTGCGCCAATTGGTGCTTGTTTCTTTTGTTGCAGTAACACCAACCCCTATTTGGCATGGATTACCGCCTCACAATCACGCCGAATCCTGTAGGGTTTGGTTTGGCATTCTTGTTGAGATTTTGGTCAGTTGTGATTGGCTCTAGATTGTTTTTGGGTTTGCAATTGGTCTTTTGGGATTGTTTTGACTGTTGTAGGATTTCTCTTCTCAGTTGTTTGTCTATTCTCTCATCAGTGCAGTTCACAGCCCTAGGATTTCTAGGTGTCTTTCGCTCACTGAGCCTTTTGATTGAAGTTCAAGTCTTTATGTTTTTGGTCAGTTCGATTCCCTGATCAATTGTTTTAGTCTTTCTTGATCCTTTGTGTTTGGTTTTTCGAATGATCACTTCAGTTTCCACTTGACTCTCCATCCTGTCACTTCGATCATAGATCACATTGCTCGTTTGGATCACTTTGAAAGCCTTCCATTTGTTTGAAAGAGTGCATCATTGGTTTGAGTGTGTTTTTATGTTTGTATTGTGTTTGAATTATTCATTATAAGTATCTACATTCGTAGTGCTCAAAACTAGTGTTCTCTTTGCTTTTTAATGTTGTTAGTGCATTGTGTGCTTCATTCATTGAAAAATAAAAAAATTACATTCTTTCGTTTGCATCGAAAATGAAAAGTTCTTTTACATAACTAGCACTTGATGAACTAGGAAAGAGTTTTTCATTTTTTCGTTTGGTTGTATTAGATGCATTAGTGGACTTCTTCGCATGATTTCTTTGTTTGCTATTTTATGAAAGATCTCTATCCTTCTATTAGTTAGCATTCATCGAACGGAAAATGGTGTTATTTGGCATATAGAGTGCATTTAGGAAATTTGAGAACAAAATCAGTAGGGCCTTGAAACTAAAACATTAATTCAAGATCAACTTTAAAATTAATTCAATTAATCTAAGGAAGCATTGGAACCTAACGCAAACATTTTTAGAGGTCTAGGCTAGTGACGTGTTCCGGCGTCATTAAACCTAGTAGTTCTTGCTCACCATCTGGCTTTAGACAGCACTAGTACGAACTTGTGCTTCCCGTACCATCGCGTATATAAAGGGAGACCCTCATAGGTTCAAATACTTTATCCATAGGAAGCCGAGTCTGCCGCCCTGTAACCATGATATACCGAACACAACATTCAAGGAGACTACCTACACGTACGTTAAGTCCTTGGTCATTTCTCTTTCATTTGATCACTAAGGTGTATATGGCAGTTCAAGGAAACTTGGTACACCCTCTTGCTTAGATTACCTAAGTAGTCATTTCAATCTTTTCATAACTCCTTAAAAAGTGAAGAGATCATTGAGCACTTGTACTTTCACGCTCGTTTAAAATTGAAAGTGACTAGAGTCATATTTTATCTGTTTCTCGACTCTTCAAACATGAAACATCAAAGTTCGATTTCAATGTCGTAAAATTAATTTCCCACGATCACATGCCCGTTAAAAGTTTTTCACTTGGCTTGTTTTTGTAGTTCCTTAGACTTTGATCTTGAAGCCCCGATAAGGCTATCTCGTTTTCCTTCCTGTGTTGAAATATTGTCACAGTGGCAGAACCACCAGTTTCGTCTTCTTCTTCACTGCCTCCTAGTGGTAGTCCTCTTCCTGATGTTTCTTTCGAAACCCCTCATTCCACTAGGTCTGCTGAGTTTTCGCAGCCTATCCTCCTGACTATTTTGCCTCTTGCTACCCAATCTCCTCCTGAAGAGTTAGTTGAGGTCAATTGGCCTACTCCAAGTGCTTGGTCTGGTTTTGGGGATGAGGAAGAATTCCCTCCTCTTACTTTGGGATCACCATTTTTATCCGTTGGTTGAACTCCTATTCCTCGCCGTCTTTTCAATGATCTTACAGCTTCGTCAGACATGGATTCTTCAAGTCCTGATGGTAGTGAAGTAATGCCTATTTCTACCGGGGAATATCAGCTTTTCCCAGAAGATATTCCGCGTATTTCTAGTTAAACTTCTCCTCAATCAGTGTCACTTCCACCCGGTTATCGGACTTTGAGTCAGATTATTTCTGGTGTTGCATCCATAGCACAATCCAATACATCGACTCCTTCAAGGAGTTCAGTCCTTCCTTCATTAGGAATGTTGCCTTCGACACCTAGCTCGTCAGCCATTGTTACATCTGTCCCGGTCCGACCCACCGTTTGTGTGGCTTCATCTGCACTGGTTGTTAGTATGACTTTGTCATCCGGATATTTTGATGTTAGGCCCACTATGAATGGATCACAGCCTCCCACTATGGAAATTCACCCTGCGTGCACTGCACCTATGGTTTCTACTTCCATTCCTAGTGGTTATACCTTCGATGAGTATCTGTTAGCTATTCAACAACAGTACGCTCCCTCTCCGGATCCACAACAGTAGAATCCCGCACCTCAGGGTTTTTAGTAACCGCAAGCTCCTGTAAATCTTCCCCATCACTATGATTTCTATGGTAACCCCATTTATTTGCCTCCCATCGATCCTAATCAAGCTGTTTATTTGCCTTTGGAAAATCCTTATCAAACCGTTGCTCATCAAGGTCCATTGATACAGGGACAACCTTATGGTCCACAAAAAAAACCCTTACAGGGACAACCTTCGGTCTAACAAGAAAAACCTTACGGTACGTCTGGTCAACCTCAATATCATTCAACAACGTCTTATGTTCCTGGGGGGGAAATATATCCACCACAGGGACAACCTTTTTTGCAACAACAACAACCTTACGTTCAACAAGGCCAAGCTTTTGTACAGCAAGGAAAACCCTACGGTCCTGCTCCAGGTCAACCTGGTTATCAAGGGCAACCTGGTCCTTCGCAAACATCCGACCAACCTATTCCATAAGGGCAACCTGGTGGTCCTCAGTATCTAGGCCAACCTGTTCTGCATGGACAACCTTCCCAACCTCAACAGCCGATTCAACCTACTCAACCAGCTCAGCAACCAGTTCAACCTGCTCAAAAACCGGTTCAACCTGTTCAGCAACCAGTTCAACCTGCTCAATTGCCAGTTCAACTTGTTCAACAACCTGTTCAACCTGCTCAGCAACCAGTTCAACCTGTTTAGCAGCCAGTTCAAGCTTCTCAGCAGTTGGTTCAACCTGCTCAGCAAGGTCCACCTGATCAACCTCAAGGCACTACTTACCCTCCCCAAGGTCAATATCAAGCGGTATATAGTGCGCCCCAAGGTTTCACTTATTACCCTCAAAATCAATCCCAGATGGTGTATAATCCACCTCAAGGAAATGCTTATATTCGACAACAAAATCCATATGTTGCTCAGCAAGGACCTTAGTGGTATGCTCAGGATCAATATCCTAGTCCTCAACCCCAGTATAGGCAGAACTATCAGGCTTATAACCCCTATGGATAGAATCCTCCGGGATAGAACATATGGGGGCAGAATTTATCCCAGCCTGGGTGGAATGTTAACACTGGTTTTTATCAAAGGCCTCCGATGTCTTTTAATCCTCAATTGTCGTTTCTCGCTACGTTGGAACTACCTGATGTGTCAAACTTAATAAACGATCCAATTCTTCATAACCCATATTGGCCTCCAATTCCGACCAAAATCCCTAGTGATTGTCCTAAATTTGAGGTAAAGTCCGGAGAAGACCCCCAAGCACATGTTATGACATACCATCTTTGGTGTTCCTCTAACTCTTGGGTTGACGATTCCATTCGAATCTATCTTTTCCAACAGACTCTTACTGGTGCCGCTGCAAAGTGGTACATTGAATTATCTCGTGGCATTTTTCAAGATTTCAACTCTTTAGCCATGGTGTTTCTTACCCATTTTCAGTTACCAGTTCGATATGAGACGGGGACGCATATCCTGACATCCTTGAAACAGGACCAAGCTACTCATATCTCAGATCATATTCATGAATGGAGGCATCATCGTCACTTGATCAAGTTAGATATTCCTGATCAACTGCTAATTGATTAGTTCACCGCCTCATTTTTTAATCAAATCGATAAATACATAGCTATGGGGGCATGTGTAACCGAAGAACAGGTCATTGCTCGTGCACAGTACCTTGAACTTGTGTACTCCCAGTTTGGCATGTTGTATGATATCTTGCCTGATGCTCCTCGACCTAGAACTTCCAAAGCATCGGCGTCGCCATCTGTCGACAGTATCATTGGTTCTGTATCTTAGACTTCTCCGACGTCTTCTCCTTCGAATCCTAGGAAGAATAAGTCTAATCCTTCCAATGATACTGCTTCTCAACCTACCCCGAATTCTGGTAAAACTGCAAAATTCAATGTCGTTCAGGCTAATCCAGCGGATAAAACTTCCAAGGGAAAAAAAGGGTAAAGGTAAGGCCAAAGCCGATACCCCGAAATAGGATTCTCAAAAGTCTCGTGTTGATGTTGGTTCACAGCGTAGGTCAAAATACCCTTGTTTGATTTGTGACGAAGAGCACTACACCAAGGAATGTCCTCGACGGGCTGAAGTGAGTAGATTTCTCAAAGGCACCCAGGGAACTACAGTTGTTCTCAAAGAACCTTTTCCATCATAGCAGACCCAAATGGTAGAGCAACCTCAGTCCTCTACCCCATTTGGCTCTCAGATCTTCATGATGAACGATTCTGCATCTGTTTCTATCGCTACCCGGTCGAAAGATTATATTGAATTGCATCAGGCAACGAGGAAAGAGATCGCCGATGGTCCTCCTCCTCCGCCTGCTTCTGGCCCTTTTCAAATTGAAAGGCCCAATACTAAGTCCATTGTACGACCAACTTCTAAAGGTGTACTCCATAAGTCTTCTTACAATCCCAACACCCGTGTTGCTCAACATTACAGTATTGTTGAGGATTTGGCTCAGGCGCCATCTGCAATGTCTGCATTAGAAGTACTTTAGAGTTTTTTGTCTCAACAGAAGGCTTTACTATCTACGATTGGCGGGGTTGATCCTACTGATTCTAGCCTTCTCACTTTTGACTTGGACAATTTCATTCCACGTCTCCCACACCAAATTGCGCTCATCATACAAGTTGGTATTAATGGAATGAATATCCATTGCCTAGTTTTGGATGAGGGTGCATCTACGTGCTTCATGTCATCTGCTTGCTAGAAATCCATTGGTTCTCCAGCTTTGAATTCATCGCCAAATTCTCTTGAAGCATTTGATGGAAGGGAATCTAAACCTCTTGGTGTTCTCACTAGTTTACCGATTACTCTAGAAGGGCAGACAGTCAATGTCGAGGTTGAAGTAGTTGATGCCAAGCTCAATTACAATCTTCTCCTCGGTCGCAATTGGACTCACGCCATGCTGGCGTTTCGTCCACTCTCTTTAGTGTTCTGAAATTCCCACACGAAGGAAGGATTATTACTGTTGATCAGTTGTCATTCTTCACTTCTTCCAAGAACAACGTTTTGTATGTGGATCAAATTCCTACTCCCTACGAGAGCGTAGGGCCGGGTCTCTTCAAAGATCCTGCCCTCATGGGTATTTTTCCTCTTCCTCCGCCCAACACTGTTCATATTAATATGATCTCCAGGTCTGACGACCCGTGGATCATCCCTTCGCCTGAACATATTGATTCATTTGGAGATTCTATGTCATTAAGTATGATTGAGATCAACTATTGTGAATTTATTTCGGCTTCGAATCCTCCGCCTCCTGATCATGCTCCTTTGGGCATGTCTCTTGATACTTATTCTCAATCCCCTTGGCTCAAAAATTCAGATTCATCTGATCCCTTGAAAGAGATATTTATTTTCGATGAAGCCATCATGGAAATAATGTATCTCGAGGATCTTCCGTGGGATGATAGTCATCATCATTCCTCATTTATGCCTAGTTTCAGGGCCATGTCTATGTGTCTTGAGAGGTTTGCATCTCAGGTTCCTTCTCCTCCACTTCAAATGCCTATTCTGACACATGAAGTTTTTACAGAGGGTAACTTGAGTAATATCACACAAACGATGCCTATTGAGATTTCCATGAAATCAGGAATTGTTGAGAACATCCATATTGGGGTCACCTTTTCTTAAGATGAATTTCATATTTATACTAGCATTTCCACGAGTTCCATGATGTCTTTGCATGGTCTTACGAAGAGATGCCTGACATCGACCCTAGTATAGTGGTGCATGAGATTCCTACCTATCCTGGTGCGAAGCCTGTTTTCCAGTGTCTTCGTCCTGTGCACCCTAGAAAGGCTGCCGCCATTAAGGGTGAAGTTTAAAAACTTCTCAAAGCTGGTTTTATCTATCCAATTCCCTTGACAGAATGGGTGTCCCACATTGTCCCTGTAGATAAAAAACATGGTACCATTTGAGTCTGTGTTGATTATAGTGACATAAACTGAGCATGTCCTAAGAATAATTATCCTACTCCCTTTATTGATCAAATCATTGATGACTATGCGGGGAGTGAGATATTTTCCCTTATGGATGGATTTTCTGGCTACAACCAAATTAACATTCTCCCGACTGATCAACATAAGACCGCCTTTATCTGTCCTTGGGGTAATTTCGTGTATAAGAAGCTCCCTTTTGGCTTAAATAACGTTGGGGCCACATTAAGCACATTAAACACATTTTTCAAGCTTATCTGGATGATCTTCCAGCTCATTCAGCTAAGTGTAAAGACCACCCTGACCATCTCCGTCATATTTTTCTGCGCTGTCAATGCTATGACATTTGGCTAAATCCGCATAAGTGCATCTTTTGCGTCGATTCCGATATAATCTTAGGGTTTATCGTTTCTAAAGACGAGATTCGCCTCGATCCGCTCAAAGTTGAGGCTATCATTAATCTCCCCTCTCCATCCTCATTACATCAACTGCAGAGTCTACAGGGAAAGGGTAACTTCTTACGCCGTTTTATACCTAACTATGTCGAAGTAGCTAAAGGATTCACGCGATTACTAAAGCAGGGCGTCCAATTCCTCTGGGATGAGATCGCCCAGAAGTATTTCGATGCGCTGAAGACATTGTTTTTCAACACCCCTCTGTTGCGTCCTCCAAACTATCATCGCGATTTTTCCCTCTATTTAGCTGCCACTTTCATCACGATTTCCATGGTTTTGGTACAAGAAGATGATGACAGTGATGAGCATGTTATTTATTATCTATCTCGTAACCTTCTCAATATTGAAACTCGCTATGCACATGTCGAGAAGTTGGTGTTGGCTGTCGTTCAAGCGGTTCAACGTTTTTATCATTACATTCTACTGCGTACTGTGACTGTGATTTCTGATTGCAACCCTATGACCTATATATTGTCTCGAAAATTGCTGGGGGGGAAGTACTCGAAGTGGATTGTCATTCTCCAAGAGTTCGATTTGGAATTTACTACTAGCAAGTCGAAGAAATCATTAGTCTTTTCCAATCTGATCCGCTCTCTCCCTTCTGACTCCGCTCCGTCTGGTTCCGAGGAACGCATTCCGAACGACACGCTCTTTCTGATTAGCACCCTAAATCCTTGGTAAGGTGATATCATCATATATCTCCAGACTTCTACCTTCAGATTTGAGTTGACGAAGGATGCTCGCCGACGCCTCTGTCACCAATCGCAACCTTATCGTATAGTCGAGGATACACTCTACCGCAACAGAGTTGATTCCATTCTCCGCCTGTGTTTGACTCTCAAGGAGGCTGAGAAAGCCTTGACTGACTGTCACAGTGGTGCCTGTGGTAGTCACATGTCTGGTTATGCTACTGCACAAAAAATTCTTCGTGCTGGGTATTTCTGGCCCTCCATCTTCAGAGATTGCATTGTTGTTGTTCGTAGATGTCATGACTGCCAGATCTATCAGCGCAAGATGTGCACATCGTCTTCACATCTACACCCTGTCATTACTGTCAGTCCCTTTGCGAAGTGGGGCATCAATTTAATGACATGTAACCCTCACTCAGCCGGGGGGCATGCTTATATCATCGTAGTTGTTGACTACTTCACCAAATGGGCCGAAGCAATGCCTACACTTGTGGTTGACGGTAAGACATCAACTCAGTTCATATTCAATCACATCATTTCTAGGTTTGGTGTCCCTCAAGCCATCGTTACCGATCATGGTTCCCATTTTCGGCATTATATGGTGGCGGAGTTGACTTCCAAGTTGGGTCTGCATCACGACAGCTCAACATCGTACTATCCTCAGGCCATTGGCCAGGTTTAAGTTGTGAATAAAGTTCTTGTCACCATGCTTCAACGTATGATTGGGATGCACAAATAAAATTCGCATCTCATGTTATTTTCGTCTCTTTGGGCATACCGAACCTCAGTTAAGGATGCGACCAGATTCACTCTTTTTTAGCTTGTTTATGGTCTGGAAGCTACCCTTCTGATTGAGTGTGAAATACCTTCGCTCAAGTTGGTCGTTGAATTGCTGCCGAACACTTTGCCAGAAGAAGAGCGTCTTCTCTACTTAGAAAGGCTGGATGAAACTTGCCGCTTTGCTGCTTTGGTTATTGAGGCACAGAAGAAGAAGGTCGAAGCCCATTTTGACCAGTCAGTTTCCCCTCGTTCCTTTATAGAAGGAGACCTCGTCCTCCTGTACGACCAAGATCATGATAAGTTAGGGGAAGGCAAATTTCAACCCATGTGGCATGGGCCTTACATTGTTATACGTGTTTTGTGGAATGGGGCCTATGAGCTTATTGACTGCGAAGGTCATCCTCTAGATCAACCCAGAAATGGGTTGTATCTCAAAAAATATTATGCATGAGTCATTCGTGCATGTTTTGTGTACATAGGTGTTCTTTTAATTTTTGTACATTTTGGCTTGGTGTGATTTGCGAGCATTTTCCTTCTTATTGTGTTGTTGCTTGTTGTGCATATGTCTATTACTCCTTATGTTAGTTACGCGGATGGTGCTTCTCGTAGTACCCGGAACCTGTCTTAAACATCCTAGGTGATTTATGATCCTATTGGTGAGTTGGTAGATCTGCAAGGTACCTGTCTAGGACAAACTACAAACAATGTCACTGAGTATAGTGTTGTCATTGAACTATTAACCGAGGTGATTACCCTCGGCATTCGTGCATTGCTTGTAAATCTAGACTCACAACTTGTTGTTCTTCAACTTAATGGACATTATTTAGTTAGAAACCCTCATATTTTAAGGTTGTATTTGCGTGTTCGTTTGCTGGAAAGACATTTTGATTACATTACATATCAACATATTCCTAGGCTAATGAATGCATTAACTGATACAGTGGCTAACATTGTATTAGATAGGCATTTGCGTAATTTGTAAAATCATCATCACATGAAAAAAACTCATATAGGAATATATATATATATATATATATATATATATATATCGAAAGTTTGCATCGGTGTGCATCATAAGTTCAAAAATATGTGTGTTTCTGTTACATCCTGAGACATCATGTCTCTCAAAAATATGCAGAAATAAACCTAGGTGTCTACTCAGCATGACGCCCATGATAGAATGTCATTGCCCGTACAAGTCGCCGCAGCAAGCGGTGAACTTAGTTTGACACCCCTACAGTGTGTCTCTGGTATGCACGAGGAACATCGTCGAATCGCGCATAATATGAGACCTCGTGTGAGATTCCCTCCAAGTTGCGTATGATTTCCTCCTCCTCACCCCCCTCACCATGAGGGGCAATATCGAAGTTGCGAGGGATTCGCCTTGCTATCAAAGACATACCTGCAGGTCTCTCTGGGCCAACATCTGCAAACACATGGATTTAATGTCAGAGCATACATAACAAAAAAAATCATAATTCTCATGAAAATAAAAAATGAGACTTACCAAGTGCTTCATCCCAATCCTCTCCTTCTGGGAGTGGGAGGTCTAGATCACTAGTGAAATTTGTGCCAGAGTAGGGCAGTCCTCCACGACAATTAGTTTTCGGCAGAGGCAATCAAAGAACTTCGGTCTCCAGGACATCTATTGGCCGCCCCTTGACCTTGGCATCAGAGCTTCCCATCGGGCCATCTGTGGTTCCTTTGCTAGTGGTGTTGGTACTATCACCTCCTTACGCTGGAAAATTTGTAGGCGTTCCAGGAAGAACGATACCGGAATAGACCCGTAGCCAAACTGCTTCAATTAGGTTTTCTTGCACTTTTTCAGTTGACACTTCATGTTGATTTTCACTGCCTCTACCCAGTTGTAGAGGGTCGGTGTCAAACAATCTACAACAAGAATTAGTTGTGTCTTTGTAGCCTCATGTGGTGCTTGCGATCCCGCAGCTCGTGTGATGGTGTGTAGCACTACCTTTAGTGTAAGTCCGAGATAGTCTGGATATCCACTTTCCTGCTTCCTGATCCTTTCCGTGCCCCTCGACATACCCTGTCGATCACCATGCTCATGTTCTTCATGGTGGGCCAGGTGCTGGTCAGGACTGGTGTTGCTCCCGTCCATGACAGCCCTGTTATGAAGTAAATGTCTGAAACATCAATCTCAAGTTCTTGATCATGAAGAATGCTTTTTTCATGATCCTCATCCCAGATACTGATTAAGTATTGCAGCGGCTCTAGTTGAGCTCTGAGGCACGGTGTCATGAACAATTTTTTCAGTCCACAGTCTCTGAGTGCTTCCATGCATCTTTCATTGTCCATGGTAAGTTCGTCTTCTTCACTATGTTCCTGTTCTTTCCATTCGATCACCATTTTGCTGCTTCACACCCACAAACATGTTCATATGAATATCATTAGTCCAATTAAAAGCTTTTGATTTGTGGAAATCTGGCATACTGGATTGCATTATGATTTTAAAATGGTTTTCGCATTTGGCGCGACTGTTTTAGAAACAATCGTGCCAATGAGCGCGCCCTAGTTCAGAAATTTGGGTGATTGGCGCAAGTCCATGCTCGATACTCATGCCAATCGTCGTGCCCTATTTTTTACAAATCCCCCCATAGAAATCCAAATTTGGGGTTGCAAGTAATGAAAGAGGAATTCAAATGTAAGGAAGGATGTCGGCTCTTACCTGGAACTGACGAGTTTGAGATTGGTTTCCCGGATTGCCCGCTATTGTCGCCCCAAAATCACAATGTAAAAAGGGTAACTATTGCTCCACAAGAGGTAAAAGTAAAAAATGATTTTTTTTTACCATTTTTTGCATTTTTTGAAACCATAATTAGGTTTTAAGACATATTTTTTTATTATTTCACTATGTTATTTTGAGAAATGGGTTTTATGTGCGTCTCTTGTGCAGCGACAGGTTTTTTAATGAGATAGCGATGAAGTAACGGGTTGTATTTTATACTTTTTCGGACTCAGTAAAAACATGAAAAAGTCACTACTGGAGTCATCTTTCAGCTCTTTTCTAACTCTCTAAAATTGAAAAGATTGTCAAGACTCTTGCCATTTTGAACTCGTTAAATGGCTATGAAACGATATCAACCTAGTATACGTTTACCCCTTTTTCAGGCTGGGATAGATTATTTACGAAAAAGGAATACCTTAGCCTATCGCGACTAAGAGGTTCTCCCAAACATTGTTTTCTACCTTTTTGGATCTGAGGAACTATTTACAAAAAGCGATCTGCTAGAGTTTTCTTTTCCGTTTCTTTTCAAACTCTCTAAACATGAAAAGATGTTGAGTTCTTCCTTTGTCAGACTCATTAAACCCTGATGACATCAGAAATCGTCACCATGAAGTTAACCGAGTTACTCCTTCGTAGGGCTCGTAAAATGTACTAGGATGGATTTTTCTGACGTACAAACTTACATCACAAGCATATGCTATCCCCTTCAAGCTTTTTTTCCAAAAATAATTGGGTACTCGCCAGAAATGGTGGGGGGAAATGGAATCATTTTTTAGTCGTGTTGGAAGTATGTCGCTCTTGTACATGACACTCGTTTGCATTCGTGTCGGGTTGGGGACATCTCATTTCGTCATTTTTGCCTCCAAGGGTTTGGGTAATCTATTTTGACCTCTCATTTTCTCTTTGCCACACCATCATGACCTTAGATCCCTTGATGTCAAATACTGCCAAATCAAGATTCGTGTCATTGATATGTTCAAGAGAAGTTTGTCTTTGCAGTTTTCAACCTCCCTCTGATCCTTTGTTTGGTCTTGATTCACTATAATCATGTTCCTCTGTCTCGTGTCGATGATGTGGGAAACATTATGGCCCTACTTCGATCGACTCACTTCCTGTCGACTTCAGTTCATTATCTAGGAAGTTGACCTAGAGACTCCCTTCCGGTACCTTGGAGCATGCATGCCTTAGTGGCAAGTTCTTCGCATTCGATGACAGGTCCACATCATTGGCCTTTGGTCGAGTGATTCTACGGGTTTTCGATGCCAGATCTCTATTCACATTCCGCAGATTGTACCTGTTGTACCTTGAGATCCATTGTCATTATTGGTGGTTTCTCTCGTTCCTGTTAATAGCTTTCATCATTGGCTGGTAATCAGGTGATTTTCTTTCATGTTCGACTTCAGCTCACACATTTGCATGCTTGAATTTGTACTTGTTCGGGTCAAGATGGAGCAAAAGACCCTGAGTTTTGTCTGATAAGATCCATGCTGTGGGATATTGTGGTTTATCATGATTTATTGCATGACTCTTTTTATTGGATGGCTGCAACCATACCTGAGTCTACTTGTTGATCCTTACTGCTGGATGGCTGCATCCATACCTCGGATCTCAGTTTTTATGTTCTATATTATGGATGGTTGTGCCCATGCCACATGTTCATGTATCAGAGATATCATTTGTATTTGTACTTTCAGGTCTTCTGAAAGCGGTGTTTGGTTCAAACGTGTTCTCATAAAGCATTTCACAACTCCCTCTCTCTCGGATCTCATTCTTTAGGGGGCATCTGTTACGCAACATTTTTTCACTGTCCCTACAATACCTAAAGCGCACGTTGGAGGATTATTTTTGTGACTAATAAGAAGTGCCATGCCTTGCAAATACCATCATTGCATCCCTTTCCATGAGGACAACATTCCTTCTGTTGACAATTCCTTGAGCAGACCATCAGAAACACATGTTTTTTCCTTGGCGCTAGTAGACCATTACGCCCTCGCGCCAATAAGGAATATTAACACTGGGCCCTGTGCCCAATGGTGCTCTTTCCCAGTTAGCTACCTGTGCCAACCTGTTTATGGAATGTTTTTTTAAATATAGAGGCTAAGTTTCTATCCTAACAACTTCGTGGGTGAGTCAGCTGGAGTGGTTTGACTGGATAACCACGGACTCCCTCCTTTGGCCTCTTGTTTCCACCTTTTGGGGAAAACTCCCAAAGGATAAGGCCTCCCTTCCACCATTGTAGGGATACCAAACTCCTCCTCTCCCTCTATAAATAAAGCTATCTCCCATTGATGAAGCTACATGAACATATTATAGCTGAATAACTGAACTTTTGCTAGCGAGATAGAGCAGGAAGAGACCTTTGTTGAGAGAGAGCTTAGGCTTGTGTCCTCACCTCATCCTAATTCCCGACGATCCTTCGAGATGCTTCGACTAAACCCGTTGAAGGAGGCTGGGACGTCAAGGCTCCAGTTGTAACTCTTTCCTCTATTTATATATATATATACATGACTATTGTCTGGTTCCCATCTTGTGTTGATATGGTTTATTTTACGTGATTTGTTTAGTCCTCCTTGACTGACTAGTTAGCTATGAATGCAATTATTGTCTTGTATATTTCTCTTGTCTTTGATCATTGCGCAGGAATACGAGCACCATCGCTGAAGAACCGCAACTTGTCGGGACAGAGGTCAAGAAGCCGCCACTACTATAACTGCATTGGACTTCAGGTAGGAAATCTATCCAAACCTTTTTCATTCGTTAGATAGGAACCTACACCTTATCTTGTTCCCTTGTTGCTAGACCCACCCTAGGGCTAGAGGGATCACCTCTATCCACAGAGGAGATTTACCTTTCCAACAATCGTTGACCTCAACCTTCAGACTCGGTCCCATCAATACAACAAGCCCCCCGCTACGTCTGCCCCCGAGCCCCCTTCTTCAGGTCCCACAGAGCCTCTTTCGACACCCAATGGTACTTTACAGATCCCTCAGTGTAAGGCAGAGGTTCATACCAAGATCCCCAAGGGACCATTATGCCGAAACGTTGCTTCTGGTAAAGCTGCCCATTTGTACAGTATAGTAGACGATTTGGCGCAATCCCCTGTTGCCATATCAATGTTGTAACTCCTTAATTTGTTCCCTTCACAACGAAAATCTCTACTAACTGCCATGGGTGCTGTGGATACTTTAGATGATCGTTTTGACCATCTTCGATGTTGACTGGTCAGAACATCCCCCCCTTCCTGCTTCCGTCACCTTCCAAATACTTGTCAAAATCCAAAATGATAGTGTCTCCCGTTATATCATTGACGAGGGGGCATCCACCTGTGTGATGTCCGCTTCGGTTTGGAAGCAACTTGGATCTCCTAAGTTGGCCCCTTCCACTATGACCCTCCGAGTGTGGGATGGCCACACTTCCCAGCCCCTCGGCATGTTTTTCAATTGTCCCGTTACTCTTGCGGGTAAGATTGTTTGTGTTGATGTCGAAGTCATTGATGCCCCCTTAGACTACAACATTCTATTGGGTCGTATCTACAGTTATGCAATGTCTGTTGTCCCATCTATGGTTCACCGTAAGATGTGCTTTCCTCATCACGAAAATATTGTCACCTTCAACCAGTTGACATATTACGAACTGAAGTCTCAGACCTCCCTTGAGTCCATCACTTCTTCGGTGGCCAATAAACAAATATTCAAACCTCTGACCAGTGTTTCACCCAAAGTATACAAAGAATCCTCTTTGCTTGGTTCATTCCCTAGTCTTTCTCCTCCTATCTATTATCCCATCTCGTCGAATGTTTGCATGATGCAATCGTCTCGATCCGACCTCAAAATGACTGGTTCGACTAGTCAGCACCCCTGTCCTTCGCAACCTGCTCCTAGTGCTTCGACTCAGCCTTCAGGACCCCCTCCTTAAGGCCCCTCATCAGCAACTAGTATCCATGAGCCTATCTACCCTCCTAGAATGGTTCCTCCTGGCTATTACCCCTTCGATCAGATACCGTTTGCAGCTCCCCCTCATGGAGTATTTTTAGTACTTGTTATGGCTACCTTATCTCTTCCTAACATGACCCTGGGATCCTAGTTTGGTACATTGATCCCCCAACCACTATCCCGCCTAGTCAGCCCAAATCTTATACTGCTTTGGCCTCGGTTCAACTGGTCCCGATGACCCCTCCCTTTGCTTTTGTGCCTTAGCCACCTCAATAGGAACCTACTCCTATTGTGAAAGCTTCGAGTGAGGGGGGGAAAGCTCGCAAGAAGGTACCTAAGGATAAGGCTACCCAAAAAACCACTGCTCCTCCTCAGCCTCCAAATCCTACCCCTCTATGTGCTTTGTGTGATGTTGTTGGTCATGCCACCCATCATTGTCCTTAATTGCCTCACATCAAGCCCATGGTTAATGTCATGTTTCTTGAGTCTAAGGTCCCTGAAGCCTCTATTTCTCCCTCGACTGTAGCCAAGAACCCCAAGACCGTTCACACCAACCACCCCTGTGCTTTTTGTGATCTCCATGGCTATTATACACATCTGTGTCCCTGCCTCAAGCTTTACCGTGCCTCTTTGGAAGTATTTCGGGAGTACGAGACTGAACAGAACCAGTCCACCTCTCTTGTACCCGTGCAGTATGCTTCAAGCCAACCTGAGGATACCTCTCCTCCCATTAACATTCCCCCTCCCAATTTTGAGATGATGGAGTCTTCGGCCACTATCCTCTACCAGTCATCATCTATTAGATCCACGGTGGAAGATCCCTATGGGAATTCCCCTTCTGTTTCACTTGACCTCCCTTCAGCGATCACCCTGGGCTCAACATCAGTGGATCTCTTATCTGATTTTTCTTTTTTTACCCCCGATGATGATGCGCATGCGAACCTTTCTTCTCATGATGATGAGTCAGGTAGCTTTGCCACATAAGGTGGTTTTTCTTCCACTAGTCACCCCATCTTCTATTAAGATGATGACATTATGGAATAAATCACCACCCCTGTCTTTATCTATCCCCCCTTACATAGAAACCATACATCCAAACCACATACACCTTGTGGTCATTACATTGACACACAATTTTTTGGTAAAGGGGCACCCATATTTGAGAGTCCAGGAGAAGCAATTCTCCACAACCATCATAGTGCATTTGGTCGTGTCGACTCTAGTACCATCATTATTCCCCATCTAAAAGAACTTATAGAGTCCCATATCACTTTAGGATGATCTCCCTCATCATTCCTTCTTCTTACATCAGCAACCCAGTCCCCTAGACATTGTTGTTGACCAACCTGTGTGTTTTCTAGGTGAGCACTAGTTCATTATCTCCAAATCCACTCTTTGGGATAGTGACACCATGTATGCCAACCCACAAACTTAGTCCATTTGCTTCATATATGAGGTACCATAAGAGATTGGTAATCCTCCATTCCCTTTCTCGAACTGCATAACCATAATGAAAAAATATATCTCACCACATCATAAAAATGTGTTTAGAGTTCCCTTTTCTAAATACATTTGGCATGACCATAACATGCTTCGAGGCACCTATGCCCCTCAACCATAAAATCCCATCTCTCAACCAAAAACAGCACTGAAACCCCCTTTCTCCGACAGGTTACATTTTTCAAGTCATTTCCTGGGACAGGTCATAGATTTATGCCCAATACCAGCTACCCAGATCATAGAACAGACCCAAAAAAGGGTGACCCAGCTTGTTCATGAGCCGTGGGTGCCTAAAATGAAATTTTAATCCACTGAAATGAAAGAGTGGGGTTAGGCCTCTTACCTGTAACTGACAGATCTCGATTCCAATGGTCGATTTTTCCACTATGATCGTCACAATATTTAGGGCCTTTTCTCCTCTCTACATTCACCATAGCTACACTTGCAAATGAATCAAATTGGTGGGAAAACACCTTATTAAAAGATAAACCCCAAATTTTTCTTTCGCCAGCTGCGACCAAACCATAGCTCAGTTTGACAAACCGTCAACACCGTTGGAAAGCTCTCACTGAGCTCTCAAATGGGTATCCTTTAGTTTTTGTGATTGTATACTTCACCCGGACACTTTTTTTTTTCCAAGAAGGGCCACTTCACCACTCCTCAAAATCGAATTTCTTCACTTGCAACACTTGTACTTGGGGCACCACTTTGCCTTCATGCTTGTCCAAGCTCGTGTCAATTTTTGTCATGATCAACCATCTTGTACTCATGTTTTTATGGTCCCCACCGGGCCTGTTCTGTGTGAAAGCATCATCGAGTCACCCTTGTTTAGAGCATCTGAGTTGAGTCATCATCACATCCATGGAGTCTATCCCGAGTCCTTTTGTATCCCACTATAGTCCTCCATCCTTCATTGCTTTGTTCCTCTCTCATGTCACCCATTTTGGCCTTCAGACATACTGTCCCCTATCCCCTCTGGTATTGTGTCAGTTTCTGCCAGGTCATCCATGCCCTTTATGCTCTAACAAGGGAAGTCGTCAGCTCGCTACTCAGTACCCCCCATTCCACCATTATCCCTGGTGTCAGTCTATCAGTAGCTCTACTATTATCTCTCATGCCTTAGTTTAGGATCCCTTATTACCTCACCTATGGCGGACCTTCTTCTGTCGACATCAGCTTATTCATTCCAGAAGATAGGTCTACAGGGCGGTGTACCTTGGTTCCAGCTTCCATTCTTGTTCGGTGCCTCGGATCAGGCAAAGGGACTCTTTATTTCCCTTTGACTTGATTGTTTCTTAGATCCATCTCCTTACGGCATGATCAAGATCCATATACTTGATTGTTCAGTGATGCAGCAGATTGTACCGGTGATTCTCGGGTGTGTGTGAGATGTTTCAGACCTCAAGAGGGGGTGGCCCTTTAGGTAGCCCCCCAGATACCCGGATGACTTCTCTATTACCGCCTTGGATGCAGCTCCATAGATTTGATGGTTCCAGCCTCAATCGCTTGCAGCTCCTCTTTAGTTTGCATGTATCATTCAGATTTTCAGAGCCCTTTCTTGTTTTACAAGGCCTCTTTGGTTGTACATATATCTCATGTATTGAGATATTCTTGTATAAGTCCTGGCTGTTGTCCCAGGAAAATTATGTATGTGGGATCCATTATCATGTCTTTATCTGGCCCATGTTTATGCCAGCATGTACTATATAGTTCAGTTCCTTGTTTATAGGACACATTATTCTTTGTACTTTGTTATCTTGGCGAGCATAGGTATGCCTCCCCCGCCTCATGTAGAACAAGTACTCACTCATAAAAAATACTTTTCGCACCTGTATGTCTCACATCCTTAGGGTCTTGTCCTCTAGCTCTTTAGTCTACCTTATATTTCTCTCTCTGTGACTCCCCCTTCGGTGTCTAGTGATTGAGTTCTTACAACGTACTTCAGTCATACGATTAGCACCTAACACTCGCATGCTGGGGGGAATCTGTTACACCAATTTTTGGTCATTTAACCTGTTACTATTAGATGGACCAAAGTACACCATGTAAGACCAATTTTACCCTAGTAAAATTTCTTTCACTATGAAAAATAACTTAGTAATCCATAATTTATTAAGTTGTTTATGGTCTAAATATGAATCCCCATGAGGAAATATTGAATAAATCCCTATTTGTTTGATTTTCCTCATAGGATAATTTATTAAACAGTAGTTTAATTAATATTCCTGGTCATATTTAATCCAAAACAGGAAAATTAATTAGATAAATCACTATTTATCTTATTATTTTCTAGGAACAATTATTTAAACATTATTTAAATAGTATTCCTTGTTAAATTTTACTAAATCATTTATAAGTAGTTGAATAAATCACTATTTATTTAATTATTACTCAACCAAATTCTTAAAATAATAAATAAATCATTTATTTATTTATTATTTACAAATAAAAGGATTTGACCAAATTCAAATTTTTTTCCCTCCAACAAAAATAATAAAATATTCCATAAAAGATCGATCTAGATTTGGTTAACAATATTTTAATTATGCACCAATATCTAGAATAACTCACTATTTTGTTATAAATAGAAGGGTTTTTCCATTCATTTGCTACCTTTTGTTGCCTAAAGATCACTTTGGATCTATACTTTTGGTCTGACTTTGATCCTCCATCATTGTCATATTTTTTCTATCTTTTTGCTTGTGAACTCTCCTTGAGTTCCATTTTTGTCTGGGTTTTCTACACCATCAAGAGAGAGAGATCCTAGATCTGAAGCACTGAAGGCATACAAGAACCCATCCCATTGAGGGGGACTAGTAACATATTTCTATGTTCCCTTCCCAAGTGTCATAAATACAAAATTATTTAAAAATATTTGTGTCTTGTCTATTGGATGCATGGAGAAAATATTTCTTTTATTTGTTGTTTAATGTCTTTAACTGCATAGATCTGGATTCTGTATCATTTATCTTGATCAACTAACTGCAGATCTAAAGAAATTAGCAGCCATCTTTAATGTTAGGGTTGTTTGTTATGCATAGCTAAAGTGAGATTTTTCCGTACTCTTACAATTATAATTCACACTAAAAAATATTCTTTTGTATGAATCAACATTATTACATGTTAATTATTTCTTGATATATCAATATATCATTACTACAAATCACAAATTGGATTCTAAATTGATGGGTTAATGTGAGCTTATCCATATGGTTATACATTGTTCGAATTTGAATAGGAATCAATTTAATGAAAGATATCAACTTCCATGCTTTTGTTGGGGTTGTCCAAGATCATTTCAATGACCTATGTTAATGGCCATATATATCCGTATCTATATAATATATGATATTATCGACTACGTAAGTCTCACGAATAGAAATTGATATGGCCAGGGAAACTATATGGAAAAGGAATTTCTTTTTTATTCGATTAGTCTGTGATCTATCTTGGTGAGTCCTTTTTCCTATGATGAACTGATGAACTGGTGGCATCTATCCTATATCGTGTTTGTGTGGATTGGTGGAAAATTGAGGGCTGACCAAGAAGAGGATTATACCACGAGAGTGTGAAGGGGTCAACCTATTCCGAACAGACAACATGGATTTTGGAAATGTAGTAGTAATATTACATCAATCTAGATTAAGAAGTATTTATATCCATGGGGTTAAATATTTTCTCACTAGGAGAGAGGATAACAGTGCTAGTTACAAATTTTTCAGGTCAAATGTCAATGTATTTATATAAAGTAGGTAATGGTTGCATAGGGTCTTCTCCTTGGTGCAAGAAGAAAAATTTGATCTATATCATCTATGTATAATCATTAATCGATCATGTTCTCCTTGTTATCCTTGTTCTTCTGAACAATATTGAGTCCTTTCCACACACACTAGTGTTAAATTAGGTCAAATGTTTTCAAGAAAATCTTTTCATGTTCATGTAAAACTTTCTTGATCAAGATTTGTAAAATATTATTGATTTTACGGGACCATATTTTATGGTTTGAATCAATAGGAAATACTACTTTCAAGAGGATTCACTTAGAATAGTCTCCATTCTTTTTTCTCATTATTTATTTTCATAGTAGTGTGAAAAGAAGGTATGTCTTCAAGTTGTTCGAGATAAAATAGTGGGATAGTTGTGTTGAGTCTCTTGACCCTTTGGTAAGTTATTATTCATAAGTCAGTTATCCTTCTAGATGAAGGTAGATAAGGGATATAACTCAATAGTAGAGTGTCACCTTAACATGATCGAAGTCATCAATTCGAGCTCCATTATCCCTAAGTATAATCTAAGCCCTTCCATCAAACATTTTTGTTTTGTTTTTCATCTTATATCTCTCTTCACTCTAGAGGCTCATGTCATTTACATGAGCTCTTTTTAATGGTATTTCATTGGGGTAAATAATAAATTACCAAAAAGGAGTTGATCTTAAAATGGAATATATCCATATTGTCATAATGAACAAAAAGGGTTTCCTCCCATTTCATTAAATATTGATCATCATATATTAGTAGTGATTCGATTCGTTGGCACGATCTTTCGAATTATATTAAATCAATTTTATATGATATATTCTATTCATTGGGATGAAAAAATGGTGTGTGTGGGGGGGGGGGGGGTAAAAATAATAATAATAATAATAATATCTTGGATAAAGAAATTGGAAGAGATACAAAGCTATCAATTTCTTTGCAATCCATGGACCGAATCAAATTTGATGAGATTGTTAATTCATATCCTTTCACACTGGGAACACCTTATAATGATCTTTGACCTTAGAATTCTTATTACGTTGATTTCAGGCGATCTACATAAAAGAAATCAATATTTTTTGTTTAAAGGTATATTAGTACTTATATTATAGATCCTCATATATCACTTAAATCGTAGAAGTAGTATGATTGAGAGAAAAAAATTATATTCGATGAAACTATTTCCTATAAATAAATTTATGGAACTGGGAAATGAAACACCAAAAGAATATTTAAATCCTTTCATTAAAAATTGGTTGATATTTCTACATATTTTCTTGTCTTTCCAATTGAAAAGATCTTACAATCGATCCATAGAGAATTTGATCCCATTAGATTCAATTTAATATATGAGAGGAACATGAAAAAAGGGACGGGATGATCTCGGAGAATCAAAGGACCAATTACTGGACCAAATGGATACCTATATATATCAGAAATAACATAGGTGAGAAAATTTATCATTCGGTTATGCAAATATTTGATAAATAATAAACCTTAGTTTAGATCAATTATCAATTCTACTGGTACATTTACAGATCAAGAGCAAGTCCTTCTGGAAGAGAATCTTAAGGAACATACTGAAATTTTTTTACTTCAAGAAAAAAAATGAATATTTGATCATTTGGTGGGATTATTTAGAACGAGAAAAAGAACATAAGAATTTATTCCAATACTTTGTACAATAGTTTAGAACAATTGAAGATTATTACATCCAATAGGATTTGAACCTATATTGAAGGTTTATAAGACCATTTTCCTATCCATTATATGATGTATGTTCTTTCTCTCTTCCATTTTTTTTTCAATCTATTTGGCATACATTTTCTAAATCCACCTTTTTATTCAGAGCGAGGTTATAGGATAGGAAAAGAATGGAATCTATTTCACAATGCAACGGAAAATTGATTTCGAGTGAATCGTGAAATTATGTTATATATATATATATATATATATATATATATATATATATATATATATATATATTTGTTATCAGGTAGCACGAATCGAACCTGCATCACTAGCATGGAAGGCTAGGTATTATAGTCGACATTGCTTATTTAATTCCTCTAATTCAGAATCAAACATGATAATTTCATGTCATTCGGCTCTTTCATGGGGGATAGAGAGCTGTATGAGGGATGAAGTGCAATATTTATATCAAATCTTTGTAAAAGGATATTTCAATTCTTTTATTTCTCCTCTTTTTTTCTCTTTTCTAATAAAACCCTAATTTCTTATCGCACCCATCGAATATACATCAATGTATTTATTTTACTCCTCTTCTATTTTTTTAGTGAAGAGCCCAAAATCATAGAATACTTACTCATTTTTTAGATGATCCCGATAAAAAGAGAAATTTGAAAAGTTTCAAATAATCACAAATATTTCTAGTTACTTCATTCCCTATTTTGTAGGAATTTATTGATATAAAAAAAAAGTTACATATGTTTCTCTCATAAACGGTTACCGGACAAATGACCCTCCATGCTCTTTTCTTCAGCTAAAGGATCACTTATTGTCCAGTCATTGGCCAGTCCAGTGTGCCATTAGCACAGGTGTAGTTGAACAGAATCACTACAAATCGTGACCGTCGGATTATAAGTTACAAATGTACATGGTAAAGAAACACACTTTACCTAACTCTACACTAGACTAAGTTATTCTTAACTATTTCCTGTGTGTCGGAATATCCTAACATCCCCCCTTAAGAACAACTTGGGATAGGATTGAAGGATTTACAAAGGTGACACAAAAGGAGCCTATTTCCTATGTGTTAAAATATCCTAACATCCCCCCTTAAGAACAAATTGGGATAGGATTGAAGGATTTACAAAAGTGACACAATAGGAGAAGGAAGGAGGCATTAGAGCCTATCCCCCCTTAATGACAACTTTCCTGAACTCCAAGATGGATCCAAGTTTGGTAAACTTCGCTTCTGTGAGAGCCTTTGTAAAGATATCGGCTACTTGATCATTGGTTGGACAGTACTGCACTTCAAGAACACGATCATGAATGAGCCTTCTGATGAAGTGTGTGTGGAGTTCAATGTGTTTCATACGCTGATGTTGAACTGGATCTTTACATAGCTGAATGGCACTCTGATTATCACACCAAACTATAGTTGGATGCTGCTGTCATCATCTGAACTAGAAGGAATGCTATTAAAAATATAATCATTAGAAGAGATGTAAAGTTTGATGAAAATATATTGGCCTACAAGCCTGATTCGGCATATGTGCCACCTCTCTCTCCATGTAGGAATTTACATGGTAAGTTCCGTAGATCAAGAACCAAAGGTCACCGCTCACAAAAAGATCACAAATCAGTACACCAGTATAATCACGTGGTTAAAACCCTCAAAGAGGGAGACAGTCCATGCTCTAATACCATGTAGGAATTTATTAATATAAAAGAAAAGTTACATATGTTTCTCTCATAAACAGTTACCGGAAAAATGACCCTCCATGCTCTTTAAATAGATATCATGGACCAATCGGGTGTTAAGCCACAGATCAAGTGCCATTAATACCGAGGTGAGAGATAACCGTCGGATCACTACAAATCGTGACCGTCGGATTATAAGTTACAAATGTACATGGTAAAGAAACACACTTTACCTAACTCTACACTAGACTAACTTATTCTTAACTATTTCCTGTGTCGGAATATCCTAACATATTTCTATTGATTATGATCCCTAGGAGAACAAATTACACCAAGATCAAACAAAAAGTCAATAACCCAAGTAAACCAAAGTCATTTTTTTATAGTCATTCGACTTCAACCTAGGGTCCTTCCATCCATAAGTTGAAGGTTTAGTCACGATGAAAAAATGTATTCCCCATATATTTGTAATTTATCTAACCTTTCAAAAAACAAATTGTAGCTATCTTGGAACCAAAAATGTGTCTCTTTCATGATTTCAGACCCATATTATGAGAAGATATGTTATTTATCGGTATTCCTATGGAAGTTTTTTAACCTATCTGTAAATAGAGCTTTAGATTGATCAAATATCCATGTAAAATATCCTTCAACTATTTGAGTTGATAATATAATTAATCACATTTTTACCACTAAACTATACCAGCCACGGTCTGATTGTAACATAAAAATGAATCTATTGTCCAACCAATAGGAAGATGAGGAGTTATCAACCTCTATTGAAATTTTCTATCAATCATTACCATGTTTTCATCATTACATGAATCTCCATCCCCGGAGATGAAATACAGTTGTAACGGCTCTAGACAAAAATCCATGTAATAAATTTAATAAAGGTAAAATAAGACCATGGTCATGGGACATTTATTCCAAGATGAATGCTGGGAAAAAACATAGTGATGGGGATAAGTTGTGATTAATTAATGGCTATGTAAATTGGTAAAGGAAATGGCAAAGGGTTGGAAAGGCAAAGTGGTGCTTATTGGCATTTTATTTAGGAAATAATAGAAAATAGGAGAAAAGTAAGGTGAAAGGTAACAAATTGCATGTGAGGAGAAAAATGAAGGAAAATAATGGAAAATTGAAGAAAATATAGGCCTCATTAATAAAAAGGCTTATGAGGATCAATTCATGGCTTTTGATCGGTTCAGTTTTGGAGCTCTTATTTTCTCTCTCACTCTCTCATACTCTTGGAAACTTAGAGTTTTCTTGAGGAACTCTTGGAGGAGTGTGGAATACTTGGGATTTGGAGCAAGAATTCAAACGAAGATCAAGAAAGCACAAGAGGGAATTGGGATCAGCAGCTACAACAAGTTTTTCTTGTAGGTACCAAGTTGCATGTATGATTTACTTTCTAGTTTGGCATGCATGCAAAATGCATGTGGTTTCATGGTTATGATTTTTCATTAGCATGGAGGATTGCCTCGATTGATAGTGGCTTTGCCTAGCCTTGTCATTTCCTAGATATCCATGGTGTTGTGGATGTTACTTTTGTTTTTTGGTTCCTTTGGATGGGGTTTGAGCTATTATTTCCAGGAATCCTTAGTTGGATAAATGTCGTGGAAGCCTTGTAACATCTTGAGTTGAATTACTATTCCTAGAAACCCTGGTTGGACAAACACTATGGATGGACAAACGCTCTGGAATCCTGATGGAGGTTGTTGGTTGAGTTACTAGTCTTGGAAGCCCTGGTTGGAACAAATGCTATGGATCCCTGACAACTTGGTTAGAGACCAATCCGGTGATGGTTAGTGATGTCCGACCGTGAGGTGGAATCACTTGTTGAGAGTTGATGTGGTTTGGCCTCTGGAAGCCCTGATTTGGTTTTATTTGGATTGTTCCATTATATCTCACATTCATGCTTGGAATATGGCACGAGGGTGACTAGATGAAAGAGAGATTTTGTTTATCCTAGTCTATGGTCGGGTGGTATGAGGAAGTCCAAGACTTGGTTACATTTTTCATAAGTCAATAAAATATTGTTTCCCCTTCTATTTGATGGGTAAATGTACATGTTATTATGTGGTTATATGCTTGTTATATACTTTTTATTTATGTTGGTTACGAATAATTTTTATAACAGTGATGATGTATGACTTTCATCATGTTTTGATTAGTATGTGAATGAACAACGAATATATGACCTAATAGTTGATAATGCAACTATTGTGATAAGGCATCAATTATTCTTAGCGATTCTTAGATAAGTATGAGACCCCTATGCTCAAATTTTTTGTTATGACATGTAGATTACATGTTTATGACATGTTTGATGAAATTCCTGTCATGGCTAATAAGGGTCTAGTCAAGCCATTGATCAAATGTTTGTACTAGCACATTTGTTTCAGTGTTAGTTATCATTTCTAGAAATCTCATGGAATTCTAGAGAGTGGCCTAAGTCTTGGCACTGAAAAAATTTCACAGAATACGGAGTCGCTGGCACAGGACTACTTGAAAAATTCCATAGTAGTTGGGATGGCCTTGATTTAGGAGCAACTAGAGGGTTCCAGTTGCATTGTTTCCTTTTCATGGGAGTGACTAGGTTTTTTGGTTAGTGAAATACAAGTTGTCACAGGGTTTAAGCACTTGGAAAGGTTGGTTGGATCTTGTGTTGATTTTTGTTAGCTTGGGAGCTACTCCAAGCACTAGTGTTCGGGGGTTGAAGGTCAAAGCACCACAAGTAGGCTTGTGGGAATGAAACCTAAGCTTGGGGGTTTTGTACCCATCGATTTTTAGGCTAAAACCATGAAGAGTTTTCGACATGTGATGGATTAGTTTGATAGTTCTCATCGAGACAAATCCGACGCATCAAAAATCATCTAATTCTGAGTTGTCGTTGAGGAGAAATTAATTTTTGAAGTTGACAATTAATTATTGGTTTTCAAGTCATATAGGCTTGAAGTAAAATTTGACCAATAGATGTGTCTCTTCACTAATTCAACGAGCCCCTCATTTGGCTATAAATTGAGGGTGATTTGATGTGTTTTTTATTGTGATAATGTCCAAGTAGGTGCCGAAGTGCAGCACCTTGATGGACAAAGGTGACTGCTAGCCTGACAGTTATTGAGCTCAAGGGTTTGATCAACCAGTCGCAGGATTGTGGAGCCTGAGACTTGTGTGTGGTGAAAGAATTCTACAATAGATGATGAGAAAACCTCCTAGACCATGTTCATTGTGGGAGATGGACATCTTGCAGTGATACGTGGTAGCCCTCTGTAACCTATGTTGGTCTTCATCGTTGTAGCATGGGAATACCATAGTGGGTTAAATTCCCTGAGTAGTTGAGGAGCCATAGTGGGCATATTGAGAGTTTTTAACAAGTGAAGCTATGAAAAACTCGACAGGAGTCTCGATGTGTTGCGCCCTTGATGGATGAAGGGACAAATAGAGAGTAGATTGGATAGCTGAGATTTAACAGCTAGATGGACTTGGAGCATTGATAGAGTCAGGAGCTAAAGATAGGGAGATGAAGGACTGGGTAGGTACATTGTACGACCGAGAGGAGTTGTGAGAGCATGCTACAGCCAGATGGTGAGAATATCTTGTTTTGTATCTTGTACTAGTGGATGTATGAGGGCCATTATCCTTGGTACGAGAGCCCTAGACTGTTGTATTATATCATTTTGATTAATATAACAAAGTTGGGTTGAAAATTGTAAACATTTGTCTATATTTTTTGCATGTGTGATTTACACAAAATATGTGCATGCCCTTAATCATCTGAGCTTTACCACTCTTTCTATCCAACCATTACACCTGCAAAGTCTCCCAATCTGTGGTGACCTTCCCCAAAGTAATCAACCATTGCACACCCAATATCACATTGGTGTCAGGTATGTCAACCACTATTTTGAAGCTTGAAAAAGTCAACTTCCTTCCTTGTCTTGTCTTGGTTACCATATTGTGTTTTCTTCTTAAGTTCCTCATTTTCCTTTTTCAAACTGTTAATCTCTTCCATGGAAGCCATAAGTTTATCTAGGAGATCTTCTTCAAAGTCTTCTTTGTTCTCTTCATCTTCTAGGTATTCTTTAGCCTTGTTGTCATCTCTCTTATCTTCAACTTCCTTGACGAATTTTGGACTTCTTTCTTGTTTTCCATCATCTTCTTGACTAGAGATAATTGTCAACACTCCTTTTGAGTGAAGATCATGAAGTTTGTCACATATGACTTTTACTGACGAACATTTTCCAAAATTGGCCTTCACAGAATTTGGTAACCCATTCAAAATTGCCTTCATTGCTCTTGTATTGTACTCCTTGGATTCTTCGTCCATCGTGTCATTAGTAATAATTGATTTCCAAACATCAATTCCTTGAGTTTTCAAGAAATTCCTCATTCTTGCCACCCATATATCAAAATTTCCATTGAACAATGGAGCCTTCGGAAATTGATTTACTTCAATTTCAATGGTTGAGGAAAACACATCTTTAGGAGGATTGGAGACTTTCTTCCGTGGCTTTTCCATTTGTGTTCTAATGATCAACCTTCAAGCTGTTAGGCTTTGAGTGAAGGAAATCGCTCTGATACCAATTGTTGGAAATACTGAGAGGGGGGTAAATCAGTATTTCTTTTCAATTGTTAATTTTACAAGTTAGACCACTTATATTTAGAACACAAAATTAACAATGATGGAATAGATACTTATATTAATTTCTTCTTTACAATAAGTAAAGTAAAATAATGATATAGGGCTCCAACCTTAGATGAAGACTCCAATATTCCAAGCTCCAACCTGTATTGTGCCAAGCACCAACTTGGTCTTTCCAAGGCTCCAACCTTGTCAATTTGAGGCACCAACCTCTGGGGCTCCAACCCTATCTCTGGTACAGGCTCCGACCTGGTTTCTTGAGGACTCCAATCCTCTAGGGCTCCAACCCTATCTTCCAAGGCACCAACCTTGTCTCTATGAGGCTCCAACCTCTTGAGATCCAACCCTCAACTTCAATTCGACAAAATATGATTATTTATTCTTCACGGCTCCCAAAGTCTTCTTCAACGAGCCCTGTCACACTTAGTCTCCATGTCACATCATCAATGACAACCTTTTCTTCTTAGAAGGTGTCACCACTACTCTTCATCGTACCCAAACAATTTCTCCAAGTCACATCATAATGGCTTCAACAATCTATCATGTTCACCAAGGATCTCTACGTATCTTCAATATGCTGCTTCACAAAGTTCTTCAAGGGTTATTTAATAGACTGTTTCAAGTGATATAAATGTGCTGCTTCAACAAGACTTCAAAATGATTTCTAATGAGCTTTTCAAGGATTCTTCAACAAATTTTCTGCAAGGTGTCACTATCGCAACAGATTCACTGCAAACGTAGTATGTACTCAGAACATTGATATCCAAACGATGAATTTGTTAGTCACAAGTCTGAGATATTTAGTCTCAGATACAAGCTTGTAGGAGTCTGCTCCAACTGCTCTTTTTATGCTCCCATGTTCTGCTTCAAAATAATTCAATAGGATGCCTCATCATCCTTCAAATGATGCCCAAAAGTTGTATGGTGGCTGTTCAAGGTACTATGTCCTGGTAGTGATCTCAAATCTACAATCCGAGGTGTAGACTTTAACAAGTTTGAACCATAGATTAATAAATCCTTCACAAGGCTGCAATCCCACAGGTCTAAACCTTGACAAGGTCTGAAAAACGAGCTCTTGTAGCCTGTCACATTTCAGTCCAGCAATCTGCAATCTTTGTCACAGGTCTTGAGGTGAGGTTAGGTCCAAACCTTAATTGAACTGTAATCTACAATAAATCTAAACTGATCCCACAATATAAATCCGAAATGTTGATTGTTCCACAAAAATAACCCTGGTCCAAGTTGTTTGATCACTGTAGGTCCATATCACTGTGACACATCACAAAAACGAGGTATGTATTTTTGAATTTGAAGATATGCCAAAACAATAAACCACAGGTCTGATTTTTATATGTCTAATCTAAGTTTGACTATGTAGTAGCAACACGTCTGAATACAACAATTGCCCAAAATAGTCTATGTCTTTTATCTTCCTCAGCCCCCTTCACACTTTTGCGTTTTCCTGATTTTCTGTGTTTTTTCACCGAAATTCTTGACCCAAAGGAGGGAGTACGAACCTATATATACATATTTTCTATTGGAATGAGGGGACGTGACTTTTAGGAGGGAGGCCGACTTGAGAGAGAAAGTGTAGGTCGGCTCACTGCTAAATATAATTTTCTTAGTCTTAAAAATTCAATATCTCACAAACTACTAGGAGTTTCGGGACAAATAAGGGCTCATTGGAAAGGGGAAAAAACCCTCTTTAAGATGGTCTAGGTCTCGTGTTGAAATATTGCCTCTAAGGTTGGGAAATTATTTTTCTTTGTGACTATCCTTAAATTTTATGAATAAAAAAGTGTGGGACAGCATGAGGAATGTTTGGGACAGCGTGGCTTCTTCATTGTTATCAATGTTATCATAGGATCATAAATTCATTATGTAGGAGTGCAGCATTCATGTAGCATCACATATCAACAATGTCATCATATATTAGTGCAATGATATGTCATAGTGTAGCCTTTATTAATTTGTCAACAACTCCAAAGCAGTCTTCCAATCATCAAATGATCTCCAACCATGTTATCAAGACCTCATCATGTGCCATCATCAAGTGTGATCATTTTTAAGTGTATGACATCATCAAGTGTAGTCCTCCATATGTCATCAAGGGCTATTAGATACTTCAATGGTACTTAATATCTAGATCATCAAACAAGGCATATGATTGACACTTGGCACTTGGCACTTCTTAATACTTCTTCATTAGTGGCCATTGGCTTGACATATTAATTGATAAAAATTTTATCAAACAAGAGTTATGACATCATCATATGGAACCAGACATCTCAAGAATATTGACATCTCAGTCTATGCCATATTGACATCAATGACAACCTTGATTAACAATCTCCCCATTTTTCATTGATGGAAATATTCTTGCCCTTCCAATATACTCTCCCCCTTTGACATCAATGGCAAATGGGGTGCTCAAGTACTCCCCTTGTCGAGCTGCTTCTTTTCTTCATTAATAGTAATTCTTCATAGGTGTATTACTCCCCTTTTCATGGTGCTATAACTTCTTGCAATGTGGTCCATGATAGATGTGTCTACATTTCTTGAATGGAGTTTCTCTTGAGAGATGATCTATCAAAGGATGATTTTCCATGTGTGACTCATCAAGGATTTCATAGGGCCCATTCACGGATAGCTTCTTCAAGAATGCGTAAGAATCATAAGCTCAAGAGTCACAAATGTCCCCCTAACTGTATGGTCTCTTTTTGGCAAAGTCTCACCATCAAATACTTATAATATCAAGGATGACTTCTTCAAGTCAACAACATGTGTTGTTGGCTAGAGTGTAAAATATATTTTCGGACCCAATTTTCTTCCTTCTCCATACTTGTGTAACTTTCTTCTCTGGCATGGTTCTAGCTTGTGCAGGGGCCCAAGTCAAGTTACAATCACGCGCCATATGTCCAATGTTATGGCAATTGAAGCACTCTATCTTGTTCATGAAAAATAAATCATGACTTATTCTTGCAAAATTTCTTTGAGGAGATTGACGAGGACCATTATATTTGTCTTTGTGATATGCCCTACAATATTTTTCCATGTGCCCAAAGTTTTTACAAGAATAGCAATATCCAAGAAATATACTTTGGTACCTGAGAGATGAAGATTTCCTTGAAGTACTTTTGAAGTCTTTTTGCCTTGGGATTATTTGATGATATTCATTGCCTTTTGTATTTTTGACACCATATGCAAGTCTCCTTGGAGTAGAATTTCTTTTGTTGTTGTCTTGATTCTTCTCCTTGCCTTTGTTGGAACTAGGAGCATCAACATTTCTTTCTAGGTTCCTCACATCTTTGTTGTTTGAAGCATTATCATTCTCGCTTGAGGATTCACTTGCATAGCCAAGACCTGATTTATCAAGGGGAGAACTTTGCTAAATTAGGATTCCATCTAGGGTTGGAGATCTTTTCATGTTTTTATTCAGCAATTCAACTTCCTTTTCAAGAAAAACAATTTCTCCTTTCAACTTTTCACAATCTTCATCTTTCATAAGTAGTTGCTTGTTCATTTCTTCCATCATCCTTGTTGCTTCATGTGCTTAGATTTTAAGGGAGATGATATTTGATTTCATTATGAAGACTTCTTCATTCTCCTTTGCTAGATTTCTCTCCATTTATTCTTTTATTCTTGTAATTTCACATGTTTCGGCCTTGAGAAGTTTGATGTCTAATTTTAGTTTCAAGATTTGTTCATCCTTTTCGTCTAGTTGGCATATCATGTTGTTTCTCTCATTTTTTGCTTCATTAAATTGTCCTTCTATGAATTCCAAAGTTTCCATCACCTTCTCAACTCCTTGCACTTGTTTCCTTGCTTCTTCTAGTTGAGATCTCTAAGAGAGGAGACCTCTTCCTTGTATTGACCAATCTCTGCTTCAAGATTTTTCAAGCTCTTAAGTCTTTGTTCAAGGTGGCTTGACAAAGTTTCTTCCCTTTTCTTTGCCTTATCCAATTGATTTGTCATAGATATGACTTCTTCATGATGCTTTCTTTTGTTTTGATGAAATTCCTCTTTAAGTTTGGTGAGCTCCTCATCTCTTTCTTGTACTTGAAGCTTGACAAAGTCAACTTCCTTCCTTGTCTTGTCTTGGTTACCATCTTGCGCTTTCTTCTTAAGTTCCTCATTTTCCATTTTCAATCTGTTAATCTCTTCCATGGAAGACATAAGTTTATTCAGAAGATCTTCTTCAAATTCTTCTATGTTCTCTTCATATTCTAAGTCTTCTTTAGCCTTGTTGTCGTCTCTCTTATCTTCAGCTTCCTTGATGGATTCTAGACTTCTTTCTTGTTTTTCATCATCTTCTTGACTAGAGATCATTGTCAACACTCCTTTTGAGTGAAGATCATGAAGTTTGTCCCATATGACTTTTGCTAACGAACATTTTTCAAAATTGGCCTTCACAGAATTTGGTAACCCATTCAAAATTGCCTTCATTGCTCTTGTATTGTACTCCTTGGATTCTTCATCCATCATGTCATTAGTAATCACTGATTTCCAAACTTCAATTCCTTGAGTCTTCAAGAAATTCCTCATTCTTGCCACCCATATATGAAAATTTCCATTGAACAATGGAGCCTTCGCAAATTGATTTACTTCAATTTCAATGCTTGAGGAAGACACCTTTTTAAGAGGATTGGAGACTTTCTTCCTTGGTTTTTCCATTTGTGTTCTAATGATCAACCTTCAAGCTGTTAGGCTGTGAGTGAAGGTACTTGCTCTGATACCAATTGTTGGAAATACTGAGAGGGGGGTGAATCAGTATTTCTTTTCAATTGTTAATTTTACCAGTTAGATCACTTATATTTAGAACACAAAATGAACAATGATGGAATAGATACTTTTATTAATTTCTTCTTTACAATAAGTAAATTACAATAATGATATAGGGCTCCAACCCTAGATGAAGACTCCAATCTTCTAGGCTCCAACCTGTATTGTGCCAAGCACCGACTTGGTCTTTCCAAGGCTCCAACCTTGTCAATTTGAGGCACCAACCTCTAGGGCTCCAACCCTATCTCTGGTACAGGCTCCGACCTAGTTTCTTGAGGACTCCAATCCTCTAGGGCTCCAACCCTATCTTCCAAGGCACCAACCTTGTCTCTATGAGGCTCCAACCTCTTGGGCTCCAACCCTCAACTTCACTTCGACAAAATATGTTTGTTTATTCTTCACGGCTCCCAAAGTCTTCTTCAACGAGCCCTGTCACACTTAGTCTCCATGTCAGATCATCAATGACAACCTTTTCTTATTAGAAGGTATCACCACTACTCTTCATCATACCCAAACAATTTCTCCAAGTCACATCATAATGGCTTCAACAATCTATCATGTTCACCAAGGATCTCTACGTATCTTAAATATGTTGCTTCACAAAGTTCTTCAAGGGTTCTTTAATAGAATGTTTCAAGTGATATCAATGATCTGCTTCAACAAGACTTCAAAATGATTTCTAATGAGCTACTCAAGGATTCTTCAACAAATTGTCTGCAAGGTGTCACTGTCACAACAGATTCATTGCAAAGGTAGTATGTACTCATAACACTGATCTCCAAACGATGAATTTGTTAGTCACAAGTCTGAGATATTTAGTCTCAGATACAGGCTTGTAGGAGTCTGATCCAACTACGCTTTTTATGCTCCCATGTTCTGCTTCAAAATAATTCAATAGGATGCCTCATCATCCTTCAAATGATGCCCAAAATATGTATGGTGATTGTTCAAGGTACTGTGTCCTGGTAGTGATCTCAAATCTGCAATCCGAGGTGTAGACTTTAACAAGTTTGAACCAGAGATTAAGAAATCCTTCATAAGGCTACAATACCACAAGTCTGAACCTTGACAAGGTTTGAAAAACAAGCTCCTTTAGCCAATCACATTTCAGTCCAGCAATTCACAATCACAAGTCTTGAGGTGAGGCTAGGTCCAAACCTTAATTGAACTGTAGTCTGCAATAAATTTGAATTGATTTCACAATATAAATCTGAAATGTTGATTGTTCCACAAAAATAACCCTAGTTCAAGTTGTTTGATCACTGTAGGTCCATATCACTGTGACACATCACAAAAACGAGGTATGTATTTTTGAATTTCAAGATATGCCAAAACAATAAACCACGAGTCTGATTTTTATATGTCTAATCTGAGTTTAACTGTGTAGTAGCAACAGGTCTGAATACAAAAATTGCCCAAAACTGTCTGTCTTTTATCTTCCTCCGTGCCCTTCACACTTCTGCGTTTTCTTGATTTTTTGTGTTTTTTCACCGAAATTCTTGACCCAAAGGAATGAGTACGAACCTATATATACATTTTTTTGATTGGAATGAGGGGACGTGAATTTTTGGAGGGAGGCCGACTTGAGAGAGAAAGTGTAGGTTGGCTCACTGCTAAATATAATTTTCTTAGTCTAAAAAATTCAATATCTCACAAACTACTAGGAGTTTCGGGACAAATAAGGGCTCATTGGAAAGGGGAAAAAACCCTCTTTAAGATGGTCTAGGTCGTGTTTTGAAAGATTGCCTCTAAGGTTGGGAAAAATATTTTTCTTTGTGACTGTCCTTAAATTTTATGCATAAAAAAGTGTGGGACAATGTGAGGAACGTTTGGGACAACGTGGCTTCTTCATTGTTATCAATGTTATCATAGGATCATACAATCATTATGTAGGAGTGCAGCATTCATGTAGCATCACGTATCAACAATGTCATCATATATTAGTGCAATGATATGTCATAGTGTAGCCTTTATTAATTTGTCAACAACTCCAAAGCAGTCTTCCAATCATCAAATGATCTCCAACCATGTTATCAAGACCTCATCAAGTGTGATCATTTTTAAAGTGTATGACATCATCAAGGGTAGTCCTCCATATGTCATCAAGGGCTATTAAATACTTCAATGGTACTTAATATCTATATCATCAAACAAGGCATATGATTGACACTTGGCACTTGGCACTTCTTAAGACTTATTCATTAGTGGCCACTGGCTTGACATATTAATTGATAAAAAAAATTATCAAATAAGAGTTATGACATCATCATCTAGAACCAGACATCTCAAGAATATTGACATCTCAGTCAATGCCATATTGACATCAATGACAACCTTGATTAACATTCTTCTTCCTCCTCATCATCTGAGAAGACCTCTATGTAGTGTGCCTTTCCTGCTACACATCTATGTCTGGGTGCCCAAGACTCTTGGCATGTGAAACAAAGCTTCCTCCTCCTCAAGTCTCTTTGGATATCATCATCAAGAGGTTTTTTATTTTGGCTCTCTTTTGAGAAAGGAGCCTTCTCTTATTTTCCCTTTGATGGAAAAGAGGGTTTTTGCTGAAATGTTGCCTTTGCTTTTGGCAAGCCATCTTGTATATATCTAGCCCTTTAAATGGCATATTGAAGGGTAATGGGCTTGGTAGACTTAACCAACCCATGAAGAGGTTCTTCTAACCCATCAAAAAAAATATAGACCCTTCTTGTTGCAAATGAATCAGGAACCATAACAGAAAGTTTTAAAAACTCAGAAATGTAAGTATATGGTTTACCTGATTGTTTGAGCCTTGCAAGCCTCGTGAATGGTGCCTCAGTATCTCTTCTATCAAACCTCTCCACCAACCTCCTTGTGAACTATGAATATGCAGTCACAATGGCATGACCCAGTGTAGACAAGCCATGGAACCACCAATCATGTGCTTCACTCTCAAGGTGCAGCGCTGCTATCTTAATGGCCTCCATCTCTGGAACTTTGTTCAATTGGAAGTAGATGTCAAGCTTCTCTACCCAGGATTTGGAAGTTCCTTTAGATGACCCATCAAATTTGGGTAAGAAAACTCTACCAATAGTGCGGTGTAGATCATGATTCTGAATGAATCCTCCACCTCTATTATGATGCCTGGGTCTCCTATTGTCCTTGATATGAAAAAATTCTTGAAAGCTCAAGTTGTCCTTGAATCTCTGAGATTGAGACTCATTCTCCATGAAATAGTCTTCAATATTTTATTGTTCTTGAAACCCTTCATTTCCCACTGCTAAGAATGTAGGCATTGTAGAGCGTTGGGAAACTTGTTGTTGCTGCACTGATTGATCTGATGAGAAATGTTGGAGCCTTCACCATGTTGAAATCCTTTAAAGGATTCCGTGTATCTATACATCATCATCTCCTTTATTTCTCTTGTAATTTCTTGCATGGTCCTAAGAAGTAGCTTGGGATACTCCTTCTCTTCATCTTCTCCTGATAAAGGGGTTTTACCCTTGTCTTCTTTTTCATTTGTATAGTCAAACTTCCGGTGTCTTCTTCTGAGATACCTCTTCTCTCTATCAATGAGAGGATCTCCTTCTTCATATGACATATTGGCTTTTCAAGATGCACAGGTCGTGCCAAGATTATGCTCCGATACCACTGTAATATTCCCAAATGGGAAAAGCGGGAATACAGTGTATAACATCATATAAAAGCAAGAGGAAAATGTGGAGACCTTATAATCATAATAATAGCAGCAAAATATGCATAATAAATGGGCCATAAAGCATAGAACAAGATATAACAAGCCTCCAATGGATAAAACCCTCAAAAGAGGTGTTGCTACTATATATCAAAATGTCGAAAGATTGCTACGGCGCAGTCATGAAGTGCATTGCTACAGAAAATTATCATAAAAATATCATGGGCTGATATATTCCTCAATAGATAAAACAAATACAGATCTACGCTCAATACAACCTCTAATGACGAACCCTCAAAGGGTTTTCAACAAAACACCAACGTAAAAGATCTGAATCAAATCCCTAGGGATGAAGATTCACTACAACATATAAATTGGAAAGATGGGGCTAATCTGATATAAAAAATAATGTAGCCTCCTCCAATAGATATCCTAGATGAAATGCTGATCCCTTCTATAGAGATCTTCCTCCCCAAATGGTGTACTGAAACCACCCTAAATAATGATGTCCTCCCTCAAAATAATGATGTCCAAGACAGAAACTGTGTTGTGGGGGAAAATAAATAAGTGGCCTAATGCCAAGATATGAAAATAGGCTCAAGGACCTTCCTTAATATCCTCCCAATGGAAAGGAACCCTTCTCCACTGAAAATAAGCACTAAATTGACCCAAAGATGTTCTCCACTGCTGCAACCTGCAACTCATCTCAACCCTCAACAGGATTTGCGTGTAGATGTAAGATGAAACTTGGCCTTAAGCTTGAGTGTGGAAGTAAAATACAATACTCTCCCAAGATGCCTCTCAAGGAAAGAGGTGGGATTCTCGATCAGGAACACCCTATGCTAAACTACACTGCAATCCTAGCTAAACAGCTGAAGAAAGCTTTATGTCTAAACATACCATATATTCAGAAATATCATATACTAATGCATAATGAATATGGTTTCCATCCTCTTCCTTTTATAAGAAATGATCTTCTAAACCCTAAGCCCCATTCATTTATGATACTACTTCCATGCAAGGTGTCTCCATCTAAAATTGTGTTGTCCCTCATTGAATGCCACTCCTCCATGACAGCGCTATTAATTTGGTCAAAATTGACCCAGTCAAGGTGTTCCAACCCCTTTTCACACATAAGGGTGTTTAGTTAAGCTGCCAGATATTCTTCTTTTCCTATTGGCATTGATTTTATTCATATTAAGGAGATTTATGGATCTCCATTATTCTCTTATTCATTAAACAAGAAAGCAAAACAAAATTTAATATTCCAACTAGATCATGGCTAATTGGGAATATTATATTCCCCCCCTCCCAAATGTTACTTGTCCTCAAGCAACTGACAAGGTGAGTGTTGCAACTCTTATCCTCCATCATTGGTGACACCATCATGTGATAATCTTCCCTCATAAGCCAAGTGTCTCCCAATCCATTCCTCCATGACATGCTCCTCACAAGTTCTTATGAGATGCAAATGATTCATCCCACAAGGAAGCAATATATCCAACGAAAAAATCATGTTTTTCCCAAGGTTCTCCCTGAAACATGTAGCATAATAAACATGGAGAATCTCTCTCCCAAAGGGAATTTTCATTCATCCCATCCTTCCTCCATTCATTCCCATAATAAGAATAAGTATATCATCAATATATGGGAGAAAAATCAAGTACATATAAACAACAACATGCAAAAATGGAGGTGGTTCATAGTCCCACGTGTGGAACCAGGGCAGTAAGTCCCCACCACTTACTTGTTGTCCATGTTTTCTCACAATTTTTGAAAAGGTGAGAAATTTTTGGTGCCTCTGGAGTGCACCTAGAATGATACAACATCTCCCTATATCCTCCTAGGGAGTGGTCATGTTTAGCAATGTTTATGGCCCAAAGTTGGCCATGAAGTTTGTATGGAAGAATACTCCTCCTTGGATCAATGGCCTGGATATACATGGTAAAGGAGTGCATATAATCATCAATTAAAACATCATGCACAAAAACATGTCCCTTACCAAAATTTATGTTCATACAAATGGAGTGGTCCATATATATATCCCCCCTCATTCCAAAAGAGGAAAGAGGTGGTTGTGATAACTCCTTCATAGAGTCATGTATCTCTTCCATCTCCACATGTTCCATGCATCTTCTTAAATGCTGATATATCTCCTCCTCAAAGCCTTCTCAAGTGTATCCCTCCATGATAGCATTATATGACCTCATGGAATAAATATGGCTAAAGAGAAAATCCTCATGAGATCTTTGTAGTAACTTCTCCTTGAGCTTAGAAGCTCTAGATAAGAAGATCCTACCACGATAGTAGATGACTTCATCTTGGACTGAATATCCATCCTCTTTAAGCTGCTCATCAAGTATCATGCATGTAAAAATATCCTTGGAATAATCCACCAACAACTGAGATTTCCAATATGGATCTACCCTCCATTGCGACAGCGCTGATGATCTATCACATAGAACATATTTCATATGGCTTACCTTCTCTTTGAAATATCCCATGCCAAAGGTACATATTGGAAGGTTGCTATCCTTCCCATGCTGCTCCTCCCACAGCGCAGAATCTGAAATGAGAGTGGGTAATGATGATGTTGGGAGAATGTCTCCCTCTTCCTTGAGTCTACCCAAGACTCTCAGCACTATATAATGGCCTCCTAATGCTCCCATTCCTCCTGAATATATGAATGGTGAATCATGATATGATACATGCCTCACCAAATCTGGATCAGGTGGCCTCTCGGGTGGTTTTCCACAAAAAAATAATGTCCCATGGGCCAAAGTCATGTGCATAATAGATGGGATTGTTAGGTCCTTGCTTCCACTACGCAATTGCATCTCTTTTTTCTGTGTGGAAGTTGTATGTGAGGGATATGTGTGCATGCCCTTAATCATCTAAGCTTTACCACTCTTTCTATCCACCCATTCCATCTGCAAAGTCTCCCAATCTGTGGTGACCTTCCCCAAAGTAATCAACCACTGCACACCCAATATCACATTGGTGTCAAGTATGTCAACCACAAAGAAGTGATCAGTCAATGTATATGTCCCCATGGTGAAAGATAAGGATGGAACATAATGCATGCATTGCATAGTTCTATCTCCTGGGACCAAAACAAAAAATCCCTCAAAATCTTCAGTGGGTATTGCCCTCCTCTGCACTAGTTGGGCATCAATAAAATTGTGGGTAGCCCCACTGTCAATCAAAACAAAAACCCTCTGGTCTAAGATGGAACCTTGAACCCTCAAGGTCAAGTACTTGGTACTCCTCTCAGTGATGCAAGAGCCCCTCCAATTGGAGCAAATGACCCATTCCATCTCCTCATGGTGTTGGATCATCTCCTGTTATGTCAGTGTTGTGACCTATTTTTGGTTCCTCTTCTTCTTCCTCCTCATCATCTGAGAAGACCTCTATGTAGTGTGCCTTTCCTACTGCACATCTATGTCCAGGTGCCCAAGATTCTTGGCGTGTGAAACAAAGCTTCCTCCTCCTCAAGTCTCTTCGGATATCATCATCAAGAGGTTTTTTATTTTGGCTCTCTTTTGAGAAAGGAGCCTTCTCTTCTTTTCCGCTTTGATGGAAAAGAGGGCTTTTGTTGAAATGTCACCGTTGCTTTTGGAAAGGCATCTTATAGATCTTTAACCCTTTAAATGGCATCTTGATGGGTATTTGGCTTGGTAGAATTAACCAACCCATGAAGAGGTTCTTCTAACCCATCAACAAACATATAGACCCTTCTTGCTACAAATAAATCAAGAACCATAACATAAATTTTTGGAAACTCAAAAATGTGAGTTTCTGGATTACCTAATTGTTTGAGCCTTGCAAGACCCATGAATGGTTCCTCAGGATCTCTTCTATCAAACCTCTCCACCAACCTCCTTGTGAACTCTGAATATGCAGTCACATTGGCATGACCCAATGTAGACAAGCCATGGAACCACCAATCATGTGCTTCACCCTCAATGTGCAGCGTTGCTATCTTAATGGCCTCCATCTCTGGAACTTTGTTCAATTGGAAGTAGATGTCAAGATTCTCTACCCATGATTTGGAAGTGCCTTTATATGACCCATCAAAGTTGGGTTAGAAAACTCTGCCCATAGTGCGGTGTAGATCATGATTCTGAGTGAATCCTCCACCTCTATTATGATGCCTGGGTCTCCTATTGTCCTTGATATGACAAAATTCTTGAAATCTCAAGTTGTCCTTGAATATCTGCGATTGAGACTCATACTCCATAAAATAGTCTTCAAGAGTTCCTAGTTCTTGAAACCCTTCATTTCCCACTGCTAAGAATGTAGGCATTGTAGAGCGTTGGGAAACTTGTTGCTGCTGCACTGGTTGATCACTCCATTGATGAGAAATTTCGGAGCCTTCACCATGTTGAAATCCTCTAGGGGATTCCTTGTATCTATCCATCCTCATCTCCTTTATTTCTCTTTCAATGTCTTGCATGGTTCTAATAAGTAGCTTGGGATACTTCTCTTCATCTTCTCCTGATAAAGGGGTTTTACCCTTGTCTTCTTTTTCATTTGTATATTCAAACTTCTATGTCTTCTTATAAGATATCTCTTCTATCTATCAGTGAGAGGATCTCCTTCTTCATATGACATATTGGCTTTTCAAGATGCACATGCTATGCCAAGATTATGCTCCGATACCACTGTAATATTCCCAAATGGGAAAAGCAGGAATATAGTGCAAAATGATGGAATAGCATTTTATAACATCATATAAAATCAAGAGGCCAATATGGAGACCTTATAATCATAATAACAACAACAAAATATGCATAATAAATGGGCCATAAAGCATAGAACAATATATAACAAACCTCCAATGGACAAAACCCTCAAAAGAAGTGCTGCTACTATATATCAAAATGGCAGAAGACTGCTACAGCGCAGTCATGAAGTGCACTGCTATAGAAAATTATCATACAAATATCATGGGCTGGTATATTCCTCAATAGATACAAAAAATATAGATCTAGGCTCTATACAACCTCTAATGAAGAACCCCCAAAGGGTTTTCAGCAAAACACCAATGTACAATATCTAAATCAAAGCCCTAGGGTTGAATATTCACTACAACATATAAACTGGAAAGATGGGGCTGATCTGATATAAAAAATAATGTAGCCTCCTCCAATAGATCTCCTTGATGAAAGGTTGATCCCTTCTCTAGAAATCTTCCTCCCCAAATGGTGTACTGAAACCACCCTACAACTCCTCCCTCAAAATAATGCAGTCCAAGACAGAAACTGTGTTGTGGGGGAAAACAAATAAGTTCCCTGATGCCAAGATATGAAAATAGGCTCAAGGGCCTTCCTTAATGTCCTCCCAATGGAAAGGAACCCTTCTTCACTTAAAATAAGCACTGAAGTGACCCAAAGATGTTCTCCATTACTGCAACCTGCAACACAACTCAACCCTCAACAGGATCTACGTTGTAGATGTAAGATGAAGCTTGGCCTTAAGCCTAAATGTGGAATTAAAGTAAAATACTCTCCCAAGAGGCCTCTCAAGGAAAGAGGTGGGATTCCCGATCAGGAACACCCTGTGCTAAACAACATTGCAATCCTAGCTAAATAGCTGAAGAAAGCTATATGTCTACACAGACCATATATTCAGAAATATCATATACCAATACATAATGAATAAGGTTTCCATCCTCTTCATTTTATAAGAAATTAACTTCCAAACCCTAAGCCCCATTCATTTATGACACTACTTCCATGCAAGGTGTCTCCATCTAAAACTGTGTTGTCCCTCATTTAATGCCACTCCTCCATGATAGTGTTGTTGATTTGTTCAAAGTTGACCCAGTCAAGGTGTTCCAACCCCTTTTCACACATAAGGGTGTTTAATGAAGCTGCCAGATATTCTCCTTTTCATATTGGCATTGATTTTATTCATATTAAGGAGATTTATGGATCTCCATTATCCTCTTATTCATTAAACAAGAAAAAAAAACAAAATTTAATATTCAAAATAGCTCATGGCTAATTGGGAATATTACACCTCAGAGGGAGAAAACCTATGGATGTTAGGGATATTCAAGTTCATATGTGATGAGGCAGAGGCACTATCGAGATTGTTGGATTGATCTACAGGGTATGTTGCAGTGATGGGAGACATATGGGCTAGTGTCATTGTCAGAGATGTTGATGGTTACTTCCTAGTATTGGAAGTACCTCCCTCGCTAAGAGGGAGTGTTGAGTTTTGTGTAGCTTGGGGGGTACTCCAATCCCTATTGTTCAATGGTTAGAGATCAAAGCGCCACAAGTAGGCTTGTGGGCTTGAAACCCAAGCGTGGGGGCTTTGTACCCATTGATTTTTGGGCCAAAACCATGATGGGTTTTCAACATGTGATGGATGAGGATGATATTTCTTGTTGAGATGAATCTGACACTTCGAAAATCATCTGGTTATGGGTTGTCGTTGAGGAGAAATGAATTTTTGAAGTTGACAAGTAATTATTGGTTTTCAAGTCATGTAGTCTTGAAGTAAAATTTGACCAATAGATGTGTCTCTTCACTAATTTGTGGAGACCCTCATTTGGCTATAAATTGAGGGTGATTTGATGTGTTTTTCCATCCATAACATCATCTCATGGAATAGGAGCTCTAAAATTATCCCTAGACGCAACAAAGGAGAGGCCTAGACAGCGTGAGGAAGAGGGTCTGAACTCTGCAATGGAGGCCGAGTGAGGAGGCTGGTGTGGAATATCTTTGGGCTATCTGAGTTGTTATTTGAAGGCCGGTTAGGCTTGTTGTAACGCTGACTTGTTAAGGGGAAAGAACGTTGTTGTTGGTGGTGGTTTGGGGAATTTTTTGGAGGGTCGGTGATACAATAGGATTATTGTGCTATCCAAGAGTTCTATAAGGGTTTTCAAGGGTGGAATATGTTAGAAAATTATATATTACAAAGCAATGCAACACATAAAATATGCGTAAAATACAAGCACACAAAACACATAAAACCAGAGAGACACAGATATACGTGGTTCACCCAGTTTGGGCTACGTCCACCCCAAACAACCAGTCCTTCCTTTCTATTATCCAGCAAAATGAAGAGACACAACCTACAGCATATCCATTTTAATATTCTCTATTCTCTCTCATAGTCTCCCTATCTGTTTCTCGCTCTCAGAATACACACACAATACACAGCCACAATACAATATCCTCATACAAGTGAGGGGTTTCCTTCTAGGGCAAAAAACCCTAAACTAAACATAACTTCTACCGTCATATCATTTGCGTAATGAACGGCCCAGATTAACTAGAAATTACTATAATTTTACAAGGCAATTTTACATCCCCCTAGACCCCCCAGGTAGCGTTTAATTATGGGCGGCGTTGTCGCCCCATTAAGGTACAGGGGTCCAACGCTGTGATACAAAATAAACAAGATAATCAAGCTCCACACCCAATAGAATATGCCCCAAAGAGGCAGTGTGGCAAGGGATGAGCCTTCTTGAGGTATTTCGCAGCCTTTAAAGGGATTTTTTGATGACTTTGGGAAGATTTAGGGCCACGGTAAGTACCCTAAACAGGTGTCACAAACAAAACGGTACAAACACATGTGCAACAATGTTTTTGGAGGGATATTGGGTCAAATATGTTGACTAGAACTTGGATCAATTGATAGGAATATTTAGGAGACCTTAGGAGTTGTTTGGAGGAGCCCACATGGACTTTTAGGAATCCTACCGAACAGGAATTTGACAGCAAGCACATCAGATTGGAAGGAAAGATGACAGCAATAAGGAGTGTTGGGTATGTTCACTTAATGACATTTGGATAGGTTTCCTAGGTGAGGATACATTGATATACCTAGATTTGTGCCATTTATCCTCTATTGTAGAAGCAAAGGGTGGCTTGGTGAAGTCTTTGGGCACTCATGTGTAAGGGTATTTTAGGTGTGGGGATACCCTAACTAGGTGCAGATGCTATAACATGGGCTTGGTTGGACTGTTGTAGGGCGGTGTGAGAGTGGACCAAGTGTGGATGTGGAATTGGCACTTATGTTCTATTAGAGGACAATGTGATAGTGTTTAGGTGCCACAGTGCAGCACCTTGATGGATAAAGGTGACTACTTGCCTGATAGTTGTTGAGCTAGAGGGTCTGATCAACTAGGAGAAGGATTGTGGAGCTTGAGAATTGTGTGTGGAGAAGGACTTCTACAACATATGATGGTAATTCCTCCTATTTCGTGTTCATTGTGGGAGATGGACATCTTGGAATGATAGGTGGCAGCGCTTCGTGCCCTATGTTGGTTTTCATCGTTGTAGCGTAGGAAGACCATAGTTGGCTGAAGTCCCTAGGTAGATGAGGAGCAATAATGGGCAGATTGAGAGTGGTTTACAAGCGTAGTTGTGAACAACTTGACAGGAGTCTCGATGTGTTGTGCCCTTTATGGACAAAGGGAGAACTAGAGAGAAGATTGGATAGTCCAGATTCAGTGGCTAGATGGACTTGGAGCATTGATAGAGGCAAGAGCTGCAGATCGGGAGTTGAAGACCGAGAAGGTACAGGGTACAATTGAGAGGAGTTGTGAGAGCATGCTACATCCATATGTTCAGAATATCTTGTTTTGTATCTTGTACTAGTATATGTATGAGCCTCATTATCCCTAGTATAGGAGCCCTAACCTGTTGTATTTTATCATTTTTATTAATATAACAAAGTTTGGTTGAAAATTGTAAAAATTTACCTATATTATGTGCATGTGCGATTTACTTCTTTATATTTCTACTGTGCAAAATATTTCATGGTTTAGATTCTTGGTTTAGTAGCGTCAATGATTTTAAGACTCTAGCCTAGACCTAATGTTGTGGAAAATAAACATCCTGGAGGTTCTATAGCATGTGTGGAAGGTCATATTGGTTTTGTTTTGTCGACTTGACTTCCTTAAATGTACAAGGAATCGAATCACATCATATTAGTCTCTTTTCACATGTTTACCCCGGTGGACTGGTTAGCTTGGTTAAATGTGGGAGGTGGTGTTTACAAAGTGGTATCAGAGCACGGTTCACCCCTTGGACTGGATGGGCGGTGTGTTGGTCATGCATACATTTTGATTGCATGCATGTTCTTTGTTCTTGTGGTCTATGTGCTTGTTGTATATGCATGGTGGAGGTCATGGTTGTAGTTGTGTTGCTAAGTGAAATTTGATGGTGTTGCTGTTGAATGTGTCATCATGAGTGTACGTCGGATTAAATATTGTTTATGCATGACAGTGTTTACATGTTGTTATGCATAGTGTTTAACATAGTGATAGTTTTCATGCATGAGGTTATGGTCTGTGGTTAGTATGGTCATGCATGGATGACTGGATATATATATATATATATTGTGATAATATTATTGGTCTTGCAGATGAGATATCATCCCTGGATTATATTGAGGTGCGTTGGTTTTTTTTATTATTTGGTTTAGCTGACATAGTATGCCTTGCAGGAAAAGAAGAAAAAATATGGCGAGCAGAGTGGTAGGATATAGTTCAAGATATTCTCCCTATGGATCGGATGGGAAGCATGGTGAGGAATACTCCCCTCACATAGAATACACTTTGATAAGTATAAAGGCAAAAATAAGGATTTGCAAAGAAAACGGTGACAAAATTATTCAATCACAAGAGAGAATTGTTAGGGCACAAGAGAAATAAGTAGAAGTCAATGCCACTATTATTCAGATTTTGTTAGACTTGCAGAGATAGGGACTACTTATAATCACTCATGGGTAGGAGGATATGACTAATGGGGCAAATGGCAGTAGCTCTCATGGTGGGCACAAGTTAGATAGAGATGACACGATCAGAGATGGCAGGCCCTTGGATACACCAGACAGGAGAGGTGATGGACACAAGTTATCTTTTAGCTTTGGTTCTGACATGTATCATGATCATCGTCATTATCATCCTTACCGGAGCAATGACAAGGGATATTTTATATATCAGTTCAAGAAAGAAAATTCATCTACATTTTATGGAGAAATGAAGAAGTCACAAGATGTGTAAGCTTGGTTACTTGGGATGAATAAGTTCTTCAAGTTGCATGATTAATCGACGAACATGAAGGAAAAAATAGCTATGTTCAATCTTAAATTCAAACCAGATATTTGGTGGGAAGATATAAATAATTTCATAGGTATTCATGAAGAGGAATTGACATGGAATGAATTCAAGAGATTAAACAGGAAAAAGTACCTATTGGAGAGATACTATGATTACAAGGTGAAGTAATTATATGAGCTAAATATGGGATCTATGACCAATGAGGATTACACTAGTAGATTCTTGGATTTATTGACGTTTTTTCCTTACCTCAAGGAGTAGAATGCCAAGATTCATCAGTTCTTTAGTGGGTTTTTGGTAGCGTTCAAAGACAAGATTGACTTCGACGAGCCTCGATCATTGGAGGAGGCCATCCAGAAGCTAAAGTATTGTTATAAGAAATCAAAGTGCATATATGAGACTAAACCAGACTATAAAATTAATGAAAGGAATAAATGAAAATGGGAAAAGAAACGAGCAAGGCCTTAGGACACAGGTAACAAATAGAATGTAGCATCGATGAAAAATTTTAATGCATTTGAAAGAGGACATGAATTTAAGTCTAAGGAGAAGAAAAAGGGTGCAAGTTGGAAGCCTTTATAGTGTTGGAATTGTGGCAAGGATCATCGTAGGAGAGGTTGGCCATAGCATCAGGGTGGTAGACCGCATATTTACAATGCTCAGGATGCACAGACAGTGGGGGTTGTTGGATAGAGCATTACTCGGATTTAAGAAACATTGGATAACTAGCAGGTAGATCATCATGCATCTATCATTGAGATGGATGGTAAGCTTTGTGATCAAGTTGTTTCTATTTTGATTGAACTTGGATCTAATTATATCTATGTTAATCCTGACCTGGTGGATAAGTGTGGTTTGACTAAGGAATTGCATGTAGAGTCTTGGTTAGTGTAGTTGGATACAGGTACAAAGAAGAAAGTTCTTCCTTGGATAATATCTTGTGCATTTGAGTTGAATGGTATACTTGCATCATCACATTTGAATGTATTACTGTTGGGATCATACAGTATGATTTTAGATATGGACTGGTTATATCTTCATAGGACCAAGGTGTATTTTTATGACAAATTTATTGAGTGCTTGGATGATAATGGAGAACAAAGAACCTTGCAGGGTAAGAAAAATGAAACATCAGTTAGAATGGTGATAGTTATGCAGGCCAAGCATAGTCACAAAAAAGGGTGTGTTTTATTCGTAGTACACATTTCCAATGATAAAGGTAAGGAAGTTGATGATGCAGATGTTTTGAGCAGGTACCCAGTTCTACAGAACTTTCAGGATTTGTTTCCAACAGAGATTTCAGAGTTTCCATCTCATAGGGAAGTGTATTTTTCCATTGAACTGGTACAAGGGGCAGCACCAGCATCAAAGGTGCCATACAGGATGAGCACCCCAGAGTTAGTAGAGTTAAGGTTGTAGTTTGTTAGTAACCTATAAATATAGGATTCATAATTTTGAATTGACTGATGGTAATCTTGTAAATTTGTACATACTTTGCCTTCTACAAGTTGTATTCACAAATTTTGTATATATATATATATCAAAAAGAGGGTAAAAAGTCCTAAAAGAAAAATCAAAAGTACTTAGAAAAAATAATATACCCCAAAAAGAAAAAAGATGAATAAAACATGAAAGTGTGCAAGTCTAAATGCCACTACTTTTCCCTTTTTCAATTGATTATGGTAGAGTGTCAATAAATGCCATAATCTGTGATGAGTTGAAAAATTTAATCTTGACTCTTCATTTTTCAATTTCAAATGTTGTAGATAGAGAATAAAGAATTGTCATACTGTTTAATCATGATAGTTCAATAGTTAGATAGAGAATAAGTGAATCCAACAATTTAATCTAGATTCATGGATGAAATAAGTGTAGAATTAGATAGTTTTATTGCTTTCAGAAAAAATAAATGTTGTAAAGGTTGCTAGCTCAAATACACCTAATCAAAATGGAAGAAAAAATGTTAGCAGTTAAAATTGGGTAGGTAGAAAAAGGTGAGAAACATCATTGTAAATATTATTCACCGGAGCTGCAAATCACTGACTTCCCTTCCCCATAGCCATTTATCATTCTAAACTATCAGTCAAAAAGGCTCAAGGAATTTCCTTGACTTCTGTTGGGACCGGACCCAAGGCTCTATGGTTGACTAGTTGAAAATGTTAAGTTGTTATATTAATCCCAAAAATCACATCATTTTCCATTTATGCATTCATTTCCATGAAAAATCATAAGTAAAAAACTTCATTTTACTTAATGATACTCTAAATCCCCATTTGATTAATTCCCCACATTTCATGAAGTATAAAACCCTCAAAATAACATTTTATCCTAAGTAGAAGTGATGAAATTATCATAAATGCAAAGTTTTTCTTTTATCTTCACTTTTATTGGTTATAATGGTATGTTTTGAGTATTCACTTTTCCCTTTGTCACATTAACACCTAACATATTTTATTAACTCCCTAATAATTATCTTAGTCCTATTAATATAATTCCCTTTTATTTAATATCCCCAAAACCCATTTAATATATGCTTTTGTGTCAAAGATATTAAGTCCATGTTGAAAAACATCCCGAAGTTACCCCTTTGACACAAAACTACCCAATAAAAATATTTCCCCTCTCCCCTATAGTTTTAGACCTTTGATAAATCTGAAACTATATAATAAAAATATAAAGAAAGCATTAAACATGTTTTATATGTGTTTAAAACAAAAAAATATAAAACCCGAAGTTTAATTTAAACTAAACTTCAAAGAAATCCTATTCCCCCGTTTATATTCCCTTTCCCGATTATCAAACCCGAGGTTAAAACCTTAAATCTATCCTTTTCCCGACATATACCCCTTTCACCAAAGTTCCAACCTTGGTTAAAAACCCTTTAACACTTCGCCATCCACTTTACTCCATGTATAAAACCTTTGTATATATAACTCTTGCTAAAAAAACCCTCATCACTTTCGGATTTAATATTGACCATCTGATCTTCTCATCTTGTTGATCCGATGTTTCTCATTGAACGCGAAGAAACAACTTCAAACCCTTATCTTTCCCCATCGCGTTTATTATAAGCCATCCGATCTCCAAGCGTCCCTAATCTAACGATCATAAACAAATCCGACAAATCCTTCTCTGCCCTCACCATTTCCTATCGAATCAAATTTGAATTGTTGATCTCCCCTTGTCAAATCAATGGTACAGATTATAGCCCTGGTCCCACTGCATTTACCCCACAACTTTCACTCAAATACTGACCATTCGCTCCACTCCGCCACATCCGACGGCGCACGTCTCATTTCGCATTTGCAAAGTAATCGACCAAAGTTCCCAAAATATTTTGTGAAAAAAGTTGTTTTGATAAATCGTCGCCTGCTACGTGTCTTCCTTTCATTTGATCGCATTCCAAAAGGGAAAAACCACTTACTGCTCAAAAGCAATGCAAAAACCATTTCCGGTTTCTCCTTCAAGCGCACAAACCGCTCCCACCATTAAGCCTGCAATTAATATGATTTATCGTGATTTGACTTAAGGTTTGGCCTTAGTTTTTTCACTATTTTCATAAACATTTCGTGCATTAACCTTTGAAACCACTGAGAACCCTTTGCAGAGCCTCTTTACGCCATTTTTGAGACATTTGTGAATCAGTTCACTTCTTAGAGCCATTTTCTCCGAAATTTATCCTCAAATATACTATTCTTGCATTCTATTAGCGGGAATACAATTAAATTTAAGACTGTGACAAGACTGCAACCTTCATCGACTACAATTATACATGTTACAAGTATTTTTCCGTCAAACTGATCCATAATATCTTCAATTTCAAAGGAAAATTGCCCCAATTAGACTACCATTTCCTAGAATATAGCTAAATTATCCATCTGGGAAGTCTAAAAACCTTCAAAATACAGGGGAAACCCTGTCAAAATTTCTCCAGAATCCATTGTTTCCATTTTAAAGGTTTTAATCTATTCCAAGATATTTTTCACTGTTGAATTTGATCTAGAAGACCTTCTGCATACATTAAACCTATTATGTCACCTTAAAACACTACCCAGAGTCTGAATTTTTCCAGAAAAACCTTTCAATGACCTCTTATTTCTCAAAAGAACTTAGCAAATTGTATAATCTAGCTCTGTTCATTTAAAATGACCAAGAAACAAGTAATCCCCAAAACTGGAGGTCCTAAATCTCAGAAGCCTACCTCCAGCAAGCTTCCAAATCCCAAACCTCCCAGAATAGATAAACCAACTCCTGTTTTAAATGTTGATTCTACTGAAGTGGTCAGACCTTTACAGCCTCCTGTCACCACTGAAGAAAGTAATCCTTTGATTGACTTAAATTACATAATTGCAAATGCCACCCTTGAATTTAATCTTCTAGAAGTGCATAATTGGTGTCAAGAGAAATTTGAAAAGAAAGTGGCCAATGACATACCTGTATGGGATTCCACTTTTCCCAAGTATGTGGTTCCCATTACCCATCCTGCTCAGGATTTCATAAGGTTGTGTCAAATGCATTATATTCCTGATCAAAGGTGCATGGTTAACAAAGATAGTGAAGTCTTAGTTTTTATAACTGTTGAATCAATCAATGACATGCTCCAGTTAAACCATAATCCACTAGTAGTATCATTGTCAATTGAAGACCTAACCCAGATGTATTTAGACATAGATTTCCCTAAGAAGTTTGAAATCCTTCAGAATTTCATGCCCAATCATGTCGATCTTCCCAAGGTGAATCCTCTTTATGATACCTTTGATTTTCCTGAAGGTTCCAGACAGATCATTTCCATGCTATCATTCATCTTAGGTTATGTCAATGATGAATTCACAGATGCCTCCATCTTAGGCTTCCTCTCCACTTTGTCTCCTGGACAGCAACTAGAGATGGTCTTCGATTTTGCTAAATTTGTTGCTGACAATATTCATTATCAGCTAATAAAATTCCCTGATGAAAGAGTGTTCAGATATACTTCATATCTATTACATCTCTTCTTGTTCTTTCAAGTAGATAATTTCTCCTTTGCACTACAGAAGATGGATATGGAAGGAAAACCACTGTCAGTAATATTTTGGACCTCTCTTCTGAGAAAGAATAGCAGTGAGTACAGTTATAGTGATTTCAATGACCTATTTATCAGACCTACTATTAGTTTGTTGGATAAAGCAGAACCACCAAGAATAAATGAATATATAAAAAGGATTTTACAGTTGTATGAGAACTGTAAAGTAGGTGATTGGTACTTATAAAAAAATCACACTAAGATTATATGGTGCAATCTTGGCCCCATATAAATTGCCAAAGTTTCTGACCACCAGGATATTTGCTCTGGAATATATAAGACAGATTTTAAATGCAGATGCAGTAAATTTTATAGCATCCAAAAAGAAGGCACAATTTAAATTAAAAAGTCAAATTGGCTCTTTCATTGTAAATAGCAGAGATGCCTTAAAGGAAGTATCCAGCAAGCTATTAGCATTCAAGTTTCAGGAGAGTTTTTATTGGAGCTATGACCCTCAAGGTATTCTAAGCAATCTCAGGATCAAAAGCAAATTGCCCCTATTCCTCCATGAATCTAAGCCACTTATTGAAAAATATTCCAATCAGTTGGAATGGGTGGCCAATACCTTAATTGATGATGATCAGGATAAGCAGACAGACAATTTAAACAGTACACAGGTGGTTACAATTAACCAGCCAGCAGAAACATCAAATAAAAGATCAAGGAAAGAAGAAGGATATTTGGCCGAAACAATCATTGAAAACAAATTCAAAACAGTATACAGCAAAAAGGCCAAAATGACTACTTTAGAAAAAAAAGGAGTCATAGATGTGGATGACACTAATGAGCAACAGACAGATGATGAAGCCACCATCATTGTTAATTAAACTCTCAGAGAAATTCAAAATGAACAAGTACAAGCACAGGGTAAAGGTAAAGAGATGGTTGAAATGGAAATGGATACAGAAGCTCCCTCTTCTTGCAAAACAACTGAAGAAACAGATTCTGATATTCAAAAGAGGTTTGAGCTAATCAGGAAGAAAAATGAAGAAATAAAAAATGACGTTTATTCTAAACTTCTAAAAGAAAAACCAAGAGATAAGGACAGATTAGTAACAGCATTTGATTATTCAACCAAAAAAATGATCATGTCCTTTCTTCAACTAGTGGTAGCACATCCAAAATCAGCCTCAAACTAAAGAAAGACAAAATTTGCAGTAAATGCTGATACTATTCATGAGCTAGATCAGATTGAATTCCACAAGAGTGCATCAGAAATGTTATATTCAAAAGTAGTAAGCAAAACAATGAGTGCTACTATGCTCCAAAAGACTGTATCCAATCTGCAAACTCAAATGAAATTGGATAAGGCATCATTACATGCCAAGGATTTAAGGATAAAATCCTTAGAAGATTTGATAATTGAAACAGGAGCAGATCCTTCAAACACTGAAGTTGCTAGAAAATTAATAAAGCATAAGAATGATGATATTGCAACCTTAAGAAAGCAGCTTAAATTGCCACAGAGTGAGCATCCTCAAGCAAAAGAAGTGCTTCAGGAAAAGACAGAGAAAGAAGAAACAGTGCAACTTGTTTTGAAAATGACAACCCAGATAAAAGAGATGGAAAACCAAATAGAAGCTCTTATGCAAGAAAATGAAAGTTTGAAGAAAGCTCAGCAACTTTCCATCCCTGCAGTTATTCCAACTGTAAGTATAGTTGTTCCCTCAACATTGGCAGAACATTTGGCACCGCAAGGAGTATTGGCAACTACAGTGTCAATTACTTCTAAAGACATCTATGCCACTTCTTCATCAACATCACAGGTAGAACCAACAAGGGAAACAACTGCCATAGTCAAAGCTATGGAATATATGTCCATGAAAGACAAAGAGATAATCAGTTTAAAAGGCACCATCAAAAATCAGGAAACATCCAACAGAGATGCCTTAATCACTTCCAAAGGACATGAACGGAGGGCCAACAGGTTGCAAGAACAAGTTAAGATTCTCCAACAGCAGGTAAATCTCACTGAACAGGTATCCTTTATTGAGAATTATCTTTGGAATAACATCATTCAGGGCATACATTTTCAATGGCCATCAATCCAAATATTTATGAGCAAAAAGAGTTACTTAAAGCAGCACAGATAGAGATACAAAAGACAAAAGAAGAACTGGCTGATAAGCCTGCTCAAGCTTTGAGACTTGTCACCTTTTTGAATAGCAAACATAGAGAAGAACTTGAGGAGCTAAAAATTCAAGACAGAAATGAAAGTATATTACAAATAAAAAAGGTCTTGAATAAAAGAAACATGATGAATAATTTGGAAGACAGGTGCAAAGATATCAACTTGGATATCACCAGATTTGGGGCTAAATACACAGTATTGTCACAAGCAGGTTTACCAGATATTCATGCATTGAATGAAAAGTTAATGCCACAAAAAGATTATGACAACACAATCAGAGCATATGCCAAAGAGCAGGGCAATAAGCATTTACCTCAAGGATCACCTACTAGTAAAGTGATTTTGGAATATTTTGAAAACTTATTCTTTTTGCAAAATGAGATCAAACATATTTTTGTGGTTAAGCCCAATTTTGCAAAGTATACAGAAGCAGATGAAAGTTACAGGAAGCTAAAAAGCATGAAAATTCCCAGTGCAAAGCAATGGCAGGAATTCACTTATTTACTGTGAAAATTTGCAAGATGAAAAATCAGTGGTCGAAGAGTATCAGTGGTAAAAAGTGTATCAGTAAAAACAAGAATGTTACTGCTGGTTACTTTTTAATTTACAGCAGTAAACAATGAAAGAAAGTAGAGTAAAAGAGTATCAGAGCATAATGTAAAAGAGGAGTGTACTACAATTCATCTTCCACAAGATAATGCCCCAAGTGCCGAAAATATTTCCAGCTAAACAGAAATTCAGTTTGAATAGATAAAATGTTCTATCTTTCTTGTAAAAGAGGACAGCTTGCCCATCTGTTTTGCAGCTATCCCTTTTCTTATGTAATAATTCCTATTTTCTTGAGATATTAGCTCAAACTTTTGAGATATTTTGTAAGCAATTTATTTGTATAAATACTTCATCTTTCAAAGTGTTTTTGTGTGGAATAAAATTTTTCAAGACTACTATAGTCATTTTGCTAGATATATTGAAATTTGTGTGAGTCAATCAGTAAAGCAGCAGACTGGAATTGAGATTAAAGACATCATAACTCAAGATTCTTGTGTTGACCAGATAAGTCTAGTATTTTCCTGTTTTCATTGTTTTATCTTTCAAAAGTTTCCATACATTCATTTTAATGTGTTATGCCTTTAATGATTAACTAGGAGAATTTAAACACGATTAGTGATAAAAAGCTCCCTATTTTTTACTAGTTGTTCATTATTATGTTTTTTGCTTGATAACCAGACTATAGAATACTTAAATGCTCTTAGTCCATGTTTGATCCCCTCCTACAATCTTCATTTCTGTAACCTAAGGATTCTTAATTGCCCTTTTGTTCAGATTTCACCCATTCCATCAAAAAATCCTATTCAAAACCCTTTGAAGGTCATCTACCCTGCCCTTAGTACATTTGCTCTTTAAACCTTATTTCCTAGCTCTGCTTGCCTAGAAATTTGACTCCATAGCCCAATGGTCTGGTAGATCCCTTTGTGGTTTACCTTGAAGTACCTTTATTCCCACCAATATTCAAAAAATCAAACCAAATTGTCCACTCATTGCTAGCCTAAAATCCATTACAAAACAAAGCTAAATTTTAAGGAGAGATCACTCTCTAGAACTCAAGAAGGCTAGATCCTGAATTCTAAAAGAGGATCTTGGTTACCCCTGGTTTTCTTAACTACAAAATCATCATCCCACAACCTGAAAATTACTAGGGTGATAACATAGTTGAAGGAAATTCTTAACAAGGGATACATTAAGCCAAGTGTATCATTGTGGGGTGCATTGGTATTGTTTTTGAATAAGAAGGATAGTACTCTCAAGATGCGCATCGATTACAGGTAGTTGAATAAGGTGAACATCGAGAACATGTATCTATTATCAAAAATTGATGATTTGTTTGACCAGTTGAAGGGAGTAGAAATGTTATCGAATATTGATATGAGGTCCAAATAGCATCAGTTATGCATCAAGGAAGAAAACATATACAAGACATATCTCAAGACCAGGTATGGGCCTTATGAATTTGTTGTAGTTCCATTTGGTTTGACTAATGCTCCAAATACTTTTATGTGCTTAATGAATAACGTGGTGCATCCTTATTTGGACAAGTTTGTTATTGTATTCATTGATGATATATTGGTATATTCTAAAAATGAATAAGAGCATGTCGAACACTTAGTAGCAGTATTGAGATTACCAAGAGAGCATTAGTTGTACGTTAAGCTTAGTAAATGCAATTTCTTTCAAACGTAGGTACATTACTTGGGACATGTGGTTTCGAAGGAAGGCATAGCAGTGGGCTCAAAAAATATAATGGCTATCATGGAGTGGGAATATCCTAGGAATGTGGATGAGGTAAGGTCCTTTATGGGGTTAGCATGTTATTACAGGAGGTTCATCGAGAACTTCTCACATATTTCTTATCCTATGACGTTGTTGCAAAGGAAAGGTAATAAATTCAAATGGACATAGGAATGTGCAACCAGCTTTGAATAGTTGGAGCATTTGTTGAAAAATGGTCTAGTTCCATCTTCCATCTTAGCTAGCTTATTGGTTAGATGCTTCATCACCTTTGTTATATCTTCAATTCTTAGATCTTGTGCTGATTCTTCTTTTGCTTTCCCCTTCTCTTGGACTGGCTATTCCCCTTTCTCTTTTCTAGTTGCATTCATATTAGCTTCGATCTCTAGAGCATATGTTTGTATCTTCTCAAGAGTAGGGGCTCTTCTCTCTCTCAATGTAAAGCTAAAACCAACTTCAAAATCCCCAGCAAAAACTACCTTTTCTCCTAAGGGGGGTGCTTCGTCTCTATGGGTAAAATATAGTACAATTTGTTGAAGCCTTTTACAAACTCAAAAGTGCTTTCATTAGGCCTTCTTTTAATTTCATTAAACTCTGTCAATGAGTAACCATGATCTCTCTTTTCTCCCCATCTCTGAGTGAATTGCGTTTCTAACTCTTCCCAGTTATTTATTGAACCATTTTCTAACCTCTCCATCTAGAGACTGCACAAATAGTCTCATCACAACGTCAAGATGATCTACATTTAAATTCTCAGGAAAATTGCAAAACAAGGGTATATGTTTTTCTGCAATTACTTCATCTTCTTTAGAAAAACGACGAAGTAATTTGATGTATTCTTGAGGCATGGCATTCATTGGTTGCGCAAGATTTAGTGGAGCATATATGTTCAACAAAAAGGATGGTGTTGCCATATTTACACCTTGGTTAACTATTCCTTGGGTAGTTGAGGTTGATGAACCTGCTGTGAAAGTGAATGAGGGTGGAGGAAAAACTGATATGGGAGTGGGTTGATGAACAATGGAAGAAGAACCAACAACTATATTTATTTGAGCTCGAGTGAAGGTAAAATAAATTGACTTGAAAGAATGTTCTTCTAACTTAGGTTCTTGAAAATGAATGGGTGTGGAAGGAGAATCTTGTTCCAAGAAAGAGAGTTCCTCGGAAATATCTTCAAACAAAGGGTTATGAGAACTACTGTCAGAAGCAGACAATGTAAGATCAGGTATTGAAGGAATTTCAGGTTTCTGAGCCTTTTTAGAAACCAATATTTCAGGGTCTGGAAAATCAGGGACTATCTGCTGTGAGGTATCTGACCTCGTGTGAGGCCTTTTGAAAGCCAGAATTTTGAAAATAACAAACACATCCCAATATTTCCTCCTCACTGAACAACCAGAGGAAATATTGTAAAAAACCCAGGGAAAAATAAACTTTGTTTCTTTGTCCCTGGCAACGGCACCAGAAAATGTTGTATCTCAAGAAAAAATCCCTTGGATATGGTAAGGAATCAGTGCTTAAGACATTTTATAAATGTATGTCACAATTACGATATCAAATGGCCTCTATTTAACACCTTTGGAATTTAATTACTTAATACTCTCAATAATTTGATATAATGAAAACATTCACAATTCCATAATTGGTGATACTTGAATCAAATGAAAAGAAAAATAGTAAGAGAAGCTCAAAATGATATGTTGAGAAATAGAATCTATCACTTTCAAGTTTCAGAGGAAATCATGGAGAGAGAGGAAACTCGAAATAATATGTTGTAAACACAGAATCTATTACTTTAAAGTTTCAACATGAGTTTGTGAAAAGAGATGAGATGAAGTGAAGGAGTGCAAATTAAGGTGATTTAACTCTTACTTACAGATGTAATTAAGATATCACCTGATACATTACTTCACTTCATTCAAAGAGGAATAAATATAGAGCGAAACTCAAAAGACATATCAACATCAACAGGTGCAGGAAACTTGATCTTCTTTCATTAATTTCTCAGAAAATTCAGTACCAAATTAACAGTCATCTAGAGGTCCAAAACTCGGAACCCTTTTTTCTTTATTTATATCTACTTAAATACATCAAAGTAGTTCATAACTGTTGAACTTGTTGAAAATATTCGACTACCCAAATTGTTAAGAATACTTATGCAATCATATAGAGAAAACAAATAAAAACTAGAAATATTATTCGTTTTGTTGAATCTGATGTTGTTGATGCGCTCTTACGAAGTGCGAGGTGTCCTTTCTGGTTATGATGTAGCCGCTGCATAGCTCTGTAACGACGCCTTAGTGCCCAACTTGACCCATTTTTCATGCTTCCCATAGTGCCACTATACATTCTTTTGCCTGACTCTGCCTATGCCTCTTTATTCATTACCTTATCGCATACATGGCTTCAACTTTATAAAAACCCCACAACCTTGTGGTTTATGGGCCCACACACGACTTGACCAATCAAAAGCAATCTCACTTTGCAACTTATTCAATATCGCATGTCGGAAACTATAACAAATAGCTTAAATGGTAAACAATAATAATGTTGATGTGCGAAACCGCTATGTTTGTGATTTAACCTCCATTGTTGATCTGCACCCTAATCCAGCGGTCTCGCTGTACTGTCTCACACTGCCATCTCCTGTTTGTCGCATCGCAACCAAAATACTTTACCTTGTGAAGTCTTAATGCTAAACTCCAAACCTACCGATGTGCAATATGTGTTGAATCGTTGTGCCAACACGTGGCTCCTCCCTTTATCGCATCGCAAGTTTCGCTTCTTGCCACATCGCAAGTTATTTTGTTTAACTTGCGAAGTCCTTCACGCATAAACTAAATAATCGTTGATGTGAAATCGTGCTATGCCAACACGTATCCACTTCGCAAATTTTCAAACTTAACTTTGCGATGCAACCTAGTCCGTCCATCTCTCACTTTAATTCTGCGATTTAATCCTCGTCGTCAGATCACCTCCTTTGGGAATCTTCTAAAGTTTTTCTGCCTTAACCAATTTCTCTGTTTCTTCAGTTGTCGCCGCTCTACAGCTCCATCTTCTCCACGCTACTACCAGCTATAGTTCATTCAATGAACTCGTTCAACTCCATCTTTCTCCACGGTGTTAAAACTCTCCTGAGCTTTATTCTGGTTATCCAATCCTTCGACCTACCTTCATATCTCATCATGAAATGTTAATGTACCAACATATCAATCGAAATTCTTCTTTGACATACAAAATTTTACATTTTATAGCATATATGTTTTTTTGGTGTTTTGAAAAATATTTCAAAGGTAAATGCAAATGAGCCACAACATCTGGCTCCACCTGGGGATAGTGCTTTTTTCCACGGAAGTGCTAAGAACCGCATATTAGTGCCTTATCCATTGGGCATGGAGTCAAATATTGCTTGGTGACATATTAAAAATGAGCAATTCGGTATTTACAATGGTGGAATGTTGACTTTTAATGTTGGAAATAATGATTTAAATATTGCTCGTTCACTTACAGTTGTACTGACTCTCCATCTAGATCTTCCAAAATGAATGTGTTATATTACCTTGCCTCGGAGATTCTGTATGGACCATACCAGAGAGGGTCAAATTTACCATGCTTCCCCTTTTCTTCTCGTTTGGTGTCCCATATCAGTACCAATTCTCTTGCTTGAAAGAGAACTTCTTTTGTTTTTTTGTCAAATATAGACTTCATCTTTTCCTAATAAGTAATCAATTTATCCCTGACTTTGTTTCTATTTTCACTTGATTCAATTATCTTGTTCAATCTTCTTACTAGAGCATTAGGTTCCTCCCAAGTGTCTTAAAGGAAATAAATCACTGGTTTGGCCAGCTGAGTAGGAAATAGTGCTTGAGTCCGATAAACCAGTTCATAGGGATACTTCCGAGTAGATCTCCTGGGGGTGACTCGAAATTCCCAGAGGGCGAACTTCAAATTCATATCCCAATCCTTCTGATTCTTAGTGATTGTCTTCTTCAAGATTTTGACCAATGTCTTATTTGAGGACTCTGCCAATTCGTTCCCTTGGGGATGATATGTTGTGGAATGTGATACATTTACATTATAAGTTTGACAAAAATTAATGAAACGAGCAAAGTTGAATACCTGAGCATTCAGTCACAGTTTTGACTGGACATCTGAATCTGCTAAAAATGTTTTCCTCCAGAAACTTCATCACTACTTGGTCATTCGCCTTCTTAGTGGGTATTGCTTTAACCCATTTTGTAAAGTAATCAGTGGCAGTCAGAATCCACTTGAACTGTCCACTTGATGAAGGATTGATCTCTCCAATAAAATCCAATCTCTATTGCCTGAAAGGTTCTTCAATAAATACTGGGATGAGAGGTAATGGAGCAAGTTTTCTTTTTTTAGCAAACAACTGACACTTTTGACAACTTCTGACCAATCTATAAACATCTGCAAATAGGGTTGGCCAATTGAAGCTTGACTTGAGAATTTTATGAGCAGTGACCTTCCATATATAATTTCCTCCACACAGACTTTTGTTACACCATTTTTTTGGTCATCTAACCTATTATTATTAGATGACCCAAGTACACCATGTAAGACCAATTTTACCCTAAGTAAAATTGCTTTCACCATATAAAATAACTTATTTGGTCATATTTAACCCAAAACAAGGAAATTAATTAAATAAATCCTTATTTATTTAATTATTTCCTAAGAACAAGTTATTTAAATCATTATTTAAATAATATTCTTAGTTAAATTTGACTAAATCATACCAAAATAATTAAATAAACCGTTATTTATTTAATTATATTCCCAGCATTCCCCTAAAATGATAAATAAATCATTTATTTATTTATTATTTATAAATAAAGGAATTGACCCAAGTGAAGAATCTTTTTCCCTCCAACAAATATAATAAAATATTCTTAAAAGGTGCTTCTAGAATTTGATTAATAATATTTTATTCATGCACCGAGTTCTAGACCACCCCAATATTTTGTTACAAATAGGGGGGTTTTCCCCATTCATTAGTCACCTTCATTGCATTAGATCACCCTGGATCTTTTCTTAGTCGCCATTTTCCATTTTGTTTTGTGAACTCCCATTGAGTTCTATGTTTGCTTTTCCACATCCATAAGAGAGAGAAATGCTAGATCTGAAACATTGAGGACTTCCAAGAACCCATCCCACTAAGGAGAACCAGAAAACATCTTTCTTGTTTTCCTCTCAGGTGCCCCATTCTTTAATATAATACAAAATTCTTTCATATACATTCTTCTTGTCTTGTTCATTGGATCTATGGAGCTATGTTATTTTTTATCTGCTTAATATCTTTTGTGCTTAGATCTGAATTTGTGCAACAATCTTAAAGGTATTTTGCGGCCATAATCGATGTTAGGGCTATTTGTTATGCGTAGCTAAAGTGATCTTTTACGACAAAAGATTCATACTAACAATTGGCGACTCCACACGGGTTTTCTTTTGCGACCGCTGTCGTTTTATATATTCCTGCATATCCAACTGTTTTAGACCCTAGGGTTTCTCTTCCATTTTCTGCTTTTCATATTTTTATGGTGTTTTTCACCCCTAAAACTCTCAAACAGTCAAATTTTTAACTTCTGTGTGTTTCTGGCCTTATTGCGCAGGTGACAGACATCAGCCGCCGCTGAGACGACAATTTTTTTCTCAAATCCGCCGCCGAGAGAGCCGGATCTGCAAGTAGCACTTATCGGCCCAAAAAGTGCGACCTGAGCCTCAGGACGCACTTTTCTGCCCCAAAACTGCGACCTGGACTGAAAACAGGTCAGAACCTGCGACCTGCACTTTTTCTGCAAATTTTTCGGCACTTTTTATGGGTTTGTCTGAAGCTTCTGTCAAGGTTTTCCAGCCTCTATCTCTGCCCGTTTGGACCTGTTTCTGATCTGCTTCACTCAACTAAGAGGGAATCTTGCCCCTTAGGGCTCTAGTACCCTCCACTTTTTGTGGACGAATCTTTACTGTTTCAGAAGTCTGAATTTCCAGAGTTTCAGCCCTTTTTTTCTCATATCTGATACCTCCTTTTCAGATCCCTTTAGATCAGCTCTTCCCCCTCTCAAAACACCTCATATCGTTTTGTTTGGGCTCATTTCTAAGGCCACTGCCTTGCCTCTTCTATTTTTAGCTAATCTCCTCCTTTTTCGCAGCAAACTTGCCTCTGCCTATTTGCTGTTCTCTGCACCACTTTTCAGCAGATTTACCCTTTAGATCCCAGTCCCTCCAGACCTTAGATCTATTGGCCTCTTTTCAGCGTGCTTTGCCTAGTTTTTCCCTCTTATCGACTCGTTTTGAGAGACCTGCCTTCTTGGGTTAGATTGCTGCATTTTTAGTTGTTAATTTTCTGTTCTTTCAGTTTTATTTACTGCAGATTTCTTTTCCATCACGCAGCACACTTTTTTACTCTCAAAACGTCTGGGTTTAAACAATTAAAATCAACGCACGCCACACACTGACCCTAAGTGAAGAAGCGTCTGGTTAACACCGCCTGGAAAAGACTTTAAAATCAATTGTCACTGCACCTTTTCTGCCCTTGACCTCACTTGATTCTGTCTCTCCCTGCCCTTGTCGGTTTTTGCTTCTCCCGCCTTCATTGCGCCCCCAAGACGCCTTTCTCGGAGACTTCTTGGCCTTCACCCTTAGTTTTCGCTTGGTCGACTTCCTCCTTTCCGTCGTCATCGAGTAAGTCCTCCCCCGAGTCCGCACTCCGACTCTTCCTCTGATTGTTCGGGTTCTCCCCCTACTCTTGGTTCTTCCCCTACCACTTTTACCATGTCTACTTCAGGGCCTACTACCAGCAGTAGCCCCAGTACTGCTGCTGGGTCTATTTCCAGTGGAACCACCTCGGGACCTACCTCGACTGCCCCATTGCTCCCTTATATCGCTGGCCTTAGTCTTCCCGACTTCAATCAGCGGATTAATGATCCTATCTGCCACGATGTTAGTTGGCCTGCTATGCCAACCAAGCTCCCCTCCGACATTCCCAAGTTCGAAGGCCTTGCTAGTGAGGATCCCTCCAACCATATCCAATCCTTCCATATGTGGTGTTCCTCCAATTCCATTACCGACGACTCCATTCGTCTTAGATTGTTCCAACGCACGCTTACAGACGACGCTTCTAAATTGTATGTTGAACAGGCCACCTCCTCCCATACCACTTTTGCGACCATTGTTATCAAAACTCCCTCACACCAAAATTCATAAACAATTATCAAAAACACTTTGTTTCACTTGCAAGACTATCCAAACACTTTGCACACTTAATTTAATGGAAATGAATACTTTGAACAGCAAAACAAATACTTTCATTTTCAAAGTAGTTGGTATCAGAGCTCAGGATTAGAGCCTTAGAAGCTAGAGTTTTTACTCGGCATTTGTTTTGTGCAAAGATTAAGTCATTTGTTTGCAAGTTTTGATGCTTACTAAGCTAAAACTCAAAAGAGGTGAAGGAAACTTGGTTAGTAAACAAACTAATCCACAACCAAGAAGGGTCAGAGAACCACCTCCAAGAGCCCTATAGGCAACTACAAGCATGTCTTCAAGAGAAGGAAAAGCTCTTGAAGAGATGGATCCCAAGGAAGAAGAACGGGTATTCCGGAAAGCTTTCTTGGATATGACTGAAATGGTAAAGATCCTCTATCAAGAAAGAAATGATAGGATTGCTAGGGAAGGGTCTAAAAACCAAAAATAAGGAGAGGGTTCCTCAGGAGAAAAGAAGAGTAATGATCAGTGTAAGAAAGGACATGGAGGAAATAGTGATCCACCATCTCCATCTTCATCCTCTTCCTCTACATCGTCTTCCTCGACTTCGGTAAATTAGTCACATAAGTTGAGAGCCATCGGTAAAAATCATTATTTAAAGCTTGATGTCAAATTTGAATTGCCCATGTTTAACAGTGAAGTCAATGCAGAGAAACTAGACAATTGGATCAGACAATTGGAAGTTTATTTAAGGATTCAAAACCTTCATGATGACGACACCAAGATACAACTAGCCTCGCTAAAAATGGATGGAGCAGCATTGGTATGGTGGGAAGCCAAAACCAAGGATGAAATCAAGAAACATGGTAAGATTACTTTATCATGGACTGAATTTATTACTGCAATCAATAAGCGATTTTATCCTTTAGCTCATCTACAAAAGGCTATAATGAATTGGCAAAACTTTAGACAGCTTAAGGGACAAAATGTGCAAGACTATACCCAGGAATTTAGGAGAAGAGCACTCTTATTAGGGGTAGACTTACAAAGTCAAGATACTTCGCTGAAATATATAGGTGGTTTGCATAGTTACCTTAAATATACTATCCTTATGTTTAATCCTACTAGTCTAGACAAAGTTTGTGTACAAGCTACGCATTTAGAGGCTAGAGGGGAAAACACTTTTGATAAGGGTAGAAACAAACCTTTCAAAGGGAAGAACAAAGATAAAAATTTTAAGGGAAAAGGCTAAAAGAATGCACCTACCAAACAAGAGCGTGAAAAAGTCATTTGTAAACATTGTTCAAGAGAGGGCTATGAAGAGAAAAACTGTTGGAAATTACATCCTGAAAAAAGAAATTAGTTTACAAAAACAAGGGAAATAAGAAAACTGCAGCTACTATAACTACACCTCAAGATTTAGGTGATGATTCAGGAGATGAAACCAAAATTGCAGCCATGGGTTTGAAAAGTATGAGGGGAAAGGAAACTGAAACTAAAGCAAGCACTAGTACTTCAAACTGTCATGTACAAGCCCTTAATGAGGAAGAAAGAATTGAATTGTTCCATGTGAGGGTAGTCTCAAAACATACTAAAATTGACACACTGTTTGACAGTGGGTCACAATCAGAAGACTTGGTCAAACAGCTAAAACTTGAGACCATTCCACATCCAAAGCCTCATCCACTTGGGTGGATATGCAAAGATGCAAACTTACAAGTCTCAAGAAAGTGCATATTGCGATTCGCCAGAACTGCACACTTTATTGACACAATTGAACTTGATGTGGTGCCGCTTGATATATCAAGAATTGTTTTGGGAAGTCCCTACTTATTTAATAGGTAAGCGATCTTTCATCGCCATGAAAATAAATGTCATCTCTTTAAAGATGGCAAGGAGTTCATTCCCAGAGCACATCGCAAGAAGACAAATATAGCAATGGTAAATGCGAGACATGTAAAAAGGCTAATAAATTCTAGTAAGAGTTTTGTACTTCTTATGGTTAAGCCCAAGGTTGATATGTCATTTGAAAATTGTGATTCCAAGCTTAAATCAGATTTATATGATGTAGTTGATGCACATCATGAGATGTTTCAGGAACCAACAGGTTTACCTCCTAAAAGGGAGATTCAGCATGAGATCCATTTACATCAAGATTGTCATTTTCCTAACATCGGCATGTACCGCTTATCTATCATGGAGAATGATGAAATCAAGAGGCAAATTAAAGACTTCTTGGACAAATGATTCATAAGACCAAGCACCTCGTCATGTGGGTCACCGATAGTGTTGATTCCAAAGAAAGACGGAACTTGGCGTATGTGTGTGGACTTCAAGGCATTGAACAAAATAACAGTAAAGAATCATTACCCACTTCCAAGGATAGATGATTTATTGAATCAGCTGAAAGATGCTAAATATTTCACTAAGTTAGACTGACGTAGTGGTTATCATCAAGTTAGAATTGCAAAAAGTGACATTTGGAAAATGACATAAAGGGCCTCTTTGAGTGGCTTGTTATGTCGTTTGGTTTATGCAATGCACCTGCAACTTTCATGTGAGTAATGGATGATGTCTTACGTCCTTTTTTTGATGATTTCGTTATTGTCTACTTAGATGACATCTTAATTTTCAACAAGACTAGAGAAAAGCATGTCATGCATGTTAAGAAAGTACTTGATATTTTGAAGAAAACTCAGTTGTTTCTTAAAATGTCAAAGTGTGAATTTGGAAAGACTTCTTTGGTTTATTTGGGACACATAGTAGGAGGAGGCGCTTTGAGAATTGATCCTTCCAAAGTAGAAGCCATTGTGAATTGGCCTACTCCCAAATCCATTACAGAGGTAAGAAGTTTTTTGGGTGCAACTCAGTATTGGAGGAAGTTTATTTCTAACTTCTCTACCATAGCAGCTCCTATGCATGCAGTGACCAGTGTGAAGCGTGCTTTCCAATGGGGAGGCAAGCAACAGAAAACACTTGAGTCTTTGAAAGAGAAGATAAGTTTAGCTCCAGTCCTTGCATTACCGGACTTGAGACAGCCATTCGAGATTCAGACAGATGCTAGTGATTACGCCATGGGTGCAGTTCTCTTACAGCATGGTAAGCCTGTTGCATTTCATTCTAAGACATTTAATGGTGTTGTTGTGAATTATCCTACATATGATAAAGAGTTGTATGCGTTGGTACAAAGTGTCAAAAAATGGAAACACTATTTGATGGGCAAAGAAACAATTGTTCATACCGACCATCAGCCTTTACAGTACTTGCAATCGCAAAGTAAATTGTAGCAGTCACGACATTTCAGATGGATGGGCTTCCTACAACAATTTCACTTGGTAATAAAGATACAAGAAAGGTATTTACAATAAGGTTGTTGATATACTTTCAAGGCCTATTATTAGAGCTAGTACTTTGCTTAAGAATGATTCTATTGTACATGAGAGCTACATAGAACAATATGCATCAGATGTTAATTTTAAGGATGTGTATGCTAACTTGAGTGAAGGGAATCATGTTGAGGAGAATGATTATCATTTGCATAATAATTTGTTGTTTCATATGGGCAAGTTATGTATACCACAGGGGTAGAGACTAAGCATCATGAGAGAAGCTCATTCTTCTCTCATAGCTGGACATTTCAGGGTAAGCAAAACCGTGGCACATTTACAGAGGTATTGTTATTAGCCTCGCATGGTAGATAGTGTTTCACGTTTCATTAGAGGTTGTTCATTATGTGCTACAAGCAAGCCTAGTAATAGGAAGCTTGGTTTATATACACCATTGCCAGTACCTTCTAGACCATGGGAAAATGTTTCTATGGATTTTGTTGGAGGGCTACCATTATCTAGAAAGCAGCATGATTATCTTTTTGTAGTAGTTGATCGTTTCAGCAAAATGTGTATTCTTATGCCATGTAAGAAATCTATAACTGCTGAACAAACTGTTGATTTGTATTTTCAATATGTATGGGTTCATTATGGCTTGCCTACTTCTATTGTTAGTGACAAGGATTCCATATTTGTGGGGAATTTTTGGTCCAATTTATGGAAGATGATGGACACCAAGTTGAAGAAGAGTACTTTTCATCCGCAAACAGATGGCCAAACAGAGGTAGTGAACAGAACCATTGTACATCTTTTAAGAGGTTATTACAGCAAGCATCCCAAGCTTTGGGATGAGCATTTGCATTACATTCAACATGCTTACAACCGGGCCAAGCACTCTTCTACAAATACTTCACCTTTTGAAGTTTGTTTTGGGTATTTCCCTAAGTCACCTTTAGATTTCATTCTTGAAAAGGATGTGGCCATTGATGGTCATAGTGACATTGACAAAGCTCGCATGTTCATTGAAAGAATTCAACTCATACATCAGCAAGTTCAAGAACAACGTGAAAAAAGTCAAGGCAAGTACAAGGAGAGGCATGATAAGTACAGAATTGATCATAAGTTTTAAGAAAGGGATGAGGTATGGTTGCATATTAGTAAGGAAAGAATGCAAGTAGAAGGTAAAAAGTTGAAGCCTATTCATTGCGGTCCATTCAAGATCCTTAAAAAAGTTGGAAATAATGCTTTTCAATTAGATTTGCCTTTATACATGCAAATGTATTCCGTTGTGAATGTGGAAAATTTACATTTGTATGAACCTCCTTTAATCGCTGATATTGAAAGTGACATTCAGCTACCATCCATAGAGGATTTCTCGCCAAAATTTTTGGATGAGTTGAAAAATGATGCTATCCTTGACAAAAAGGACACGCACTTCAAGGAGGGGAAATGTTGATTATGTTCGAGTTGGTCTTAAAGGCAGCAAACTGAGTAAGGCAAAGTGGATTGAGGTGGAAAAAGTGAGGGACCTGTACCCTCATCTTCTTAACAGGTAATTGAAGGCTTTTGGGGTCCAAAAGCTTCCCAATGGAGAGGTGTGATCAGGCGATCATGTCATGAGTGAAGAAAATGCTCAAAATTGGAACTGCTCAGACTTGGTTGAAACCAGAACGACTGGATAGGCCTCGTCGATACGATCCTAATGCCGCAAACGGCACTCAAATCCGACACTGTATGTGAAAGTTATTCAAGTTTGAAAATTCACAATTTCCTTCAAAAGTCCAGTTTGACCAGGGTTGACTTTGATTAAAAAAATATTAAAGAAAAATATTCCACAGAATATTCCGAGAATATTCCTTTAGCAATGTATCACAGCTTGACACTTGGCAGCTTCGGATTGGAGGATTTTTATGACTATTTGTTTTGGGCCAATCAGCGTCTGCCACGTGACAAGCCCGAAGGTTGCCAGGTGGCCCCAGGACTGAAGATTTTGGAGTGGTAAAAATATTGTGAGTTGGCAAGATTTGACCGCGGGTCGAGTGGGTGGCAGCCCCAAGGCCTTACCGCCCGAGCTCATGGTGGTTCTTAACCACTATGGATCATTGCATATATTTAAAGTTTAAATAACATATGGTTGGGGCAAAAAGGGGGCCAGCCCCCTATACACGGAACCAAGCGCTTAGAACCCTGGGCTACAAGACCACCGGCAATTACATGAAACTTGCGGTCCAGTGGATAGGGTCACATGTTCTCCGGTGGAGGTTACGTACACTGTTTAATACCACGGTTATGAAACCATTGGGGCAACGATTAAGTCCTACGGGTTCAGACGGTCCATGTGACCGCCGACCCATAAACATTTATTGCCTATTAAACCGCACGGCTAAACTAGAGCAGAGCCCCAATTCCAGCGGTAATTGCTAGTTTGGTGGAGCTAACTGCAGTTACTCCAAAGTTAGTGGAGTTTTTTTAGGCCAGATTGGACAAAACTTCTTTTGGTCATAACTTTCACATTACTGAACCTTTTGGAGCGACTTTTTTTTTTTTTTTTTCGGGTATTCTCAGCATTCTGGAGCCATTGGAACATGTTGCAGAGCCGTCAGAGGTGTCTTTCAGCGATTTTTACTTTAGAGAAGTTTGAGGAGCCATCAGGGCCTTGAGGGAATTGGAGCTACATTGGACTACACTTCACTGTTTTAGGTGAAATCATAGTCATTCTTAGCTTCTTTCTATGTTCTGAATTCATTTTCACAACTGGTTTGGTCTATTTAGGCCTTTTTCTCACTGTATTACCAATTTGAGCATCATAATATATCAAGGACATGCCCACTGGGAGCCCTGGACCCGGCAGATGTAACCAAGCAGGGGTGAACTGCCTCATCATGTTGCTGTGTGTTTATGGTGAAATTATTCAGTGGTGTTATTCAAATTAAAGTTGTTAAACAGTAAATTAAAACAACACTCCCTCACACCAAAATTCATAAATAGTTATCAAAAACACTTTGTTTCACTTACAAGACTATCCAAACACTTTGCACACTTAATTTTATTGGAAATGAATACTTTGAACAGCAAAACAAATACTTTCATTTTCAAATCAGCAACCTATCATGCTCTTCTAATGATTCCTATCATGATAGTTATACTTTACAATGGGAGAACTTGAAAAGAACTAGGTGAGGAATACTATCTCAATCATAGTAGAGATCTTTTACTTCCTCTTTCTTGGACTTCTTCTTTTCAGCTTCCTCCACTTCCTCGGTGATATGGGCTTCTTCTCTTCCTCTTTTGTTATTGTTCTTCTTGAGCTTAGGACAATCTCTCTTATAGTGCCCATATTTCTGATACCCGTAGCATTGAATCTTAACCATGTTCTTTTTTTGAGGACCAAACTTTCCAAATCTTCCCATTCTTTTTGTCATTGCAACATATCCATGATTTTACTCACATGATCCCACGTCAAATTTTGCCTTAAGCTTCGATTCTTCAATCTTACATAGTGATCATCGTTCATGGAATGGAGTAGCTTCTTTCTTCCCATCAATGCTTGAAGTGATCGAGGTGGATATTGGTAGCCACCTAACTATTCCACTTGGATCTCCACCATTGTAACTTTCAATTTTTTAGTTTCCTTAATTGTAGCACAATTTACTATTTTTGGCCATTTTTCGAGTCATGAACTTCTAGAGCCGTTTTGAGGCCCTAAATGACGGTTTTTTGGGCGAATGTGCCTGTTTTCAAGCTTGATATTCGTTGTTAGTAGTTGTAGTCCTTGGATAGGTCTTTCTAACAATGTATCATTGCGTCAAACGGAGATAGTATGCCAAAGTTATGACCCCAAGAAATTGATGTACCAATTTACCCCGACGAGGCCCATATTCTGGCGTTTCATCTCCTAGGGTTAGGTTTTTGGATGTTTAGGGTTTTCCATTGGTTCTCAATAATATTTGGTTCTCAATAATATATAGGCCTTCGAGCCTCATTGTAACATAGTGTTCAAAGACCTGTAGCCGCCACATCTCTTCTCAGAGATAAGCTACTAGCACCCTAGCTAGTTTATTTCCATTCTGTCTGTAAACAAATTTCAGTTATTTGATATTAATGAAATGAAATGTTATTATTGTTGCATCTTTTTATTTATGGTTATGTGTATTCTATTGCCTTGCTGCATAAATTCGGATCATGAAGTCCATAAATGCTTGAAGTAAAGTTACCCCACTCCCCATCTCTTTATCATCTTTTTTCTCAACCATATTGAAACCCCCACAAAGGCATGGGCTTTTGGGCAATTAATCAACCAACAAACTCCTCCAAACATGGGCCTTTTCTTTGAATTGTTATAGGTTAAGAAGGCCAACATTCGATCCTTTGAGCTCAAGCCCACTCCAAACAAGTCATTGTGATGGCTCCATGGCCCCTATTCATAACTACAAAAGCAACATTGGGTAAACCCATGGTAGCAATACCCCCATTGCAATCCATATGATTAAGAGGTAAAAGCAGTGCAACCTAAACATATAACATTCAAGGTTGTTTTGAGCAAACATGAAATCTTAATGGTCCTATCAATAGAAACACTATACATCAAGAATCCAATCTATAATCATTTAAATCATGAATTATATATATATATGATTATTTAAATCATGAATTATATATATATATATATATTATTTTCCTTTTAAAAATTCACCAATTTTTTACATAAAATATGACTAAATTGATAATATTTATCAAAATTTATAAGTATTAATAATAAATTATATGTTCTTAATTGAATTACCCCAAAATGATGTATCGTTGGGTTGGGTTGGGTTGGGTTGGGTTGAACTTTATGGGACTAAAGTTTCATGAACAGACCAACCCTTCGCAACCAAAGTCCATCTGCTAAGATTCAATCCCCACCATCCACTTTTAAAAGTAGACACAAAATAATAATAATAATAATAATTTAAGAAGAAAAAAAACATATGAAACCATATAATAAATTTCCGTCCAATGTTTGTTTGGACATGAAATTATAGTGGCTTCACTTGAAGAGTCCATTGAACAGAGGAGTACAAAGCTTTGTAATTTCAGATCGCATGTCCAGTGCATTCTTAAAAAACACAAAGGACAATAACATTCTTTGACTTCTTTATTTAAAAAATCTTACCTTGCCCAAAGAAGTTTTGTACCATGGTGGGGGATAGACATTTTGCCACCATGGTCGTTTGCTTGAAAGAAAGACGAACAGTAGTTTGCAAGAGGTGAATTCTTCAACTGCCTTCAACTGCCTTCAAATATGTTACATCACTCTAAGAGATGCTGAGAGTAGTCTAACTGATGTAGTTTTTTGGACCCATAAACAACCAAATTCAGTGTATATACGACCCTCCCCCCCCTCCCCACCACCCCAAAATTTGGTCGTGGTCAATTGCAAGGTCAATTGCATTAGAAGACAAAAACCTGGCCAACGGCAAAGACAGCAAATTTATATATCTGCTGCATCTCAACCAAATCCTTAACTTGTCCACTTCAATCAAGTAATTGTTTCTCTTCAATTTTGAACTGTAAATTTTTCAAACATAAAAATGAAGTTTGTGCACAATCCATAGCTCTATTCCAAAATGACCTCCAAGAGGGCTGCTCAATTAAAGGACAACCTACCATTTAGTTCACAACCAATTTTACAAGCAAAATAGCAACAAATTTGTTGCGGTTACTGTTGCCAACTTATCAAATAAAACCATATAACTTCAATTGAATAATGAATGACCACAAATTATTGTTTCATTGTTGTAAAGCGCAGTTTTATAACAAACATTTGAAGGGCATAATATCATATTTAATCGCAGTAAAATATGAACAATCTTAATAAAACAGCAACGACAATACAATCTTAAATCTAGAGGAATTTTTTTATTGTACCATCTCATGATATGCATCATATGTTTTCAAGGTTGTGGAACAAATGTTGAAGTTAGGCAAAAGAGTTATATGAGCTTCAAGGCAGACCCACAAGGTGTTAAAGGTTAAATGAGAATTAAAGCTCCATTTTAATAAAGGTACCCCACAAGAGGACAAATCTATGTGCCACGTTAACAAGATTATAGTTGACAAGTAAAGTGATTTGTACCAAGACCAAGGTCATTAAGAGGATAGAAATGCCTTCAGAGATTTGCTTTCAAATTATTAAAATGCAATTAAAGATCACACATTTGTTGAGATGCTTGTGCATAACTAATTTCCGGTGCAGTCAGCTACCTCAAAATCCCTATTGCTAATTGTGTCGCGCCGGCATTCTGCTGATTGCCCAGACAATATTCAGATTTTGCTTTAGATTGTTATTGGGGAACCATTTGTTGGGTTTGATTTATTGTGGCTACTCAATCAAAGAGATGGAAAAGGGACACAGAAGGTTCTTGTCAACACCTTTGGTGTTGCAATCATCTGGCTGTAAATAACTGATTCCAGAGACAGCAGAGCATAGATAGTTCCTAACAAATGTATTGATTTGGGTGCAGGCAATAGATGCACAATCGCATCTAATTTTCCAAGCTGCCGATGAATTACAGTTAGTTTGTAATAATGTACACTAAAAAAGCTTGCCAATAGTACAAAAGTTTGTTTCAATAGACCAGATTGACGACCAAATCGGTATAATAGTTGCATGGCTAAGCCCAAGCTTATGGCCACTGCCTTGACAAGCTCCGTTTATTTGGATATACTGCAATCAATAATATACGAATAATAGAAGTTTAGCACTGCCAGAGTTATTTGACATGTGCAACATCAAATTGAGACGATCTGTAATTTCTTAACAGTGTAGCACCCTAAATAAAAGCCTGAAAGAAAAAAGAATATTTGCATGCACGATGCTAAAAAGAGATTAAGAAAAAGAAAAAACATTGCAAGCAGAAAAATCAAGACTGGAAGACAGTATACCTTCTAAAAAGGATGAGGTTGTCTTCTTCCCACCACCTTTACAAAAATGCAGTAGAGGAGCTTACTATTTCCTCTTCTTGCTGCAAATTTTCTATATACATGTCATTGGCCTCAGCCACAAATGAAGTTATCCCAAAACTCATTTGGTTCCTCATTTTCTCTAACCACCTGTAAATCATCATCGACAAAATAAACACACACAAAAATATAAAATATTTTTATATCGTTTGCAAGATCTATTCTTGAACAAACAAAAGCTTCATACTTCAAAAATTCAAACATTAGAGTCAATATATCTGCATAATTTTCAGAAAATTAAATGCCCCCCCCAAAAAAAAAAAAACGGCATGAATTAGTTTCAAACTTTAATAACCAGAATCAGAGAGCAATTGAACACCATTAAAATTGGTATTAATGCTTTCAAAAGCGAAAAAACTAGTTCAAATGTAATGTAGCCTAACAAGGAAAAAATCTCAAACCTTTTGCTTCACCCTGCCCCTGAAACAAGGAAGGTCCAAACACAATAAAAATAACCAAAGAGGAACACAGTTGAGAAAAGCAAAGTTCTTTTTCATGTATTTTATCATTTATATTTCTCGAGCTTCTTTTACCAAGATGGTGTAAATTTAGGTCATCATATGAATGGTATTTGGAGTATTTAGCATGCCTGGGTAAGGATATTTTCTCCTCTTACTAAATATTCCTTTCATGTTCCTTAGTAACTATTAACTAACAGATCTCTAATATTTTGGGCATAATTTTGTATCCCATGACAGTATATGTGAGGGGCATAAAAACCATGTTTACTTTAATGATAGATATGTGAGGGGCATAAAAACCATGTTTACTTAACAAAATCAAGCATTTCAAGTAAAATAAGGAAAAATATTTCAAAATACTAGTGCATACCTTGATAGGAATATCTTGTTGCAGATTCATTCGCTCCAGGAAATCATGACCGATTTGTACCCAGTCAATATCTCTTAACTGACTTCTATGTATGCTACCATCCACTTGAACTATTTCTTTCTCAACCACCGAATCACAACCTACCCACAGATAGACTACCTTTGAACACTCTGCATCCCCACGAGCTTTGCTTGGTGCTAATAAAATGAAAATTGCTTTAGAATCAAGACAATCTGCACCAAACATGTCAATTTTTTCTATCTTGGGCCACTCATACAAAATTGGACATTTCCAATCATAATCATTGTTCTCCTTCAATATACTTGCATGGTGTGACTCGTTGTCGAGAGAGGAAAGATCAGAGATATCTTGGGCAGGTGATGAAGCTTCTAACATTGAAATGTATAGCTGATTTTGCCCGTTGTATGTTTTCCCAGGCCAAATATCTTTATTCTGTACAGTTTCCTTACTTTCTGAAAATTGTTTTTGCTCCTCTTGGCTTACTCCATGACACACTTCATCACAAGCCTCAAATAGGAATTCTGAATCTCTATTTCCCCTAAAGCTTTTCTCTTCAGTGACACCAAAAGGAGCATAAGTGTCTACTGGTGCACCATTTGAAGTCGAGATAGGATCATCAATTAATGCTGGTAGCTCTAAAGATGGGGAGTTACCTCCCCTACGTTGTGCCAAAGAAAAAGGAGAACCCTTGGATTGAAAAGAAACAGACTTTGCGATAATTTTGTAAGGAGAGTTGGATCTTACAAAGGGATCAGATAAATTTGAGACTGGAGATGGCGACTGAGATGACGAAAAAACAGACCAAGCAGAGGAACAGGGTGATGAAGTAAATGAAAGAGATGATGGTGAAGGCGAAGAAGACTTAGAGCTGATTATTGAATCTGGAGGAAGTGAGCTGGGAGAAGGATAAGAAGAAATAGATATTACAGTATCTGGAGATAAAAGTTGTGTGTCCTTGTGACCACTCAACACCGAAACAGCGACGTTGCCAGTTGCTTTTGAAGCTGTAATGAACTCTTTCACACTGCCACTCACAAATTTGCGTCGTAGTTTACCCCAGCCACTTTCTCTTGCCGGAAGGTGTGTTTCAGCTCCAGAACCTGATATTGAAAATGGTGGCAGAACCCCTCCTATAATCGCTCTCCTGAACAGCTCAAAATCTATATCATACGATTCTACCCTCTTGTTTCCAACACCCACCCTGTGTGCTGCACCAACCTCCTCTTTGCTAGAGTTAAAGCTTCCTAAGACGTCTTTCCCCACACTATTTCCTGTCTTCTCATAATCATCAAATAAGAGAGGGGCTTTCGAAAGAGCATCCCAGAATTCATCAGTTTCATGCCCTTCCTCAATAATAACAATTGGACCTTGAGCTCTTTCATATCTTACAACCTGCGAAGCAGCATCGGTTCCCTTCTTTTCCATTACAGAGTCACAACTTTGTCCAATCCACACATAAATTGCAGATGGTATATGTATAATAAAAGCACCTCTGGAATCCAATGCATCTGCACCAGGTTTACTCACTGCTTTTGGAACTAAATGTAAAGAATCATATGAAGAATGAGGGGCTATTCTATACATCCTTAGCAAAGAGCTAGGACTCATTGGAGCTGCATGTACCCTTTTCTGGCACTGTAATAATTGGCAAGCAAAACCCATATTTGGATTTGTGATACCACGGGCTGCTTTTACATACTGAAATGCATCTTCAAAGCTCTGACCTTTTCTCCACATGAGATATGCAATTACCAAGGAGGTCGAACGGGACACTCCTTGGCAGCAATGCACGAGAACTCTGCCACTTAGTTCTCTTACCTCCTCAAAATAATCAAATACATCATACAGAATACTCGTGATGTCTTCGGAAGGGCTATCTTGCAACCACAGTGTCTTGTACACCAAATCTGACTTAAAATATTCTGGACAAACAAAACCGACACAATTCAATACGTGAGTTATGCCATTCTCACGGAGAACCTCTCTATTTTTGGCAACAGCATCACTTCCCAGATAGATGTGTTCTGCAACCCTTGAACATTCCTTACTGAATAATGCAAATTTATCCCTCTTCAGCAGTGACTCTGTTGGCAGAGTATTTCGTTGAACTGATCCTAAGTCAAGTTTAATACCTGGGCTATTTATTTTTCCTGTATTTCTCTTGGCCCCAGGTGTTGTAGGATTCGGCCATTCTCCAATGTCGTCGGATCCTGCTTTAGGCCATTCTTCCAAGCACCTCCTCGTGATTGATAGAGGCTGCAATGGTGGAAGGGATGACCTGGCTTTGCAACTTTGCTGTGATCGAGGGGTTAGTGGAATGGGAGTCTCTCGCAATATGTTGTCATTTCTCTCGGCTGAATGCGGAGGAGGAGGCTCTAGCCTCTCAAAATTAATGGGATCCTCTATAGGTGATACAAGCCGAGTAGACCATGAGGCAGATTTGCAAAATGTTTTACGAACTCTAGGAAATTGACGACCTCCCTTAGTATCCCCATCTGCACCTTCACCTAACATGGCACTTTCTTCTATGCAACTAGCACAACGCCTTTTTTTGCTATCTTGGTTACCAGGGAACATATAGACAATGCTTCTTGATCCTGAATTTTGTTGCTTGTCACAGCTTATCAGTTGCACGGACTCTGATGGATTGGAATCGACATAGGAAAATTTTGCAGAATGATCGACCTGATAGTCGAGTAAAACCATACTCTATGGACTTGCCCAAACAAGGAATGCTTTGCATGGACAAGCATGTGTTTATGGAATTCGTGTTTGTCTTCCATAACCCTGCAACCAGGACCAGATTTCACAAAGCACGCAACTATCAACATGCCCCCTTTCCTGAAAGTAAAACTCCATTGGCTAAGTGCAGCAGCATATAAAATATTAAAGACAAATATTATAAGGCTAATTTCTCTAACATTTCGACTAAAAGTGACTAATTCAAAAATAAATATTTGCCCAAATTTCTATAGTTACAAAATTATTTTCCCAACGCTATAAAAGACCTAAAATCCTTAAAAATGAACATCTTACAAAATCTCTTCTGTAATTTATAGCTGATATCTTGAGAATCATAGCGATTCACTTATAAGGAAATTGTGGATTCTTAATAATCTCCCTGCATGGTAGTCTTTCTTTTCAAAGCCATTAATTTGAACAAAATGTCTTTCCATCAAGCCATGCTATTTGCATTAAACCGATAGCCCAAAAAACTGAAAATCCTAGGGAATTAAGTTGAATATTTTATAATATTTTTGTGGGCTAATGTTTTTTGAATAGAAACACAAAAGCTTCAGTTAAATGACCAATGATTGATATCATTGTTTTCATGTAAAAACAATTACTAAAATTCGAAGCAGAACTGAACCCCGAACTTGCAGGTCAATGCTTAGTTAACTAGTTAAAGTTTCCCTAGAAAAAGCTTGAAGGACAAAAGTGTTATAAATCAAATCCACCGCATCAAACTTAAAAGTTTTGCATGAAAGCTTCTAAAGGAATTTTCAGAGAAAATGCGCACAGAGAAGCCTAAATTTGTTGAAAAAGCGTTTCTGGAAACCAATAGACTGACCACACTCCATGTACCCCTAACGTTTTGATCGAAAACCTTCTATGGGCGAATTTAACAATTAACAAATTAAATACAATATTTAAAAAACAAAATCGCAATAATTTTTACAAATTTGCAGTCTAGTCACTAAATGCAATTCACTATTTACGCAAACTTTTGCTTCAAAACTTCTAGAGAACCAAATTAAGATTTAAATTCATATATCAAACCTGATTTTTGTTCGTACAGAAGCTTTCACAAAATTATAGTCCAAGTACACCGCCTGATTCGCAAATATTTGCTTGAAAGCCTCCGGGAAACAAATTTACAGACAATAGCACGAAACGAACCGCAAATTTTCATCACAAAGGCCTGAAATATTTTTCGAACAAAAGCTTTTAGACTAGTATGTCTACATGAACAGTATGAATGCATAGAAATTTGCTCGAAAACCTCCCGCAGTCAATTTCACATAATAGAAAGCCCAACACGAACCAGAAACTTTCCCCTCGAAAAAGACTTTTTTTTCGCACAAGAGATTTCAGAAAATTATTGTCTATATGTACCGCATGAATCCATTAATATTCAAATTGAAGCCTCGGAGACGAATTTAAATACTAAAAAGCACGAAACGAGTTTCAAATTTTCTCAACAAAAGCATTGAAGGGGCAGCTACCAATTTTTATACAAAACTCATCGATTTTTTTCACAGAAAATTAAATAATTATCTCGTATTTTGCTACTTTTACGAAGTCTTCTTTTTTATTTTACAAATATTTAAATAATTTCCTCATTTTCTGCTACTTTTACCGAGTCTTATTTCACATATATTTAGAAAATTGTCAGCTACTCATTTATAGTCAAAACGTATCGTTTTTCTGCTACTTCCACCGACTATTTCACAGAGACTCGAATAATTATTCAAAAGACTTCGTCCGCACAAAACTTAACGGGGATGCTGTGCAGAAGGAAATTATTGAAAAAACACATGGACCTCATCCCTCTTTTTCTGAGTATTTGCAAACAAGCTGAAATAAAGATCCGAAAAATCTCGTTTGAAAAATACCTACCCGCCAAATTTTACGCCGGCCTCTCCGCGATTCGAAACTGTGACCTGGTCTCCTAAGATCGGGCCACTCAGCAGTCCACTGCTGGGGAGGCGCTGGAGTCACTTCCGGATGCCGCAAAACAGCCGAGAGAATATGCAGAGGTGGGAGCCGGTGAAGAAGTGTTCAAAGCCTGGGACATGGGACAAGCCCTAGAGCTCTCAAACCAGGGTTAGAGTTAACCGCGGTATAAGGGTGTGGGGTCAGGGCGGGTCATAGCCATCCGTGCCACGTCATTACCGTCAATCACATGCATCATGCATGTGCATTCATCAATGCTTCGGATCGGCCATGCCGGCGCTTCTTTCCGGCGGCTTGCCTACCGGCCGGGTGACCGCTTGCCGGAACCTTCTCGCAATAAATAAAAAATAAATACATTTTATTCCTTTACTATATTATATAATAAGGAGGTTTACTGTGGTATTTTGAGTAGTTAAGAAATTGAAATTGCGGTAATATTTGGTTTAGTTAATAAATTGCAATTGAGGTGATATTTGGTTTTGTTCATGGAATTAATGTTAAAAATAATCGTTATGGGATGAATGTTACATGGAGACTTGATTAATTTTCATTAAAAATCGTTTCACGGAAATAAGGTTAGATGTTATTAGAAATTATTTAATTTTATTAAAAATAGTATTTAATCATTATCATTAAAAATAAATTTTATTTGTTTGCAATTTTATCTATATATATATAATTGTTAAATAGTGTAAAAGTTAAAAGAAATATGTTAAATGGTTTAAAAGTTAAAAGTAAGTAGTTTTTTTTGTTTTTTTTAATAGTGGAAGTTTGTTTGTTTTTTTTACTATCGTGAACTGGTAATTATTGGAGTAATTTGGGCAAAGCTCTAGATCAAACCTCCTAGTTGCCCCTATAACACTAAGAGTGTATCCAAGAGCTTGTAAGCCAAGTTCTCACTATAACACCAAGATCCGTAAGCCAAATATACGAGGAATTTATGACTTAGCAAGAGTCGAGACTCCACGAGGCTCGGGGAGAGAGGCTGGGGGAGCCTACTCCTTGAGCCTTATCACTATGAGTCAAAGATGCCCCACCATCAGATTTAAAACTACACAGAGGGGATAACATCCCATTATGCCAAGCACTCAGTCGTCCCATGAGGAGACATAAGTTTGTCTCTTCTTGACCATCAGCAAATTAAACATTAAGTGTATTCTAAGTAATATAGACTTTTTTATTTCCTTGCATGGGGTGACAAGAGTTGTGAAGGGTAGTGAGGGAGGTGAGGTCATTGTCACCTTGAACAATGAATGGGGATGATGTGGCTTGTTGTCCCTCCTGCATATGAAGGTACATGTTATCAATGTGCAGCTATGTGGTTTTAATGGCCATTTCCTCTAGTGATTTCCTCTCAATGTGAGCTTGTTGATTCACCCTAACACCCACCCAATCATAGTGGATGCTTAGATCTCTACTGCTTTGACTCATGATGAAGTTATTTTCCCTCTAGAAATTACCCCTTTTAGTTCAGGATTCCTCCTATGACCTACGTTTCCTTGAAAATTTCTTAGTTGGTGATTTTAGTTTTTTCATTCCCATCTATGAGTTGCATGAATAGCTATGTTAGCAGGACTTTTGACACCTTGTTCTTGTCCTTGAGTTTGTGGGCTCTTCCTTCGCTTTGTCACCCTTGTTCCTTTGCTTCCTCACCTTCTCCATTGTTCCATCTTCTACTCCCTATTTCAACAATGACTAGACATTGTGTGTGGTGTCAAAGTGGTGGTGGTGGTCAAGGTTCACAGGGAGAATTACAAGCTCAGTTATGAGCAAAGTCAAATGCCCAATTATTCCACCACGAAAGTCCTCCTAGAGTCTAGTAGGAGCTCATAGATGTTGAGGACAAACTAATAAAAAAATTGTGATTGTCATTTTGATTTAGAGGTCTTAGTTGAAGTTGTTGCTTGGTTCCTGATACTATGCACATGAGGGGTCGTTAAAACCAATATTTACACACAATTGATTTGTATTGGTAGATGAAATTCCTCTTGGGAAAAAAATTTCTCAAACACAATGATGTTAAGGATGAGATATTATTAATGTTGGGTGATATGCAGTTGCAACTGACAATTATGGATAGCAAACATGCTTGCATCGAAGGAGGCTTAGATTCATGTCCAAGTCCTGACATCAAGAGCAAATGTAACAGACCCGGGTAAAAGTTCATGTAATAAAAGTTAATAAAGGCAAAAAATAAGACCACGGTTCAAGGGACACTTATTCCAAGCTGAATGTTGGGAAAAATATCCTAGTGGGCACCACTGTATGCGGTTATGGCTAAGGAAAATGGCAATGGCAAAGGCAAAGGCATTAAAGAGGAAAAAAGTATTTTTGGCACATTTATTTATGAATATAAATGAAAATTGGAGAAAAGGAAGGCAAAAGGTCATAGGTTGCATGTGAGGAGGAAAATGAAGGAAAATAATGGATAATGAAGAAAATAGAGGCCTCATCGATCAAAAGGCTTTTGAGGATCGGTTGATATCTTTTGTCAGTTCAGTTTTTAGAGCTCTCTCATTATTCTCTCTCTCTCACTCACTCTTTGATACTTAGAGTTTTCTTGGAGCAATTTAGCATTGTGCCAAGGAGGAGGAAGCAATCAAAGGAAGGACAAGAAAGGAAATTATATGAAAGATAAAGCAAGGAAAAGCAGGATCTAACCGCTTCACAGGAATACTTGTAGGTAACATATTGCATGTGTGATTTCCTAGCTGGTTTGGACATGCCTGGCTTATGCATGTTGGTATTTGGCTATTTTTTTGTTGGTGGCATGGTTTTTTCAGGTTATGACAATGGTTTTCAACCTTGCCTTGCCTTTTCTGAATGCCATGGTGTGTTGGGATTTTGATCTCGGTTTTGAGCTATGGATTCAAAATCCGGGGCGGAGGTGGTCTCAAAGTTCATTCCCAAAGGCCTAGGAATCCCCTAACCATTTTTGGTGGGATACAAGGTAAAGCCTGAGGGAGGTGTCTCGGTTTAGGGCCTAGTGATCTGGGATTGGATTACGGTAAAGCCTAAGAGACAGGGAGACAGAAAATTCCTCAATGATAATGATGGATTTTGGATGGCATTTCCATATTTTGTTCAGTTTTGTGATCGAAGCACTGGTTTGGTGTGATCACGGTATGGTGAGGGTGGAGGTGGTTTAGCCTATGGATTCACTTGGTTGTGTTTTTCGATGAATTTATCCATGAGATCCATTATTCATGCTTGGAATAGGACACGGGGGTGACTGGCTGAAGAGGGATTTGGTTCAGCCATGTATATGGTCGGGTGGAACGCGGAAGTCCCAAACCTTGTCGATATTTTCTTATGTTTAATGGGAGCTAAGTTCTCTTGCTTTTGTACCTATTATTATGCGGATTTAATGGCTATATTCTCAATGTTATTTCCATGGTTTTATGTTGGCTATAAGCATGTTTGGATGACTCGTTCATGTCATGGTTATTTCATGTATTTACTTGTAATTGTTAAAATGATAGGTGTAAGACCTAATTGATGTCCTATCTAGTTAGGGAAGAAGGTGGTGATCCTTATTGTAATGTTTTATGTGCTTTAAGTCATTTATGCTCTGTCTCATATCCTAGACATGTAGATTAAATTCATGCCAAGTGTTTGACAGAATGTCAGTCCCGGTTGGGGATGGCCAGGCTTAGTCCTGGAGTCAAGTTTTGGTTCATTAGTGTTGTCACTATGTATTTAATGATTCATGAACGTTACACGAAGTTTTGGGTAGTGTCCGGAATTCTGGGCTTAAAAAGTACCTTAAATCCCGCGAACGCAGGCACAGTTATGGGAAATTTATTCCCTGGACGCTAGCATGCAGGCTCATGTGTGCGTCCAGAGCCTCCCAGACGCATGAATGCATGCTTGTGCATGTGTCCAAGGGTTTTTCTCTATGAAATCTTAGTGGAACCTAGGGATAGGTCAGGTGGATAGCTGGGATAGCCTCTGGGTATCCTGTAGCAGGTGCTAAAGGTATGTGTTATGGTTTCTGCTTCGGTTCCAATTCCTTGAGGTCACCAAGGAGGTTGAATTTGCCTTAACGACCTCTCATCTCATGTTTACCCTGGTTGGTCGATTATTCGGGTAGGCCTGAGGGGAGTGGTACGTTTCAGGTGGTACTAGAGCATGGTTGCACTCTCCTTAGGAAAATTTTGATGTTCTCAATATTTTCGTCGTCATGTATTCATGTCGGTCATGTATGTGTTTCTCGTGTTATGGTCTATGTACTTGTTGCATCTGCGTTGTGTTTCCCATGGTGGCAGTATTGTCGCCATGGAAGTGTTGATGGTTATGTCGTCAAGTATGATGTCATGAGCATAAGACTAGTTATGTGTGTCAAGTGGGTACGTGTGGTCAAGTTTGCATTGGTATGGTTGAGGTTGTCATGCATTAGGTCATGGTGTGTAATTGGCATGGTCATGCATTGATGATTGGACTCTAACTAGAATGATGTTTATGCATTGATGTACCATGTGTTACAAGTTTATATGTTGTTGTAATTATGTATATACATATATTACTTTGATTGGTTGATTTTGTAGGTTGTATCCTCCTCGAATTATGCTAAGGTACGTTGGTTCATTGTGATTTGATTTAAGCTGACATGAGATGCCTTGCAGGAATAAATCAAAGATGGCTAGCAAGATGGTAGACTACAAGGATTCCCCTTATGAATAAAATGAGCAGCATGGTATTGGGCATTCATCTAATTTGGCAAATACACTAAGAAGTTTGAAGAAAAAGATAAGAAGTTGTAAGGCAAACAACGACAAAATCATACAGACGGAAGAAAAACAAGCAAAAGTAAATGCGGTAATCCTTTAGAGTTTGTCATATTTGCAGCGACAGGGACCACTCTAGATCAATTATGGATAGGAGGATGGAACTAATGGTGCATATGGTAGTAGGTCTCCCGGTGGTTACAGGTCTAGTAGAGAAGACATGACTAGAGATGACAGATTCTTGGACACTCCGAACAGGAGAGGTGACAAACACAGGTACCATTATAGTTATGGTTATGATAGGCATCATGATAGTCATCGCTATCATCCTTACAGGAGGAGTGACAGGGGGTATTTTCTAGATTAGTTTAAGAAAGCAAGGCCACCTACCTATGACGGAGAGATGAAGAAACCACAGGATGCAACGGCATGTTTGCTTGCTATGAGAAATTTCTTCAAATAATTGCATGACTATTGAGAAAACATGAAGGCCAAGGTAGCCACATTCAGTCTCAAAGGTAAAGCAGACATTTGGTGGGAAGATGTGAAGAATGGCAGGGGTATTTATGAGGAGGAGCTGACTTGGAGTGAGTTTGAGAGGCTATTCTGGAAGAAGTATCTGTAAGAGAGGTACTATGATGCTAGAGCTAAGGAGTTTTATGAGTTGTAGATGGGTTCTATGACCGGTGATGAGTATACTAGTAAGGGAATTATCCTCATCAGTCTTAATTATGAGGAGAATTGGGTAGTGGTTTGATATCCCACCAGGATTCACCCATGATTTTAGGAGAAGATTGGTGGACATTATGGTTCAATAACAAACCGAGCTTTTTCTCCCAATGTCATTGTTTCTTGCAAGAGAACAATGTTAAGATTGTGCATTGTTAGGAGCCTCCCGAGAACCAAATTTTTAGGGGTCCTCCAAACCCTCTTACATTTAGTGATAGGATTATCATTTTTAAACCCCAAATGGGCCTTTTTTGCTCCAAGAACCCCCATGAATGGTATTTTATCTACCTATTTTTCTGTCATATTTTGCTCTTTATCGAGCCTTACATAGGAAAGAGTTTCTTCTAGCATGTCCAACCAAAGGGGCATCCTCTGCCAACCCGCCTTTTGAAATATCATATTGGGAGGATTTGATCCTTTATTGAAGCTCATAATCCTCCTATTTTCCACCTTTTTATGATATATATCCTCTGTCATGTTAGTTCGATCTACTTTCAAGGACAAAGAGGAACATGAATCGAAAGAATTGGATTCTGAATGAGCCAGAATAAACCTGGGGGAGGGGTGCAGTTTGAGAATCATGGAGAGAAGTAACATATGTTAGGGACATAAGGGGTGGGAGATATTTATCCAGGGTAGTGCCAATGACTGAAGTAGGTTCAAAAGTGGAGAGAGAAACCATGTTTTGTACATCATCTGATAATGCAACATATGGCATTGACAACACAAAATCAATTTTGTTCATACTAGGAGGGGTTTCAGACTTCATACTTACAGGTGTTAATGCTAATGAAGAAGTATTAGTGTGCACTTTTTTCGCTCGACATGAAATTAGACTTTTTTCCTCTTGAGCTAAAACCTTAATATCGTGTGAAGTATATTTTCGAACCCAAGTATTTTTTAGTAACTTCAACCCCCAAGGGTTCTTGCCGCACTAATCTAAGAGGTGGCTTACCCGTGCTCACAAGCATAACAGCAAAATGGAATCCTCCAATAATCCATAATCAACATCCATTTGTGTCCTCATAATACCAACTCAACCTCCTCCGTCATACCATCTTGAAAATCAACTTCAACATTTATCCACGCACATCCATGATCAATTTGTGTTAGACAATTCTCTTCTAACTCAACAAATATTCCATTTTTTTTTCCAAATAGCTTCCATAACTTGTTTTGACTAGAACATCACGAAACAACCAAGAAGGATGGCCCATGCTCTCTCAGTAGACATTGTAATTAATTTATCTAAATACATAAATTTGTTAGAATAATGTTTTTTTTTTTTAATAGTTTAACTAAATAAAAGCGTTGCAAATTTATTATATTATGATTTTGCAACTACTTTGAATTGAATATTAGGACAATGATCTAGGTTTAAATGTGGCTAAGCATATTCCTAAATGTTACTATTGATATAGGTTTAAATCTAGCTAAGCATATTCCTAAATGTTTAGTATTCATTATATATAGCATGATTGAATTGGCCTTTAGATACATTAAGCTAATGGTTTTGGAATGTACCACTAAACCCTAAATTTTGTGACATTTAATATCTTTAAAAAATCTATAATGTATTCAGATTTGGGTTGGTTGCAATACCTTTTTCCCAAATACATTTTAAACAAGAGTTGCAAGTAGTGACAGTCCCTGCCAATTCTAAAATCCTTACTTGGTTAGAAGTGTGTGCCATTAATTGTTTGTAGTCCAAATACCTAATCAATCCACATCTGGTAGAAATATAATTTCGAGCACCAAGTAGCATTATAGGGTCCTCTCACTATATATTTAAGGAGTAATTTTCAAAAAATGGTATTGCTATTTTAATTTTGTACTTCTAAATATCTACATGCTTATTTGCTCACCATAATTGTCTTGTAATATGTGCTTTCTCAGGCAAATATATGTTTTTTCCCGACTACCATAAGGTAGTTGTAACATGTTATATATCGAAAGGAAAACAAAAAATTATTTTACATTTATCTTTAAACAAATTCTAATTAAACTATCAAAGGGTGAAAAAATGTCATTCTCATCAGGTTTTGATTATATAAACCATGGCTCCTCGACAACATAGTGCAATGAGCGATAGTGTATAATAAGTAAGATAAATGGGGCACCCCAAGTTCTGGTTCCCCACCCACCATTTGATGGACTCCCCACGTGCCTCATGAAAGAGCGTTGCCTAGAAGCAAGGGCGATTAGATAGAAAAGATTTTATTACAATTATGTAACCTATCTACCAATGGATGGATGTGTATTACAATTTACAACCCATTGATAGTTAGATCCCTGCTAGGTGGTGCCCAGCGTGAGAGGAACCTGTGAAAGAAAGGTTGCCTAGTGTTTGATTTACCTGCCAAGAAACACCAAATTTAACCTTCTCAGTGATAGATAGGAAATTACGAACTCAAAAAAACTGGAAGTAGGAGCGCACCCTACCTCTAATTTCCCCACCTCACTGTCAGTTCTCTTACTCTCCCAACCTAACCCCTCCATGTATCCATCACTCAACTGGTCCCTATTGGCTATGGTGGTAAACCTGCCTAGCCCCCCACATCCTTAATAAAAAAGAATGATGAAGGGCTAACCTGAGGTCATTTCTCCCTACCCTCTAATGTACCAATATTAAAGCCACCCATATTACACGTGCATGCCCACAAATACAAATAGAACCCGCTTGCATGCATGGATTACACTTGCATGCCCACGAAAGCCAAGGAAATCGACATGCGAAATATGTCATTGGATATTCCATCAGCCAACTCCAAGTGTGCAATCCGAAATTGACAAGCCAAATATGTTATTGGATATTCCATTAGCCAATTCCAACTATGTAATCTATGGTAATGGAACTTTAGTCAAGGAGCTTTTTCTGCTTAGCAAGAACAATTACGCAGTAGTATTTGTTGGGGTTGTCAAACCTTCATACAGGGAAGCGTACATTAATGTTGCAATGGCATAAACAATGATTGCTTTCACGCAATGGCATAAACGATGATTTCTTTCACAACTAGTATAAACTACATAAATTGTTATGAGGTACTATGCTACTAGGCCTGCCTCTTCAACTTGGAATATGTTAGCCAATTCCAACTGTGTAATCCATGGTAATGGAACTTTAGTTAAGGAGTATTTTCTGCTTAGCAAGAAAAATTACTCAATAGTATTTGTTGGGGTTGGCAAACCTTCATACAGGGAAGCATACAATAACGTTGCAATGGCATAAACATCGATTGATTTCACACGATGGCATAAACGATGATTGCTTTCACAACCAGTACAGACAACATAAATTGCTGTGAGGTACTATGCTACTAGGCCTCCCTCTTCAACTTGGAATATGTTGATCAAATTTGGGCTCTCTCGTCTTTCGCGAAGTGGATTATTTCTGTAGCAAGTAGGTTATATAAGGTTATACAACAAGTTAGATAGGATTTGGACTTATTATGTCGTAATGAATCGATCCCTTGTGGAAGTTGGGCTAGAGTGCATGCAATTGAGCCAAAGTGAGTTACTTTCGCTTGATTAGTGTAGCATTGGGCTATACTAGAGATAATGCCCTTGCATCTGATTGAATTGGCCTGCCTAGGCCGAATGCACCATGGTTGAAATTACTATTCCACCTATAGTAAAGTAAAAATTCTTTGCATGCAGAATGTTATTTTATGTTCAACACAATGTGTCATGATGTGTTTGGATTGCTCTAAATTAAGGTAGTTGTTGGCTTTTGAGAAAAAGAAGGATGATTTGATGTTCTTCAAGCTAGCCAAAGTGAAAGAATGACAAATATTTACAGAAAAATTTGTTGCAAAAAATTATGGATGTCGTCACATAATTTGTAGGAAAGAATGGAAACGGTGTGCAGGGTGTAAAAAAATTATTGAAAAAAATGTCTGGATGTCGTCACATATTTTGTAGGTCAGTAAACTAGTAAGGATTTGATATTTGAACACAATTTAGCTTATTCATTTTCCCAATTTTAGCAATTTTGTCATTATTGAACTGCGTATGCCCACCAACAAAACCACACATGGATGCAACCCTAGTTTCCTTTATAGGGGGCAGAGCCAACCACTAAGCTACTACCCCATCTATTTCGTTTAGTTCCATTATTTCCTCTCCCCAAGAGGAAAAAATGATGTCAATGAGTATTTTTCCCTATAGGGCTCTATCTTGCTTACACCGTGGGCAATTAAAAATCAAGGAGTTGGGATTTGAGGACTAGGTCTCACCAACTCTAAACCTAAATGTGAACAAAAATTTGTTGTTTTGTTGCAACAATGAGGTGTTACTAGCTTGGCCCAACCCACCTTTCTAGGTCAGGTAATATGTGGAGATCGTATGGGGCCTGGACTTTAGTTGAAAGGGTTTGTATTTGGATGAACTAAAAGGGTTGGTACTTGAAATCTTCCATTATAGTTAAATTGGTCTTGAAAAGAACTGATTTTGTTACTTGGTGATATAGTTCTGGGCCTAAGGTGAATGGCTCGTGTAGCCGCCAGTGGTGTAGGCATCCTCCCCAGAATGCAAGCACTATAATTGTTCAATGAGAGAAATAAAGCATTGTTACCCTCTCTATGGTTCCATCTAAAGAGGATGAGTTCCCAGTCTTTTCGGCTTGTCTAGTCCAATCTTCCGGGTACTTTTCTTTGTTTTCAACTCAACTCATCCTCAACATTTCCCCCACATAACTAGGGCATGCTTGCATGATATATCTCCTCGCCTTAGTGAATCTGACCAAGAATATTTATGCATTTTTGAAAAGAGAATCCATATGAAGTAGATTTTAGAAACAAAGGAATAACCTGTTCAAAGTTTTTTTAGTAACCCAACGTTTCAGACTTCATAAGTGAGTCCATCTTTAGGGGTAAACACCAAATGATCTTTGGGAATATTTGAGAGGATTAGGGCAAATAGATAAATATATATAGTGATTATTAAGGAGAGAGGTTTGAAAGGAGATTTGCTCTAGATAATCTCAATTTCTCAAAGCGGGTGGCGTTGTCCATCAGGTCCCTTCCATGGTAGGACTGAATATTTTTGAAAAGAAAATCCATACAGGTGAAGTAGATTTTAGAAATGGAGGAATAACTTGTTCATACCTTTTTTAGTAACCCAACGTTTCGAACTTCATAAGTGATTCCATCTTCAGGGGTAAATGCCAAATGATCTTTGGGAAGATTTGAGAGGATTAGGGCAAATATATATATTTGCCCTAATCCTCTCAAATCTTCCCAAAGATCATTTAGCGTTTGTATTGATTAGTAAGGAGAGAGGTTTGAAAGGAGATTTGCTCTAGATAATCTCAATTTCTCAAAGCGGGTGGCGTTGTCCATCAAGTCCATTCCATGGTAGGACTGAATATTTTTGAAAAGAGAATCCATACAGGTGAAGTAGATTTCAGAAACAGAGGAATAACCTGTTCATAGTTTTTTGGGTAACCCAACGTTTCGGACTTCATAAGTGAGTCCATCTTAAGGGGTAAACACCAAATGATCTTTCGGAAGATTTGAGAGGATTAGGAACGAAATATATATATATATATATATATATATATATATATATATATATATATATATATATATATATATAGTGATTAGTAAGGAGAGAGGTTTGAAAGGATATTTGCTCTAGATAATCTCAATTTCTCAAAGCGGGTGGCATTGTCCATCAGGTCCCTTATATATATATATATAGTGATTAGTAAGGAGAGAGGTTTGAAAGGAGATTTGCTCTAGATAATCTCAATTTCTCAAAGCGGGTGGCATTGTCCATCAGGTCCCTTCCATGGTAGGACTGAATATTTTTTAAAAGAAAATCCATACAGGTGAAGTAGATTTCAGAAACAGAGGAATAACATGTTCAGAGTTTTTTTAGTAACCCAACGTTTCAGACTTCATAAGTGAGTCCATCTTCAGGGGTAAACGCCAAATCATCTTTGGGAAGATTTGAGAGGATTAGGGCAAATAAATAAATAAATATATATATATATATATATATATATATATATATATATATATATATATATAGTGATTAGTAGGGAGAGTGGTTTAAAAGGAGATTTTCTCTAGATAATATCAATTTCTCAAAGTGGGTGGCATTGTCCATCAGGCCCCTTCCATGGTAGGACTAAATATTTCTGAAAAGAGAATCCATACAGGTGAAGTAGATTTTAGAAATAGAGGAATAACCTGTTCATATTTTTTTTGGTAACCCAACATTTCAGACTTCATAAGTGAGTCCATATTCAGGGGTAAACGCCAAATGATATTTGGGAAGATTTGAGAGGATTAGGGCAAATAAATAAATATATATATAGTGATTAGTAAGGAGAGAGGTTTGAAAGAAGATTTGCTCTAGATAATATCAATTTCTCAAAGGGACCTGATGGACAATGCCACCCGCTTTGAGAAATTGAGATTACTTAGAGCAAATCTCCTTTCAAACCTCTCTCCTTACTAATCACTATATTTATTTATTTGCCCTAATCCTCTCAAATATTCCCAAAGATCATTTGGCATTTACCCCTGAAGATGGACTCACTTATGAAGTCTGAAACGTTGGGTTACTAAAAAAACTCTGAACGGGTCATTCCTCTGTTTCTGGAATATTTATGCAATTAAGTGGCCAGATGCTACGGAGATACGAAACCGAAACGGAGGAACACTTCCTGCAACAAATGATTTCTACCCTTGAAATAACCAGAGCTTCATTAGCTCTTCCCATCCAAAGGTGTGATGCAGAATTTTCTTTCTTTTAAACCTAATACTTATATTTACTAAAATGACTCGATGCAATTGTTATCCAGAAATTTTCTTGGTGCGTGCGAACTTTCCCTAGACTCGTGGAAAATGGAATGGTAGTACTAGATATGAAAGCAGATTAAGAGCTACCCATAACTGCTTCACTGGTTCTTGACCGTGTCAAATCCTATCTCTACAACAAGAGCCATGCAAAGGTATTTACGCCTTGAATTGATCTCTATTAGATTCCAACACAAGGTTGCATGATGTTATTGGATTTATGTATGAAAATATAGTGGGATGTGCCCATGGTGCCCTTATGGGAATAGTTTCATAGCTTTTCTTTCCCTATTCCATAATTTCTACAGAGGAATAATTTGTTTTCACCCTGCTCTGCCCTGTTTTACTTATTACCACAAGACGTCAACCTTACACAATCTCTTCTAACTCCAACGCCATTTCCAGTCTCGGTGGAACTCTTGAATCTGTTTGAGGAGAGTTACCACAGGACGGGGAAACCGCCAGAAAAAAAGGCATATGATTGCTTTGGGGGACTGGGACACTGCTCTCAAAAGACTTAGATCCAATACCATCCATCGCACAATGTAGAAAAATAGAAAAACATTGTAACAAATAGAAAAAAATTGTAATATAAATGGTTTGACTCATTAACAAGTATTAACTAATACCTCAATGTATTACACTTGCAGCTATTCTCTTTGATTATTGCACGTCTTTTCTGTAGGATGTAGAATGAGTTTCTTTGTATTGCACTTGTAGTGATGCTCTCTAATTATTGCATGTCTTCTCTGCGGTTATTACATCTCTTCTTTGCTAAACGAAAAATGAGTTCCCGTGGTACGAAGAGGAAGAATAAGTTCCTATGGTAGGAAGGACAGGACCTCTGAATTTTAGGACCCGTGTATTTTATTTTGGATCCTGAGTTCTGATCCTAAGTTCCTAAGTTCTTATGGTAGGAAGAACAAGATCAAATAGGACCACTCTATCAGCGGTGGAATGAAGTAGTGTGGAAATGTTGAAGATTATCGAGAAGTATCCAACATGTGGCATCGATGGTATCCAGCACCAGTCCTAAAAACATATTTGGATATAATTTTTTTTTGCCTTAGTGAATATAACATGGACTTTGGATAAAATATAACTTGGCACAAAACATTACTTGATTTAGTATAAATATAACTTGTCACAATATTTTTACATTGGGATAAGTGAAGCCTACAATAAGAGGTGGATTTTTTCTCAGGTGAAAACTTTGGTTAAAATTTCGATGGATGATAATTGTCACTTTAAAACTTTTCTCAAACAGTGATAAGGCCCAAGAAAATTTGGTCAACCAATGAATTAATTTAGTGTCAATGATCTACCAATCACTATAGTCTTGCTGAAGGCAGGGACTAATAAATAATTACAATATACACGTATTACATTTCTTCATTTTAGCGAGATACAAATTTTGGCACGTTCGTAGTAGATGTGAAAAAAACATGTAAATATCTTTAAATTCTTAAATACATTGTTAAGGCTAATACTACATTTTTATTTTTCATTAAAAAACTTAATCTATTTCAAATAAAATCGGTACATAGCCCTTGATGTAATGTCATTCAAGATATTTTGTCTTACTAGGTAAACATGGAAATAAACTCGGAAATTTTGATTTTGATTTCTCTTACAATTAAGAGTTTGTAAGAGTTTAAACTTTATTTATAAAGTTGTAGTGCATTACTTTTACTTTTCTTTTTTTTTAGATTTTACTTTTCACATTTTTTGGGTTAGTTGTTAAAATAAAGCTCTAACAAATTATAAAAATTGATGAAAACTTCAATACACAATTAGTAATAATAATGAGGTTTTTCTCTTATTTGTTTTTCTTCTCTTCAAATGTGGGAAAAGTCATTTTTGTTTGCTATCTACTAATGCAAGTTGGTTCATCATTTTTATTCAAAAAAAAATCATGCAACTAAAAATGACTCATTACCAGTCCACAAAGGCACACATTTTTTGTGTAGTGTAGAAATTCCTTGTAGATTCAAACTGCTAATTGTAATTTGTAAAAATAATAGACTTGAATCTACTCTACCAATTTTCTACTTGCCCAAGTCCCTATTTCCTTGTGTTGTTTCCTTCGAAATTAACCCCCTATTAATTAGGGAAATCTTCATCCAATACTGCGCAATCCATCATAGGCCTTCCTCTGACTACATGCACCACCTGTACAATTTGGATGATTATACAACTGATAATATACTTCCCTTGAACTCCAACCTCAACTAGGTAACTCTCGTATCACACATGCATGAGTTATTTATGCCTGATTTATCAGTTAACTGGTCGATCACTACGTGCGGTTGAAGTTCCACTTCCACACTTTGACCTTCCACTAGTTCCTCCAATAATTGGAACTAATTAAACTGACTTTAACTCAGATAAACTGAATTAATTAATTATAACTTAAAATAAAATCAAGCAAGGCTCCTAAAAATTAGGAACCACTCTACATGACTCAAGTTAGACCCTCAACTCGAATTACCTGAACCAACTAAGTCAAACTAACTTAGTTAACTCGTAAAAGATGTCACTAGATGTGGAATTACAATTTTCTTCTAATTTAATTCAAGGGAAAATTAAATTAGAATCTTCCTTGGCGATATTTTCAACACTCCCTCTCAACAAGAAAGGGATTATTAGATACCCGGATCTTGCCTCTATGGAACTCAAATTTTCCTCTTGACAGTGCCTTAGTCATGATGCATGCATCTTATTTATGTGGGAATGTACTCTAGCATCATGAACTACCTCTGCACATAATCTCTGAGATGGTGGTACGAGATTTCGATATGCTTGGACCTATCATGAAAAAATGGATTCATGAGAGTTTGATACAAATTTGGTTGTCACAGTAAATCACTACAGGATCCATCTGCTGACCAAATGACCCAACAAGGATGTTCCTCATCCAGATAGCCTCACAAGTTGCTTGACTAGTAGCCATGTACTCTGCTTTTGTCGAACTAAGTGCAATTGGTCTCTGTTTCCTGATGTACCAAGAAACTGCTGCTGACCCAATACTGAAGGTTCCTCCTGATGTGATCTTCCTGTATAATGGACTCCCTACCCAATCTGCATCTGTGAAGCCTTACAACTTCACTCCCTTTGTTTGTTTGTACCAAAGACCAAACTGAGTGGTGCCTCTAAGGTATCTCAACACATGTTTGGTTGCCTTCCAATAGAGTTCGGTATGCTTAACCATTGTCTGACTAAGCTAGTTAACTACATAACACATGTTCGGTTGTGTGTTCTGTTAAGTCCCTATATTAATAGTGTAGTCCCTTATTATATTAGTGTAGCCCCCCTTATTATTATTGTTGTACCCCTGTAACCCCTATATTGTTGTTATTGGGCCCTTAAATTATTATTGTTAGGTTGGCTAGGATTACATTGTGGCCCACTAGGATTACAGTGTGGCCCCATGGACTTCTATATATAGAAAGGAGGTTTTGTAATTTGGATCATCCAAGAATTTTTCATTCATGTAATGTATTGGAGGTTGCCCCCTCGAAGTGGCTTATTTCTAAGGCATTGATATCTCTTTTCTTCTATTTTTGGAGCTGGTTTCACAACATTTAGTATTAGAGCTTTGGATTCTAGGGTTTCGCTGCTCCAAACAGGTCATCGTAGCATTTTCACTATAACTTTTTTTCTACGAAGTTTCATAAGCTGAAATTTTTAGGGTGCGAAGCTGAAATCCGGAGGAAGATCTTCACAAAATTTCAGAGCTTGGTTCGCAATATTTTCGGAGATATGATCTGTGGAAGTTAGGTCTTTTTGTAGGCTCCTCAATTTAATCTAAACAGGTCATCGTGGCATTTGCGTTATAACTGTTTTTTTATGAAGGTTTAGAATCTAAAATTTTTAGGGCGCGAAGCTGAAATCCTGAGGAAATTCATCGCAAAATTTCAGAGCTTGGTTCGCAATATTTTCGGAGATATGATCTGTGGAAGGTAGTGCTTTTTCAGGCTCCTGAATTTCATCTCAAAGAGGTAATCATGGGAAAATCTTCATAAATCTCTCTCTGAACATCAGATTGGAGTGCTGTAAAAAGTGACTACAAGTAAACAGACTTTAGTTTCTTGTCTATCAATTTCAGAGCCAAAGGAGGAAACAGTGATATGTGGCAAATCGTACAATTTCGCTCTACTGAACCAGTCCATAATTAGGTCATTGTGGGAGATTGGACATAACTTTGACTTGAAGAATCCAAATTAGGTCAGACCTGTGAAATTAGAAAGATGATTCAGAGGGATACTTCAGGTCCGAATTTCAACTATTGAGGATCTAAAGGCACATAGATAATTTAGTTTCAATATCGAGCTTTTCAAAAGAAAGAAACAAGTGTGTATTTGGTTTTTAAAATTGCATAACGTTTGTTTGAAAATGCAGTTTGAAGTGATTCCAATGACATATTTTAGAATTTTATCAGTATTGGGTTCTATAATTCCTCCAAAAAATAATTCCATACCCATTAAGCCCTCAAAAATCTATACTATGACGCATGAAGAGGAAGAATTTCAGTATGAGATATCAAAATTACGGTACCAAGTGCAACAAATTTCGATATTATGAAGAGCAACCGAATATGACATAGATGGTTTAAAAGAAGAAATGGAGGCTAAGTTGGATGGTTTAAAGGATAAATAATAGCTAATATGGATGATAAATTAGTGGAATATCACATCGAGCATCAACAACAAGTTCTCCAACACTCAAAGGATAACCTAACTTTGGTACATAATCTAATGAAACAACAGGAAGATAAACATCACATCGAAAGTAGTTCTGAAGCAGTCGCAGAAACAAGAACTCGACAAGTACAATCAATTTTAGAGTATCTCAGCAAGTGCAATAACTTTCCTGTAGAAGATTCCACATGGGAGGATGAGAATTTTATACAGAAGCATCAAGAAATCATCAAGCGTTGAGGACAACACTTGTTTGAAGGAGAGGGGCATGTTAAGTCCATATATTAATAGGGTAGTCGCTTATTATATTAGTGTAGCCCCCCTTATTGTTATTGTTGTACCCCTGTAACCCCCATAATGTTATTGTTGGGCCTTTAAATTATTATTGTTAGGTTGGCTAGGATTACATTGTGGCCCACTAGGATTACAGTGTGGCCCCATGGACTCCTATATATTGAAAGGAGGTTTTGTAATTTGGATCATCCAAGAATTTTTCATTCATGTAATGTATTGGAGGTTGCCCCCTCGAAGTGGCTTATTTCTAAGGCATTGAAATCTCTTTTCTTCTATTTTTGGAGCTCGTTTCACAACATTTTCACCAAGTACATAAGTGAACCCACAAGCTGTCTGTAAATGGTAGCTTCTACCACTTCTCCTGAAGTATCATCTTCCTTCCTCCAAGTCCCTGCTGGACGAGTCTCCATGGGTTTGTTGCTCTCCATGTGAAACTTCTTTAGTATCTCATTGGAATTCTTTCCCTGAGAGACAAACAGTTCCCCATCTCCTTGCTAAATTTCCAAACCAAAGAAATAATGTATGAGCCCCCTGTGTTTCATCTTGAATTCTCTTGCCAAATCTTCTTTGAAATATTTTATCATCTTCTCATCGTTTGTTATAGTTAAATCATCGACATATAATACTATAATCAATCATTTACCTTCAACCACAATATGGTAAAGGTTTTCATCTGCTTCACTTTTGGTGAAGCCCAACCCGGTGAAATAGTTGTCGATCCTATTGTACCAAGCACAGGGTGCTTGTTTCAATCCATACATCTCTTGCTTGAGTCTGCACACATGTGACACTCTGTCGAAGGTCTCAAATACTTTTGACTACTCTATGTACACCTCTTCCTCATTTACTCCGTTGAGGAAGGTTGTCTTCACATTCATCTGATGTACCTTCCATCCCATATATGGATATCTCTGCATGAGTGGGTGCTTCCCCTCTTTGCTCCTTTTCTTGTGGCTGCTCCACAACATTCTGAGGTTCTTCCTTTGGAGCTAAAAGCTACTCATCTGCATGCAACTGAAGCTCCCTCTCAAGGGAACATCTCATGGCCTTCTCTTCATCAAACTTCACATCTCTACGAACAAATTTCATCCTGTGAGATGGAAAGTACACCTGATAGTTGTGAGGTGTATCAATGTACCCCACAATTATGCCCAAATCATTTTTTGGTTCTAGCTTTTCCCATGCATCCTTGGAAACATGATAGTAAATTGATGAACCAAATATTCTGAAGTGTGTCACATCTGGTTTCTTACCTAAAAAATCTTCTTCTGGTGTACTCATCCCAAGGATCCGACGAGGACTCCTGTTCTGCACATATACCTTTATGTTTCATGCTTCAGCCCACAAGTGCAACAATAGGCCCTGATCATGAAACATCGCTTGTGAAGCTCCCACAATACTTATGTTCTTTCTTTCTTCAACCCCTTTCTGTTGTGGGTTATGGGGTGCTATTAAATCTGGCCAAATGCCTTCTGATGCAAAAAATTTCTTGAACTCATTCGACACATATTCTCCACCGTTATTGCTCATGAGATCCTTCACTTTCCTTCCTGCGTATTTCTCAACAAGTTCTTTAAATTCACAAAATTTTGAGAACGCTTGTTCTCTCTTCTGCACAAAGAATATCCAACACTTACGTGAGAAATCATCTACAAATATCACATAATACCTGTGCTTGGCCATGGAGGCTATTGAGAATGGTCCACACACATATGAGTGAAATCTTTCAAGGACCACTTGTGCTCAACTGTCCTTATCCTGAAAGGTGGCTTTGGTGTGCATCCCCAATGTACACCCTTTGCATGTATCACGATGCTCTAGTGCACCATTGGGAAGTCTTGTAGAAATATGTTACATGATCTTCAAAGCTCCATGGTGCAAATGGCGAAGTTGCCATGCCATAATTTATCGATGTATCATCTCTGCACATTCTATGTTTTTGTGCTCAAAGAAACACAATCTTCTACATCCAATTTGTAGAGGTTCTTCACCCGAACCCTGATCCGCTTCGCTTGTCCTGTGGCTATGTGATGAAGGAAGGCCTTTCCTTCACTAAATATCACCTTGTATCCATGATCTTCCAACATAGCAACTGAAACTAAATTCTTCTTCAAACCCAGAACATACATGACATCTTTCAATGTGAGAGGAGAACCAAACTCCCTCTGAAAATTAATAGTACTGATGTCAGTTTCACTATACCTTCCATCATCTCCCATCTCAGTGTGCATATGTAGGTCCTTCTCCTCCAAGTCGTTGAAGAATTCTTTGTTTCCATTCATATGGAATGAGGCTCCATTATCCAGGTACCACACACTTCCCATCACCGATGTCACCATGCATGGAACGAGGGTGAAATCCAACACAAATTGTGAAGCAAGAGATTCACCTACTGCTCCTCCTCAGGGATTCTTTTCAGCCTTCTTGTGCGAACACTTCGTGGGATAGTGTCCTAGCTCACGAAATTGAAAACATTTAATATTCAAAAAGTCCTTCTTCTTGCATGTATGACCAAAATCTCCTTTGGATTGGGATTTCTTCCCTTTCCCTTTCTTTACCTTTCCATCCAAGGAAGAATTATCCACATCATCATGCTTGGATGATGATCCATCTCTGGTGTTCCTCCTAATCTCTTCTTGCACCAAGTCAGACCACAAATTCTCCCACTCTGGTAGCTTTCCCCTCCCATTTACCGAATCTTGGTAGTTGTGCCAGCTCTTGGGAAGGCCTAGAAGTGCTAGGCTAACCAGATCGTCTTCAACAACTGTAACACCAACACTCCCAAGTGTTGGAAATTTGGTTCAACGCTCCTCGTGTGTTTCACGACATGGACTAACTGCCTCTCGTGGATCCTAACTCTCGCGATTGTAGTGGAGACTAATGCCTGTGGGTTTTGGTCTAACGAAAATCGTGATTCCAACAAGTGGTATCAAAGCAACATGTCTCGAGTTTGAAACTCACCCAGCTCGCGTTGGGGGGGGGGGGGATTGTTGGACATTGGGTTCAACGCTCCCCGTGTGTTTCACGACGTGGACTAATCGCCTCTCGTGGATCATAACTCTGGTGATTGTAGCAGAGATTAATGCCTGCGGGTTTTGGTCTAACGACAATCGTGATTCCAACACCAAGATCATCCCGACATTGGGTGAACTTGCTCAAGTATTGTGGTATTGTGTCACCCTTTTCCATTTTAATTTTCTGAAGCTTGTTCTTCAGTGCCAACATCTTTTGGTCACTGTAGTTCTGAAACAAGTCTGTTAAGGCCTTCCACATTGCATATGGATTCTCCTTCCTATGGAGGTTCGAGAAAATATGATCTTAAACTCTTTCTAGTAAGATCCTTCTTGCCTTTGCCACACTTTTCTTCCAGTCCACCAGATCTTAAGCATCAATTGTTGGAGGCTTATGAATATCACTGTCTATGAATTCTTTTAGCCCGTTATCTTCCAACACTGCCTCCATCATGTCCTTCCAAGCTATGTAATTAGAGCTACCCTCAATGGCATACTCAAGTCTTAATCCATATAACAACATCCTGCTGACCCTGAAGAATGGTACTGAAAATTCGATTCACCTGCAAATACAAACTCATGTTCTTCTCTTCTGTTGTGATTTCAACTTTGATACCATGTAGAAATTCCTTGTAGATTCAAACTGCTAATTGTAATTTGCTAAAACAATAGACACAAATCTACTCTACCAATTTTTTTCTTGCCACGAGTCCTTATTTCCTTGCATTTTTTCCTTGGGCATTAGCCCCCTATTAATTAGGGAAATCCCCATCCAATATTATGTAATGCATCATAGGCCTTCCTCTAACTGCATGCACCATTGTACAATTTGGATGGTTATACAATTGATAGTTTACTACCCTTGAACTCCAATCTCAACTGGGTAACTCTCAGATCACACATGCATGAGTTATTTATGGTTGAATTATCAATTAACTAGTTGATCACTGAGTGTGGTTGAAGTTCCACTTCCACACTGTGACCTTCCACTAGTTCCTCCAATAGTTGGAACTAGTTAAAATGACTTTAACTCAGATAAACTGAATTAATTAATAACAACTCAACATAAACTCAACAAGGGCTCATAAAAAGTAGGAACCTCTCTACATGACTCAAGTTGGACCCTCAACTCGAATTAACTGAACCAACTAAGTAAAACTAACTTATTTAACTTGTACAAACTCTCATGAGATGTGGAATTACATTTTTCTACTAATTTAATTCATGAGATGTGGAATTACATTCTTCTTCTAATTTAATTCATGAGATGTGGAATTACATTTTTCTTCTAATTTAATTGAAGGGAAAATTAAATTAGAATCTTTCTTGGTGCCATTTTCAACATGTAGTCTAGACATTTGAATTTTTGAACATTTTTCTAACTATGTTTTTTTATTAGTTTTGTCCAAAATCTAGGGATAAATTTAGAATATTTGTTGCATTTGCATATATCAGTTGCTAAGATTGTAAAATCCAAGTGGATTAGGAGTTTTTTAAGGCAATGGATCCATCTATGCATTAAAAAATGCAACTTAAGAAATACAAAATTGTGATTTCACCAACAATTACATTGTTATATTTTGGTGATAATTGCCTTAAGAAGTCGAAAAATTCTAATGTTTAAAATAATATAGAATCTTTCACTTGTGTAAAATGTTTTTAGATTTTGGTCCATCAACTTATTTCTTTGCATTTAAGAGAAAAAAAATCTTAACAATGTTAAATTTTACTATTTAACCAACAAAAAAATCCTTTCCTTAACACACACAGACACACATATAGAATGTTGATTGGATGTAACTTGAATTGTTGGAATATATGTTGTATTATTTTCACTAAGATTCAATTACTACATGTGACATATTGAGCTCAATGGCTTCTGATGTACAAAAGTTCTTGAACTCATTCGACACATATTCTCCACCATTATCACTCCTGAGATCCTTCACTTTCTTGCCCGTGTCTTTCTCAACAAGTGCTTTAAAGTCACAAATTTTTGAGAACGTTTGGTCTTTCTTTTACATGAATAATATCCAACACTTATGTGATAAATAATTTACAAATATCACATAATACATGTGCTTGGCCATGGAGGTTGTCGCGAATGATCCACACACATCTTAGTGAAATATTTCAAGGATTGCTTGCGATCAACTGTACTTATCATGAAAGGTGGCTTTGGTGTACTTCCCCAATATACACCATTTGCATGTATAACACTAATTTAATGTAACCTTGGGAAGTCTTGTAGAAATGTACTGCATGATATTCAAAGCTCCATGATGCAAATGGCCAAGTCGCCTATGCCATAATTCACCGATGTATCATCTTTGCACCTTCTCTGCTTTTGTGCTCAAAGAAGTACAATCTTCTACATCCAATTTGTAGAGGTTCTTCACTCAAACCCCAATCTGCTTCACCTTTCATGTGGCTATGTGACGAAGGAAAGGCTTTCCTTCACTAAATATCACATCGTAGCCACGGTTTTCCAACATAGCAATTGAAACTAAATTCTTCTTCAAACCCGAAAGGTACATGACATCTTTCAATGTGAGAGGAGAACAAGAATCCCTTTGAAAAGTAACAATATAGATGTCAGTTTCACTATACCTTCCATCATCTCCCATCTCGAAGTGCATATGGAGGTCCTTCTCCTCCAAGTCGCTGAATAATTCTTTGTTGTTGGTCATATGGAATGAAGCTCCAGTATTCAGGTACCACACACTACCCATCACCGATGTCACCATGCATGTAATGAGGGTGAAATCCAACTTGAATTGTGAAGCTATAGATTCACCTGTCGCTCCTCTTGAGGGCTTCTTGTCGGCCTTCTTGTGTGGACACTTCATGGCATAGTGTCCCAACTCATGTCAGTGAAAACATTTAACCCTCGACAAGTCCTTGTTCTTGCCTACCTGACCATAATATCCTTTGGATTGAGATTTATTCCATTTCCCTTTCTTTACCTTTCCATCCAAGGCATAATTCTCCTCATCATCATGCTTGGATGAGGATTCATCTTTGGTGTTTCACCTAATCTTTTCTTGCACCTAGTTGGACCACAAACACTCCCACTCTGGTAGCTTTCCCCTCCCATTTACTGAATCCTAGTAGTTGTTCCAGCTCTTGGGAAGGCCTAGAAGTGTTAGGCTGGCTAGATCATATTCAACAACTGTAACACCAACACTCCCAAGCTCATCTTGACATTGGGTGAACTTGCTCAAGTACCGTGGTATTGTGTCGCCCTTTTCAATTTTGATTTTCCAAAGCTTGTCCTTTAGTGCCAACTTCCTGTGGTCATTGTTGTTCTAAAACGAGCCTGCCAAGGCCTTACACATTGCATATGGAGTCTCCTTCCCATGGAGGTTCGAGACAATATGATCTCTAAATCCTTCTAGTAAGATCCTTCTTGCCTTTGCCACACATTTCTTCAAGTCCGCCAGATCTTGAGAATCAATTGTTGGAGGCTTAGGAATATCAATGTCTATGAATTCTTTCAGCCCGTTATCTTCCAACACTGCCTCTATCTTGTCCTTCCAAGCTATGTAATTCAAGCTACCCTCAAGGGCATACTCAAGTCTTAATACATAGAACAACATCCTGCTGACTCTGAAGAACGATATTGCAAATTCGATTCACCTGCAAAGACAAACTCATGTTCTTCTCTTCTATTGTGATTTCAAATTTGATACCATGTGGAAATTCCTTGTAGATTCAAACTGCTAATGATAATTTGCTAAAACAATAGACTCAAATCTACTTTACCAAATTTCTGCTTGCCCAAGTCCCTCTTTCCTTGTGTTGTTTCCTTGGGAATTAGCCCCCTATTAATTAGGGAAATCCCCATCCAATACTGCACAATCCATCACAGGCCTTCCTCTGACTGCATGCACCACTGTAAATTTTGGATGATTATACAATTGATAGTATACTACCCTTGAACTCCAATCTCAACTGGGTAACTCTCATATCACACATGCATGAGTTATTTATCACTAGTTTATTAGTTAACTGGTGGATCTTTGAGTGTTGTCGAAGTTCCACTTCCACACTATGACATTCCACTAGTTACTCCAATAGTTGGAACTAGTTAAAATGACTTTAACACAGATAAACTGAATTGATTAATTACAATTCAACATAAACTCAACCAGGGCTCCTAAAAAGTAGGAACTACTCTACATGACCCAAGTTAGTGTTGTGAAACCAACTCCAAAAAGAGAAGAAAAGAGATATCAACGCCTTAGAAATAAGCCACTTTGAGGGGGCAACCTCCAATATATTACATGAATGAACAATTCTTGGATGATACAAATGACAAAACCTCCTTTCTATATATAGGAGTCCATGGGGCCACAATGTAATCCTAGCCGACCTAACAATAATAATGTAAGGGCAAAATAATAACAATATGGGGGTTACAGGGGTACAACAATAACAATAATGGGGGCTACAATAACACAATAAGGGACTACACTATTAATGTAGGGACTTAACATGCTCCTCTCCTTCAAACAAGTGTTGTCCTCAACACTTGATGATTTCTTGATGCTTCTGTATAAAATTCTCATCCTCCCATGTGGAATCTTCTACAGGAAGGTTCTTCCACTTGCTGAGATACTCTGAAATTGATCGTACTTGTCGAGTTCTTGTTTTTGTGACTGCTTCAGAACTTCTTTTGATGTGATGTTGATCTTCCTGTTGTTTCATTAGATTCTGCACCAAAGTTAGGTTATCCTTTGAGAGTTGGACAACTTGTTGTTGATGCTCGATGTGATCTTTCACTAATTTATCATCCATATTAGCTATTATTTGATCCTTCAAACCATCCAACTTAGCCTCCATTTATGCTTTTAAACCATCTATGTCATCTTCGGTTATTCTTCGTAAGATCGAAATTTTTTGCACTTGGTACCATAATTTTGATATCTCATATTGCAATTCTTCCCCTTCATGCGTCATAGTATAGATTTTTTAGGGCTTAATGGGCATGGAATTATTTTTTGGAGGCATTATAGAACCCAATACTGATAAAAATTCTAAAATATGCCCTTGGAATCACTTCAAACTGCCTTTTCAAACAAACATTATGCAATTTTAAAAACCAAATACACACCTTTTTCTTGCTTTTGAGAAGCTTGATATTGAAACTGAATTATCTATGTGATTTTGGCTCCTCAATAACTGAAATTTGGCACTGAGGTAGCCCTCTGAATTCTATTTCGAATGTCATAGGTCTGACCTGATTTGGATTCTTCAAGGCAAAGTTATGTCCAATATCCCACAATGACCTAATTATGGGCTAGTTCAGTAGAGCGAACTTGTACGACTTCCCACATGTCACTGTTTGCTCCTTTGGCTCTAAAATTGATAGAAATAAAACTACAGTCCGTGTGATTCCAACCACTTTTTATAGAATTCCAATCCGATGCTCAGAGAGAGAGTTATGAATATTTTCCCATGATCAGCTCTTTGAGATGAAATTCGGGAGCCTGAAAAAGACCTAACTTCCAAAGATCATATCTCTGAAAATATTGCGAACCAAGCTCTGAAATTTTGCGATGATGTTCCTTAGTATTTCGACTTCGCGATCTAAAAATTTCAGCTTCTGAACCTTAGTAGAAAAAAAGTTATAGCGAAAATTACACGATGACCTGTTTGGTGCAGCGAAACCCTAGAATCCAAAGCTCTGATAACAAATGTTGTGAAACTAGCTCCAAAAAGAGTAGAAAAGAGATATCAATGCCTTAGAAATAAGCCACTTCTAGGGAGAAACCTCTAATACATTACATGAATGAACAATTCTTGGACGTTACAAATGAGAAAACCTCCTTTCTATATATAGGAATCCATGGGGCCACAACGTAATCGTAGTGGGGCCACAATGTAATCCTAGCCGACCTAACAATAATAATGTAAGGGCACAATAATAACAATATGAGGTTACAGGGGTACAACGATAACAATATTGGGGGCTACACTAACATTATAAGGGACTACACTATTTATATAGAGACTTAATAGTTAAACCCTCAACTCGAATTAACTAAACCAAATAAGTCAAACTAACTTAATGAACTCGTAGAAGCTGTCATGAGATGTGGAATTACATTTTTTTTCTAATTTAATTCATGAGATGTGGAATTACATTTTTCTTCTAATTTAATGCATGAGATGTGGAATTACATTTTTCTTCTAATTTAATTTAAGGGAAAATTAAATTAGAATCTTTCTTTGTGCTATTTTCAACATGTAGTCTAGACATTTGACTTTTTGAACATTTTTCTTACTATGTTTTTTTATTAGTTTTGTCCAAAATCCAGGTATAAATTTAGAAGATTTGTTGCAATTGCATATATCAGTTGTTAAGATTGTACAATCCAAGTAGGATTAGAAGTTTTTAAAGGCAGTGGATCCATCTATGCATTAAAAAATGCAACTTAAGCAATACAAAATTGCGATTTCACCAACAATTACATTGTTATATTTTGGTGATAATTGCCTAAAAAAGTCGAAAAAAGTCTAATGTTTAGACTAATCTACAATCTTTCACTCCTGTAAAATGTTTTTAGATTTTGGTTCGTTAACATATTTCTTTGCATTTAAGAGAAACAATTTCTTAACAATTTTAAAACAATGTTAAATTTTACTATTCAACCAAAAAAAAAATCCTTTCCTTAACACACACAGAGACACACATAGAATGTTGATTGGATGTAATTTGAATGGTTGGAAGATAGGTTGTATTCTTTTCAGTCAGATTCAATTACTACATATGACATATTAATCTCATAATGAGTACGACCCATGAGGTGTAAATCAATTAGTTTGAGTGGGATTTAGTACCTGCTAGGCGTTGGGTTCAAACTTCACAAGGAGGGGCTGAGTATGGAAGCCACTCTGGGGGAATTAAATTGTCCCAAGGGGTGTCCAAGCTCTATCAAACCTCTCACAATCTTGGTGATAGCCTCCCATTGTGGGTTGATCGTTCTTATTCCATCCAATAAATGGGTTGCCCCTGGCTTAGGCTTAGCCTAATCAAAAGAAGAAGAAGAAGAAGAAGAAAATTATATCCTTGTAATAACTTCAAGTCTTGTTCTTTAAAAATTCCTTAAAAACTTAAACATATATATTTTTCATATAAAATATAGAATTTTCTCTTTATATAAACATTTAATTTTACAAAATATAATAAATTCAGTATGTGTATTTCAAATGAACACACTACTCATCATCCCCACTCAATTAGCATTTAATATTCATCTTCTTCCAATAAAATAAAAATAAAATTTAAGTTAATTTGAAAATACATTTCATAAGAAAGTAAGTTGTGCCATTACTATTCACCAACCAGTTATTTAAAGTAATCAAATTTTGTTTACAAAGAATAATAATGCAATGACATATTGATATCTTAAGATTATATTGATAAATGCTATTTATATATCAACTTTATATTACTTTACTATATTTAATAGTTACTATGTTTTAAGATTTTTTTAAATTGCATGTTTTATCATCCAATGTTTTATTACATAGTTATATTAGGATTTTTGTTATATATGATGTAAGAATAAGCTATATCAGACATGCAATAAAGTCACAATTGATGTGATAAAGAGGATAAATGCCCTTAAATCCAAAATACCCTTGGTTTCCATCACAACCATGCTCTTTGATGTGACATTTATTAATGTATCATAAGGTACATAGAGCTAACCTAAGGTAAGTTGTAGCATTTTCTTTTAATGATGGTTGTGTATTGAAAAATTATAACTCAATGAAAGACATATTTTCCAACTTCTTGAAAACCCTGGATTGTGGTTGGATGTACAATTCTTTCGAGGGAATTGGTGTTGATCAACATTGTTGGATGTCCATTCAAAGTAGGTGGTGATCTTTTAATATAAACAAATAAACATATACTTTTTTTCCCTAAATTCGACGTATATTTATTACTTGATACCACTAAGTGCAGTTACAACAATGTTCAACATTGAAGTAACTGTGATCTTTCCCATGATAATCCTAATTTATTATGATTTGATAGAAAATTATTTTCGAGATGTTTAATATAATTGAATGTCCATTTACATTAAGCTAAATCTTTTTTTCCAAATCAAATTTTAATAAGTGTGTGCTTTAGTTTTATGTTTTAATAAAGAATACAAAAAGAGGTAAAAATTGATGATCCTAGGAAAATTTTAAACCATGATTTAATAAATATGAATTTATTATAAAATATTGAATTATTCACGAATAAAATAATTATAAATAATAAATTATTGGTAACTAATGAAATAATTATAAATAAAAAATTATTAATATATATGTCTATCAGGTAAAGTATAAATATATGAGTAAATAAATATATTGTTGTTGTTAAATCGATTAATTTGTATGATAGACGAAAAGAATTATTATTATTTTTATTTAAATTCAATTTTCATGATATTATGATATGCAATTTTTCATAAATTATTAAATATTATATTTATTTTAGATTATTAATAAAATTTCTTATTTATATAAAATTAAATTTCTTTATATAATATTTTTAAAATAAGTGACAATTATATATTATAAATTTACATTCGAATTATTATTATTATTTGTAAATTTGGTAGGATTATATCTTTAACATGTTCAATATATCACTTTGATAACATGTGCAATATATCACTTTGATTGGGGCGGGGAATTAAACTCGCGACTTGACATTAGTGAGTGTCTTAACAGAGCACCCAATCACCATATATCCAAGACCTCGTGGATAAATTACTAAAAAATTTCATTTCATGATATTATAATATATAATTTTTCATAAATTATTAAATATTATATTTATTTTAAATTATTAATAAAATTTCATATTTATATAAAATTAAATTTCTTTATATAATTTTTTAAAAATAAGTGACAATTATATATTATAAATTTATATTCGAATTATTATTATTTTTTGTAAATTTGGTAGGATTATATCTTTAACATGTTCATTATATCACTTCCATAACATGTCCAATATATCACTTTGATTGGGGGAGGGAATTAAACTAGCGACTTCACATCAATGAGTGTCTTAACAGAGCACCCAATCACCATCTATCCAAGGCCTCGTGGATAAATTACTAAAAAATTTCAATTCATGGAGAAAAAAATATTTGTTAACAATATTGAAAACCTTTGATGCGTTGCCTATATAAGGCTTTTTCTATCATTGTTAGAGTTTGGGAAATAGAAACACTTTTTATTTTGCTAGCATAGTGAGATTTTGTGCTTTCCTTCTGCAGGGGAAATTGCTTTCCCTTATGCAAAGGGAATTTGCTCACATTATTAGATTTTTTTTTTATTGGCCCAATATAAGGAATTTCTTTGAGAACAATCCTTATTTGCAAAGAATTTTATGGTCTTGTTGGGAAGTGATGTCATTGAAGGATTTTAAAGTTGTGGTTTTAGATGATTTGAAATGATGAAAAGATATTTAAAATGGTAATAAGTTTAAATAATGTTGTGGTTTAATACTAAAATATGATGATATGTTTATTTAAAGTTTAAATTTTGAGTATATGAATAAACACTTGAGGTAAGTGTAAGTTTTAAGTGAGTTTGACGTAATAGTGTCTATTACCAATTATGTTGTTGGGCAACCCTTCTAAAAGGGACATTTCCAAAGTATTGAGTAATGCAAATAGTGGCAATGATTCAATAGGGTCGCATGAGAAGGTTGAATTTGGTGGAACATTTAAAAAAAAAAAAATATGGATATGTTTGTGAACCTACCAGAACCATGAAAACACCTTCAAATTAGAGCCTTATTCCAAGTGGTTAGAAGATGTATATTTAACTAATACCTCTCTAGTATCTCAATAGAAGCAACATATTTGATTTCTGGGTTGACACGTGTCAAAATAATTCCCAGTGAAACAAAAAAAAAAGGTTCCTATTCAAAAGCCATAGAAAAATACTCTCCATTAGATGAATATGTTGAAACAAACATGTTGAAAGGTGTTGTCATATGATGAAATGGATTGTATCACAAAGGCTAAGCTTATAGACAAATTGGAAAGGCTATAATTGATTGTTGTAGCTCTGGTGAATGGCCTACTTTGATACATTACGAAGGAATAACAACAACAAGACATATATAAGTGGCCTTATGGAGGAGTGGCTTCAATTTGTGAAGAAATTCGAAGGATATTGGCCTATAATTGAGGTGTCAATGTCATTGGAACCATAACAACATACCATTGATAATTTCATACATGTAACACAAATCATTCCATATTGTATTTGACGGGCATGGTTGGGATGTTTGTTGTAGCATATTGCTTACCCAAAACATCCTATTAGGAAGTTTTGATCCCTAAATGGTACGTGTGGCAGCAAGCATCCTATGTTCTTCTTCATGATTTTCAGAGCAACGACCTCTTTCCCAATAGTTCAAGGTGAAATAATCTTATAAAATGAGTATGAGGGATAGATATGTATATGTTGTGGGATGTTCAAGTCACTTGTATAGAGCCAACTTACAATTATCGTTTGAAATTAATTTTGCAAGTGAGCAAGGAGTAGGGCCAACTTCTTTAAAGAGGTAAATTATGATATAAACTCAAAATGGTGAATAGAGCTGACTTTTCCAAAGTGATTGCACCCTCCTTTGGAATCATTGTTTCCACATGTAAAGAGAGAAGTTAGGTTCCCTTTCAATGACTTGTGACGAAGATTACACCATTAGAAGAATTGGGGATTATTGGATGCATGCAGATGATTTTGGGGTTCCTTTGCCCACTGTGAGGGTTACATGGATAGATTTGAAGACTTCTTGGAAGTTGCACCAATGAAGGGCCTTTGAATGTCAAATGTCATGTCAACAAGTCCCTTGTACCCTTAATTTATGAAGAAGGATAATGTTTGAGGGCCCATGCCCATTGAATTTTGTATAAATGGCATGGAAAGCTCACATCTTTTGTATTTTGGATTAACTTAATAGTGAAGAGGGCCTTTGGCCCCTTCTTATGCCAATTTACAAGATTTTGACTTATAAAATATAATAGTATTGTAATAATGAGTTGAGGTTCTCTCATATAAATACAAAGAACTCTCCCTTCATTTTCTCATGGTGTTTTGAGGGAGAAATCTCATCGATTGTCTAAAATATTATGCAATTTTCATCTTGTAAATTTGCCATGGATGTCTTAAGTTGAGTGAATTTTGGATATGGAACGTTCTCTTTTTTTGATGAATGTGCTAGGGTTCTAATGGAATGTTTGGCTTATGAAGTAACATGTGTTTATATTTATGCTACAAAGGATTAATGGTATCTCGATTTTTATGGTCAAAATGTTGAATTAGTAAGAGACCTTGGTTTATCTCTCTCATCCTGGTCTTGTGAATCTCATACATGATCTATTTTGAAAACTTTTCTCCTTGTCTAACTTCATATGCCCATAAATTCATTAATAAGCTAAGGCATTTACCCTTCATTCTCCATCTCATTATACCTTTTGTAAATCATTCAAACCATTTTTTTGGGGTTCCCTCTCCAAGACCATCTAATAATCCCTTGATATTGTGTGTTTGGGGAACCTATTTGAGCATTTATTGGTTGAGCCTAACCTTTAAATTGAGCCATAGGAACCTTTAAACTCAAATCTCAAAATTACCAAAACTCGACAATCCTATCCCAAGGAGAACCCTCCTTGAGCTAGAGGAGAGTTGGCCAAAAGCGAGAAGAGGGATGGTGAGATGACAATAGACCCCCTTGAGGTGCACTAGGTCTCACACTCGAGGTTTTGGGCCTTATCTTGAGAAGTGCAAGAGTTCGTTGTAACAATGTTGTTATGTAGTAATAATTTAACTAAAGATAAGTGCTTATGAATATGTTACATTGTGGTGTTGCAATAATTTGGAATAATTGGTGTGATACTGACCTAGGTTTAAATATTAATAGACACATTTATAAACACAACTATTGATCATATTAAATATTGTCAATGTAATTTTTAAACAAATTACTATAATAATGTCATTAAGTACCCTCAACCCCAAAAAAACCTAGATATAACCATTTATTACTCTTCCATAATAATTTTAACTATGTTAATGATCAATTATAATATTTTTAACTTCTTTGAAAAATCTCAAATACATTTACACTAATTATAATATTTCTTTATAAAAACATATTAAAAATAATAACAAAGTACTTTGTCATTCATATATATATACATATATTAAAAAATATATATATATATATATATATATATATATATATATATATATATATATATATATATATATATGAGTTTGGACATGTGAAAATATATAAGTACATTTAATTATTTGATTTCTTTTACAATTAAGAGTTTAAATTTTCATTGAGGGTGGTATTATTATTATTATTAAACAAAAATGAGTATAGATAGATTAAATTTGTGCTCATTCGCAGCCAAGAAAATCGGGAGATACATCTTCAAATTTCAGATCCTTTTGGATTTCAAGACACCACTAGACTTAACATCCTATTAACCAGAGCCAGATAATAGACTGACACTTAACACAACTACATAGTTACAATGGACTCAATTCAGAGTAACCAGAATTGTCTAACATAATTATAAAATAAAGAACTAGACACAATATTCTTTCCATCTTGTGCAGAGGAGCAAACTACCTAAACAATCTTTCTATCTCGTGCCTAGAATAAAAAAATCCATTTATAAGCTAACAGGGAATATCAATCACTATAATTAGATGGATGGTTTAGATCAATGTCGCGCTTCAAAACAACTTCTTGATGGATGATAAAATCCACTTGAGCACCCCTGGTTAGCTTAAGATCCATTACCATGCTCCTTAAAGTGTCCACTTCATCCAACACATGAGAAAACTGAAATTGAAGAGCCAATAGTGTATCTGAGAGTTTGATGTGGGAATGGGACATATGGCAGAATTTAACTTGCAACTCATAATTAGCCTAGCAGAGATCATCATGAGAGGATAAATAATGCGATCAAGGACATTCATCTAAGGAGGACTCACAATCAGAGGCTTTGCTCATTGTTTTAATACTGCAAACGTCCAGACTCCAGAGGAAGGGAGGAGACAACGAAGATAAGGCACTGGAAACATTTTCCCAAATTGAGATTGAGTAATGGAATCAATTTACAGTGGAAATTAAAAGAAAAATATAAATCATTCTGGTCCAATTTTCTAAATCATAAGTCCACTTCGATGACTGAACCTTATGTAGCGTTATTAACTTCCCAATTACAAACCAATGCCCAATACTGGAGCCAGAGTGCCAATGATTGGAAATATTTCCCAAAGTTTGACAATTAACAAAGTTGGAGATAGAGACGTAGATACCTTTATCTAGACAAATATGCAACAACCTAAGATGATGAATTAACCACCCGGGGACAAAATTTACCTCCGAACCAGAAAGTCCCGAGCGACAGTACTCCCACCAACTGAAGTGCCTTGCCTACTCTGATGCAAAGTAGAAGAGAGACAACAGATAAAATTGAAGCTCTAACCAGAGCTTCCATTGAAGAGAATGACTTGATTTTGAGAATTTAAGACTAACCAAAACCTGATGATCCAGACTTTGAGATGAGAAAAATCTTGAAGGAAGGAACACATGAATGAATGCTCCGGAGGAAAAACCCCCTGTGAATGTAATACCTACATTGTTGTCATCACACACATATTTCATCATCACAACCATAAATTTCACTCGACTGTGCTTCGACTTCATCATCATTATATTGCTTGGAGGAATTTCCCGATGCTTGAGCTGAGAATTGTTGATGTTTCAAGCATGTGATTCAGAAAATACAGAGCGTGCATGACATATGTTTTCAATTAAGGACATTTAATGGGTGATGGATGCACGAACAAAAGACCTCTTATATGGATGGAGAAGGGATCATCCAGAATAGTATGATATGGAATTAATGCGGGTGGCATAATTAGTTAGAGAGAGGGAGGTGAAAAGATTGTGAATGATCATGACATGATTCTAAGGAGTATTACTTAAATCCATGATAATAAAGTCTAATGTTATAAAAAAATTAATTGAGTTCATGTATCCTTAGCATGGTTTCTTCCATTGAGCAAGCCAAATTTTCCAATTTTTTTGTCTCAAAATTATTGGATATGAGAATGTGAAATGTGTCTACATTGCGGAAGGTTGTCATTATACCTCTAATTCTTTGAAGAATTATGGCAAGAGAATTATCTTTTGGGGACTTATAAGAGTTTAGGTATTCGATCGTTATTAGTGAGTCCCACAATACGATCAAGTCTTTCACTCCTTTGGCCCTTGCTATGTAAAGACCTTGTAGGAGGTTGTACATTTCTGCTTGGTTATTCGATCTTCTCCCTAAACTGTTAGGTCCCTATATTACTAGTATAGTCCCTTATTGTTGTTAGTGTAACCCCTTTATTGTTATTTTTGTACCCCTTTAACCCCCATATTGTTATTATTGTGCCCTTCAATTATTATTGTTAGGTCGGCTAGGATTACATTGTGGCCCCATGAACTCCTATATATAGAAAGGAGGTTTTGTCATTTGTATCATCCAAGAATTGTTCATTCATGTAATGTATTGGAGGTTTCCCCCTCGAAGTGGCTTATTTATAAGGTGTTGATATCTCTTTTCTTCTATTTTTGGAGCTGGTTTCTCAACATTTGGTATCAGAGCTTTGGATTCTAGGGTTTCGCTGCTCCAAACAGGTCATCGTGGCATTTTTGCTATAAATTTTTTTTCTACGAAGGTTCAGAAGCTGAAATTTTTAGAGTGCGAAGCCGAAATACTGAGGAACATCGTTGCAAAATTTCAGATCTTGGTTCACAATATTTTCGGAGATATGGTTTGTGGAAGTTAGGTCTTTTCCAAGCTCCCGAATTTCATCTCAAAGAGGTGATCGTGGGAAAATATTCATAACTCTCTCTCTGAGCATTGGATTGGAATTATATAAAAAGTGGACACAAGTACATGGACTATAGTTTCCTTTCTATCAATTTCAAAGCCGAAGGAAGAAACAGTGACACGTGGCAAGTCGTACAAGTTCGCTCTACTAAACCAGTCCATAATTAGGTCATCATAGGAGATTGGGCACAACTTTGCCTTTAAGAATCCAAATCAGGTCAGACCTGTGGCATTCGAAAGAGAATTCAAAGGGCTACCTAAGTGAAGAATTTTAGATATTGAAGATCCAAAATCACAGAGATAATTCAGTTTCAATATCGAGCTCCTTAAAAGCAAGAAAAAGGTGTGTATTTTTTTTTCCGAATTGCATAAGTCTTGTGTAAAAAAATTTAGTTTGAAGTGATTCCAAGGGCCTGTTGAGCATATATTTCAGTATTGGGTTCTGAAATGCCTCCTAAAAAGAATTCAAAACCAATTAATCCATTAGAGTACTCTACTATGACTCATGAAGATGAAGAATTGCAACATGATCTATCAAAATTACAAGAGCAATTTCACCAAATTTCGCTCTCTCAAAGAGCAACAAAAAATGAAATGGAAATTTTGAAGAAAGGCGTGGAAGTAAAGATGGATGGTTTGAAGAATAATATGGATGGTTTGAATAAAGGTGTGGAAGCTAAGATGGATGGCATGGAAGCTAAGACAGATGACATGGAAGAAAAAATGAAAGACAACATGGAAAACATGAATAATGATATAAAAGCAGACATGGAAGGTTTGAAAAAGTTTATAAAATAAATGTTTCCTAATGACAAAAAGATAGTAGAGGAAACTCATGATGAGAACAAAATAAATGTTAATCGTGATTTCATAAACTCTAATGTTGGATGGAAGAACCACCATATTCCAAAGATGGATATGAGGAAGTCTGATGGCAAGGATCCCGTAACATGGATACTACAGATGTAGCAATATTTTGATCTCAATAATGTGCAAAACACACAAAAGGTACGCATTGCAACTTTACATTTAGAACAAAATACATTTGTATGGTATCGATGGCTTTGCTCTTGTAAAAAAATTGTCACTTGGTCAATTTTTACGAAGGAAATGATAGCACATTATGAGGATACAAAGAGAAACACCTTCTTTAGATAATTAATAAATCTCAAACAAAAGGGTTCAGTGCCAGAGCACATTGAGGACTTCCAAAAATTGAATATAAGGGTAACTGATATTCGAGAGGAACACAGGATTTATGTGTTCATAGGGACTTTAAAGGATAACATCCAACATGAAGTCCACGTTTGGGAACCTGATTCATTGGAGAATGCATTTAGGTTGGCAAGAAAAATTGAATGTAAAATTATGACGACAAGTAAGCCTACCACTCACATCTATAAAGATGGAAGTGTTGATACTCATATACTTCCACAACCTACAAGTTTGACACCACAACAATTGGAAGAGAAAAGAGAAAAATGGCTTTGCTACAGTTGTGATAGCAAATACACTAAAGGTAATAAGTGCGATGAGAAGAAATTATTTTACATAGATTGTGAAGAGGAGGAAGAAAATGAAGAAGAAACTTCAAAAGTAGAGGATATACACCAGGAAGAAACCCTAGAAGAAGAAGAAATGAGTCTGAATCCTCAAACTCTGGCGACAAGGAAGCCTACCACTCACATCTATAAAGATGGAAGTGTTGCTACTCCTAGACTTCCACAACCTACAAGGTTGACACCATAATAATTGGAAGAAAAAATAGAAAAAGGGTTTTTCTAAAATTATGATAACAAATACAATAAAGGTCATAAGTGTGCTGAGAAGAAATTAATTTACATAGATTGTGAAGAGGAAGAAGAAAATGAACAAGAAACTTCAAAAGAAGAGGATATACACCAAGAACCAACCTAGAGAGAAAGAAGAAATGGGTCTGACCATATCGTGTAATGCATTGGCAGGAATTACCACTCCTCAAACTCTCAAGATAGAAGGACATATCAAGAAAAAAAAGGTAATAGTGTTGATTGATTCGGGTAGTACCCATAATTTTATTCATTGTAAGGTAGCCAAGGAATTGAATTGTTTCCTATACCCAGCACCAGAATGTCAAGTGATGGTTGCGAATGGAGGAACTATAAATTGCTCTAGAAAATGCCATAATATCAAGCTAGCCATGGGGGAATATATATTGAATAGTCAAATGCTTTCCATCCCAATGGGAGGTGCTGATGTTGTACTAGGAGTACAATGGTTACAATATTTGGGGATGGTAGCTTTTAATTTTCAAGAACTTTTATTGAAATTTTTTTTTTTCTGAAGGAAAGGAAATCGAATTACGGGGTATCGCAGGGAAGCCAGGAAAGATAATAAGCTCTAATGTCATGACAAAGCTTCTAAAGAAAGTACAACGGGGCGTAATTGCACAATTATGCTCACTAGAAGTTCCAACATCAAAATCATCTATTTCTCCAGATCTCCAAAAAATCTTGGACAATCATTCCAAGGTGTTTGATACTCCCAAAGGACTCCCACCTATTTGTGATCATGATCATGCTATTCATTTGATTTTAGGAAGTGTTCCTCCAAACATCAGGCCTGACTCAAAAGAGCGAAATTGAATGTATGATTGCAAAAATGTTAGAGGTCGGTATAATTCAACCTAGTCAAAGTTCTTTCTCTGCTCCAGTAGTATTTGTGCACAAGAAAGATGGATCATGGCACATGTGTCCGGATTATAGGGAGCTCAATAAGCTCACTATTAAAGATAAATTTCCCATTCCAGTGATTGATGCATTATTGGATGAATTGCATTGAGCAATTTATTTTACCAAGTTGGATCTTCGTTCAGGATATCATCAAATTAGAATGAAGACTGAAGATATTCTGAAAACAACATTTTGAACTCATGAGGGTCATTATGAATTTTTGGTCATGCCTTTTGGCCTTACCAATGCACCTTCTACATTTCAAAGGTTGATGAATTCCATTTTCAAACCCTTCCTTAGAAAATTTGTGCTAGTATTTTTTGATGATATACTAATCTACAACAAGTCTTGGAAGGATCATGTTCAACATGTTGACAGGGTGCTCAAACTATTGGAGGAGAAACAACTATATGCAAAAACATCCAAATTTTTCTTTGGAGTACAAGAGGTGGAACATTTGGGTCATATTGTATCTCACGAGGGTGTTAAGGTAGACCCTAACAAAATTAATGCCATTAAGGAATGGAAAGTCCCCACAACCATAAAGCAGTTGCGAGGATTTCTCGGGTTAACAGGGTATTATCGCAAGTTTGTTAAGAATTATGGGAGAATAGCAGCACCTCTAACAGCATTATTGAAGAAAGATGCATTTTCATGGACTCCTGAAGCAACTAAGGCCTTTGAACATCTTAAAGAGGCAATGTGCCTAGCACCGGTCTTAGCTACGCCGGACTTCACAAAAACCTTTATTGTGGAATGTGATGCCTCAGGAAATGGAATTGGTGCAGTTTTAATGCAGGAAGGAAGACCCATTGCTTTTGAAAGTCGTCCAATCAAAGGAAAGCATTTACAAAAACCTATTTATGAGAAGGAAATGTTAGCAATACTGCATGCACTAAAGAAATGGCGAACTTACCTAATGGGAAGACACTTCAAGGTAAAAACTGATCATGATAGTCTTAAACACTTTTTGGAACAAAGATTATCTTTAGAAGAGTAGCAAAAATGGGTCACAAAGATGTTGGGTTATGACTTTGAAATAATCTACAAAAAAGGAAAGCTTAATGTTGTTGCAGATGCACTCTCAAGAAAGAATGAAGAGGTGCAAGCATTGCTTTGTGCCATTTCTATTATCCAACCAGATTGGATAACCGAAGCAAGAGATGAATGGAAGAAGGACAAAGATGTATGGACACTCATTCAAAATTTGCAGCAAGATCCTAGTACATCTGATACATTTAGTTGGAAAAATTATTCCTTATGGTACAAAGATTGCTTATATATTTGCAAGAATTCCCAACTAAAACAAAAGATTCTTCTGGAATTGCACACTTCTCCTTTAGGAGGACACTCAGGATTTTTAAAAACTTACCACAGGGTGAAGAAAGAATTTTTTTGGGATGGCCTTAAATCTGATATTCAAAAGTTTGTGGCGGAATGTTTGGTTTGCCAGCAGAATAAAGTGGAGACAATTAAGACCCGGGGACTTCTACAACCTTTATCCATTCCAAGTCAACGTTGGGAGGAGATTTCAATGGATTTTATCACAGGTTTACCTAAGTCTGAAGGAAAGAGTGTCATCATGGTGGTAGTTGATAGACTTACCAAGTATGCACACTTTTGTGCATTATATCATCCATTTAAAGTGAGTACAGTTGCTACTGCATTTATGGAAACAATTCAAAAGCTACATGGAAACCCGAAGATTATTGTAAGTGACAGAGATCCCATTTTTACAAGAAATTTTTGGACGGAATTATTTTCTTGTTTGGGTACTCAACTAGCTCATAGCTCATCTTATCATCCTCAATCCGATGGTCAAACATAGATAGTGAATAAATGTTTTGAAGGATATCTTCATTGTTTTGTATCTAATAAGCAAGCACAATGGGTCAAGTGGTTATCTCTCGCTGAATGGTGTTATAACACTTCCTTCCATACTGCAGCAAAAATGACCCCATTTATGGCACTTTATGGATATCATCCACCATCCATCACATCTTATTTAAGGGAAAATGCTAGGGTTCAAGCAGTGTAGGATCACATTGAGCATCAACAAGAAGTTCTCAAACTCTTAAAGGATAACCTAAATTTGGCACAAAATCGAATGGAATAACAGGCAGATCAACATCGCAGTGAGCGAAGTTTTGATGTGGGAGACTGGGTATTTTTACGGCTACAACCATACAAACAAATGTCCCTCAAGCAATCTAAGAAGGATAATAAATTATTGCCAAAGTAATATGGTCCTTACAAGGTTTTGCAAAAGATTGGTACTATGGCATACACATTGAAGCTTCCTGCTTCTTCACGAGTGCATCCAGTTTTCCATGTTTCATGCTTAAAAAAGGTTATAGGGGACAAAATTCCAGTTCAAACAATATTACCAGAACTTGATGAGGAAGGAAAAACCATATTGGAACTTGAAGCAGTCATGGAAACAAGAACTCGAAAACTACGAAATCGATCAATTTCAGAGTATCTCATCAAATGGAAGAACTTACCCACTGAAGATTCTACATGGGAGGATGATAATTTCATATAAAAGCACCCGGAGCTACTCAAGCGTTGAGAACAACATTTTTTGAAGGAGAGGAGCATGTTAGGTCCCTATATTACTAGTATAGTCCCTTATTGTTGTTAGTGTAACCCCCTTATTGTTATTGTTGTACCCCTGTAACCCCCATATTGTTATTATTGTGCCCTTCAATTATTATTGTTAAGTCGGCTAGGATTACATTGTGGCCCCACCACGACCCCTCTAGGATTACATTGTGGCCCCATGAACTCCTATATATAGAAAGGAGGTTTTGTCATTTGTATCATCCAAGTATTGTTCATTCATGTAATGTATTGGAGGTTGCCCCCTCGAAGTGGCTTATTTCTAAGGCGTTGATATCTCTTTTCTTCTATTTTTGGAGCTGGTTTCTCAACGTAAACCGCATGAGAACTTGGATTCAATTGTTCCATCGATATTGAACATAATCCCTCCTCCTCCTGCCACCCCTAAAAGGTTTATTATGATTAATAGTAAAGATTTTAGTTTTTACATCCTTGTTATATAATTTATTAAAATAATTTTTGATAATTATAAAAATTAAAATTAAAAATTCAATATATAATGTAAGACAACAAAACTGGAAACCAAATTCAACTATATATTAAATATTTATCTCTAAGAATGATGTACACAATGTAAATAAAGAAACCATTAATTAAGTTTATGGGTCTTCTTCGACTCTAATAACCACTCACCAAAACACAAACCTAATCCTGAGGATTAGTTGTTTAACATTCTCCCCTTAATCTGAAGGGATGGATCAAAGTCCAAGAATGAGAGATCAAAATGAAAAAATGCATCTCAACCAAGAGTTGAATGTCTCTTAGAAATGGTTTTTAAAGGATGACCACAAACCAAGGATGGTGGTTTTTAAGAGAAAACCACAAACTATACAAAAGGTGGGAGAACCCAAGGTCTCAACTAACACCAACTTTAGAACCTTCATTGTAGTTTTTAGAACAACACAAAAACCGGTTTTAAGGTAAAAACTCACTTTAGAACTATCAATGTAGTTCCTCGAACAATTATGAATCTGGAAGTGCTCGTTCACAAACAACTCATTCAACAAAAAATGAAGTCTCTTTGGATACAACTCTAGCTCTAACTAGTACATGTTGTGGCTCAGGCTCACTTGTGGATCTCTAACTCGGGCTTGCTTTATGTGTGACAAATCTTCAAACCTGTAGCAGACCATCACAACTCTATTAATCCCCCCCTTGTCGGAAACAGGGTGAGAAGATGAAGTATTTTTCATCATAGCAACGCTGGTAAATACTCTCGAACATGTCCTACAATATAACTTGTAAATCTTCTTGGCCACTTTAGACCAATCCCAAGAAGCAATCCATCCAAAATTAATTCTCTCTCTTTTTGTAGTCTTCTTTCTGGAACATTTGTTTGAATGGTGATTGCATTTTCCATAATTCTCACATAGGTGAAGATCAAAACACCGATATTTAACATGTCTAACTCTATCACATTGTTGGCATTGATCAATTTTTTATGGAACAACACCATCCAGAAATCCAGCACTATGAAATTGTATAGGTTTAGAAAAACCAGACACATAAAAAGCAACATATTTATCATATCCAACACCATTTCTGTTTTTGTTATATGTAATTTCTTCCCAAGGTCTTATAACAGGTTTCACATTAGGACTTTTAACTACATACAAATTTTCTCATGAAATGGATTCATTACTATTTGACTGTTGTTTGGAATTAAGATCATCTTGATGTACTTGAAACTAGATCTGGAGAAATTCAACTATTTCCAATGCATCATGTAAACATATTTTGATATAAATAAGACTTACTTTGCCGATATTTACAATTTCATCAACAATAGAACTAATGAGATTGTTTAATACATCTAATAATTTTTTTAATTTGAGCCATTTTAATCAATATCGGATGTCGGGTTCAACCGAAAATGCACTTGATTACAATGCAAAACAAAAATTCATCAAATATAGCAAACTAGTTTGTCTTTATTGTCAGAACATATGCTTGCTTATAGCACTTCCACAATTCTTCCTTGATTAAGCGACCTAACCTTGAATGATATGATTGATTGATCAAAGTCCAGCCATTACTATATAAAAGTAAATTCTTCCATTAGTAAAAAATGTTTTAGTATTCAAAAAGTTCTTGGATGGAGACAATCTTGAAATTGCAATTGTATAGCTGGTTGGATGAACTTTGGTCTAAATTTAGTGATCCAAACTTTGTTATTGAGTTCGAATGTCAAGCCTTGAATGAAACAATAAAAAAAATCAGATTTTCAAAGATAATAAAACATACCGAATCAGATTTTTAGAGATAATAAAACACACCAACCCACTGTTATGGAAATGTATGCACCTTTTCTGGCCAATATGTAGGAGTCCATGTTCTTCAAGGAAGGGTTTGGAAATGGAATTCATCAACCCTTGAAATGTAGAAGGTGGATTGGTAAGGCCAAAACGCATGACCAAAAATTCGTAATGACCCTTATGAGTTCGGAATGTTGTTTTCAGAATATCTTCAGTCTTCATTCTAATTTGATGATATCCTGAACGAAGATCCAACTTGGTAAAATAAATTGCTCAATGTAATTCATCCAATAATTCATCAATCACAGAAATGGAAAATTTATCTTTAATAGTGAGCTTATTGAGCTCCCTATAATCTGGACACATGCGCCATGATCCATCCTTATTATGCACCAATACTACTAGAGTAGAGAAAGAACTTTGACTAGGTTGAATTATACCAGCCTCTAACATTTCTGCAATCATACGTTCAATTTCACTCTTTTGGACATAAGGATATCTGCAAGGCCTGATGTTTGGAGGAACACTTCCTGGAATTAAATGAATAGCATGATCGTGATCACGAATAGGTGGGAGTCCTTTGGGAGTTTCAAACACCTTGGAATGATTGTCCAAGAATTTTTGGAGATCTGGAGAAATATATGATTTTGATGTTGGAACTTCTAGTGAGCATAATTGTGCAATTACGTCTCGTTCTTCTTTCTTAAGAAGCTTTGTCATGAAATTAGAGCTTATTATCTTTCTCGGCTTCCCTACGATACACCGTAATTCAACTTCCTTTCTTTCCGAAAAAATTTTCAAGAAAATTTCTTGAAAATTCAAAGCTACCGTCCCCAAAGATTGTAACCATTTTACTCCTAGTACAACGTCAACACCTCCCATTGGAATGGAAAGCATTGGAATATTCAATACATATTCCCCCATGGTTAGCTTGATATTATGGCATTTTCCAGATCAATTTATAGTTCCTCCATTTGCAACCATCACTTGACACTCTAGTGTTGGGTATAGGAAGAAATTCAATTCCTTGCCTACCTTACAATGAATAAAATTATGTGTACTACCCGAATCAATCAACACTATTACCTTTTTCTTCTTGATATGTCCTATCTTGAGAGTTTGAGGAGTGGTAATTCCTGCCAATGCATTACAGGATATGGTAAGACTCATTTCTTCTTTCTCTAGGGTTGGTTCTTGGTGTATATCCTCTTCTTTTGAAGTTTCTTGTTCATTTTCTTCCTCCTCTTCACAATCTATGTAAATTCATTTCTTCTTAGCACACTTATGACCTTTAGTGTATTTGCTATCACAAATGTTGCAAATCCCTTTAGCTCTTTTTTCTTCCAATTATTATGGTGTCAACCTTGTAGGTTGTGGAAGTCTAGGAGTAGCAACACTTCCATCTTTATAGATGTGAGTGGTAGGCTTCCTTGTCGCCAGAATTTTACATTCAATTTTTCTTTCCAACCTGAATGCCTTCTCCAATGAATCAGGTTCCCAAAGGCGAACCTCATGTTGGATGTTATCCTTTAAATTCCCTATGAAGACATCAATTCTGTGTTCCTCTGGAATATCAACTACCCTTATATTCAATTTTTGGAAGTCCTCAATGTGCTCCACCACTGAAACCTTTTGTTTGAGATTTATCAATTGGCTAAAGAAGGTGTTGCTCTTTGTATCCTTATATTTTGCTATCATTTCCTCCACAAAATTGACAAACTGACAAATTTTTTATAGGAGCAAAGCCGTCGATACCATAAAAATGTATTTTGTTCTAAATATAAAGTTGCAATGCATACCTTTTGTGTGTTTTGAACAATATTGAGATCAAAATATTGCTCCATCTATAGTATCCATGTTACGGGATCCTTGCCATCCAACTTCCTTATATCGATCTTTGGAATATGGTGGGTCTTCAATCCAACATTAGAGTTTATGAAATCACGATTAACACTTATTTTGTTCTTATCATGAGTTTCTTCTACTATCTTTTCGCCATTAGGAATCATTTCTTGTATCAACTTTGTCAAACCTTCCTTTAAACCTTCCATGTATTCTTTTAGATCATTCTTCATGTCTTCCATGTTGTCTTTCATTTTTTCTTCCATGTCTTCCATTCCATTCTTCAAATCATCCATCTTATCTTCCACGCCTTTCTTCAAACCATCCATCTTAGCTTCCATGCCTTTCTTCAAAACTTCCATTTCATTTTTTGTTGCTCTTTACGAGAACGAAAGTTGTTGCACTTGCTCTTGTAATTTTGATATATCATGTTACATTTCTTCTTCTTCATGAGTCATAATATAGCCTTCTGAGGGCTTAATGGGTGTTGAATTATTTTTAGGGGGGATTTTAGAACCCAATACGGATATCTATGCTTCAATATGCCCTTGGAATCACTTAAAACTGATTTTGCAAACAAGACTTATGCAATTTGAAAAAAAATACACACCTTTTTCTTACTTTTGAGGAGCTAGATATTGAAACTAATGTATCTCTGTAATTTCGGATCCCCGAGATTTTATCTTTAGTCCTTTAGTATCCCTCTAAATCTTCTTTCCAATGCCACATGTTTGATCTGATTTGGATTCTTCAAGACAAAGTTATGCCCTATCTCCCACAATGTCCTAATTATGGACTGGTTCAGTAGAGCGAACTTGTACGGCGTGCCATGTGTCAGTGTTTCATCCTTCAGCTCTGAAATTGATACACAGGAAACTACAGTCCGTGTACTTTTGGCCACTTTTTTTTTATAGAATTCCAATCCGATTCTCAGAGAGAGATTTGTGACGATTTTTCCAAGGTCACATCTTTGAGATGAAATTCGGGAGCCAGAAAAAACCCTAACTTCCACAGATCATATCTCCGAAAATATTTCGCACCAAGATCTGAAATTTTTACATGAAGTTCCTGAGGATTTCTTCACAAATAATTTTTTTTTAGCTTCTGAACCTTTGTAGAAAAAAAAAGTTATGGTGAAAATGCCACGATGACCTATTTGAAGCAGCGAAACCCTAGAATCCAAAGCTCTTATTCCAAATGTTATGAAACCAACTCCAAAAATAGAAGAAAAGAGAAATCAACACCTTAGAAATCAACCACTTCGAGGGGGCAACCTCCTTTACATTACATAAATGAGCAATTCTTGGATGATGCAAATGACAAAACCTCCTTTCTATATATAGGAGTCCATGGGGTCACAATATAATCATAACCGACCTAATAATAATTATGTAAGGGCACAACAATAACAATAGTGTCTTTTTATGGGGCACAATAATAACAATATGGGGGCTACAGGGGTACAACAATAACAATAAAGGGGCTACACTAACAACAATAAGGGACTACAATAGTAATATAGAGACCTAACAGATTAAGAGTCTTTTAGGATGAGAAATGTAAAATTGCAACTTCACCAACAATTACATTACTAAACTAAAGTGATAATTGCCTATATTTAAAGTTTTTGAATTTTGGCTTCTATGATCCATAATTTGTATAGAACGACTTTCGGTGTTAATCATATATGAACATATTTTGTTCAACCAGTGTCGTTCATCTTCAGGACAAGATGAGGAATCAGATCATGGAAATAGGTTTAAATAGATGAATAGAAGATTTAACTAGCCGTTATAATATAACGACTAGTTTGACTAAGAAAAGGAAAAAACAAAATTTTAATTGATTCCATGAAATTATCTAATAATGTATTTATTATTAGTTTTATATAGTATAATTTTAATATATTTTATTATTTATTAATATTTTAATTTAATAAATTACTTTTATATAATATAATCTTAATATATTTTATTATTATATTATGTTCTAATTTAATTCATTAATTAAAAGATATTCCTCAAAGGAGAATAAGAATAAAATATTTTAATAATATTCATTTTTAAGGTTTATGTCATTATTACCAATTCTATATAATATAATTTTAATATATTTTATTATTATATTATATTTTCATTTAATTTATTAATTAAAAATATTTGGTAAGAGAATAAAAGTAGGATTAATATTCATTTTTGGGTTTATATCTATCTATATATATATATATATTAAAGAATAATAAATAAAAAGAATTAAAAAGGAGAAAGAGAGGAGGGTCGCTAAAACTAAACACCAATTAAGAGTGAAGGGCAAGGATCCAATACCTGCTAATACTCCACCCATTATCTCTATTAAGGTTAACATGGTTTTTTTCGATTTCTCATGCTTCCTTTAACTTTTGGTGATGAAAATAGTCAATCTTAACAAAAACCTTAACCTCTTTTATACAAATATGATGCTTCGTCTTTTCGACATGCTTTGCTAAGACAGAAAAGCATAACCTTCCATATTTAAGATCAACCACGTACTCATAAATCCTTTGATTAGTAAATCAAATTATTTACAAACTTTCACTTTTATAAAATGTCACTAGATTTTAATCATTGATGATAAAACTCTTACCAATTTAAAAAACAATATGATAGTTTGTAAAATAATATTTTTTACAAAATATATAACGTATGTGTTTTTCATATCCAAGTACTCATAATCCAAACTCAATTATAATCTGCTTCTTTTAATAAAGTAAAAAGAAGACCCAAGTAAATCTGAACATTCTACAATCTATTAATGTGATGTAATAATGCTGTACTGAAACGACAAAGTCTTTCGAGTGCAAAGGTCAACTTGATGCACTAATCATATCAAAACTCTATTCCATACTCTATTCCATAAATGAGAATGAGACAAAATAAAGGTCATACATATGTGTCAGTCCCTTTCCATTCGAATTCACTTTCTATATAATCCTTGACATGTGATATGTCTGCTAAGGCCGAGTCGGATATAAGTCATCACACGTTGTTTTGAATTTAAAAACACGAGTCAATATAGTCCTTCTAAATTAAATGAAGTTTATTAGCCTATTTTGATATATATATATATATTTTTGATATATATATTAAAGAAAAAAATATAATTGTGGTTGAAATTGTAAATTTGCATTATTCCAATTGTATATTAAATAGATTTAATATTTTTATTATATTTAAATTATATCTATAATTTTAATAATTTTTTAAAAAATTGAACAACATCATTTATCATAAAAATATGACAAAGTTTAAACCATATTTTTAAAGTTTAAATTAAAGTTTTAATGAGAAATTAATCACTTATAATTACTTTTCATGGAAATGGTTATCTATGAATGACTTACTTAATGTACTTGGATTTCATTTAATATAGTGTACTGTGAAAACCTCTTAATACTTAAATATAAAGAGTGAAGGGAGCTCTTCTTGAATGGTTCATGAGGCACACTACTTGCTAAGGTTTTGCAAATGAGTTAGCAAGTTAAGTGGGCTTGATTGTGGGGAAAACTCCACAATTAAGCGTGCTTGAGCTAGAGGCGATCTGGGATGGGTGACCTCCCAGGAAGTCCTGGTTACTACTTGGTGCAAGCCCCGGAACTGATGATTGGTGCTATGTGATTCATTTCACTAGTTTCAATCCCACTTCTTCACCCCTGTGAGCATCACCTGATGCAATGAGTGTTAAGTGGACTATTCAAAAATCATGAAAAATTAGTAAGTTATGACCACCTCTCATGGAAATGATCATAAATGAATGTCTTACTTAACATAGTAAAATCTCAAAAAAAATATCTAATATAATGCACTGCGAAAACCCTTCAATACTTAAAAAAGTTTAAATCATTTAAAATATATATTATACATTATTATTATTTATATTTAAAAGACTCTACAATTAAATAATATTTCATTTTTACAACTAAACTACCCACTAAATTATTATTATTAAACTTAAATCTAATAATTTTAATAATTTTTATTTTATTTAAAAATAAACTAATCTAGAGGTGGGATTTAGATCAATACAATGATTAACCACAATGTAATATTTAGATAATACAATGCTTAACCACAATGTAATATTTTTTAAAGTGCTACATCCTTTTTATGTTTAATTTTTAATATCAAAATTTCCAATTCCATAGTTATTAATGTTTAACCAATCTTATTAATTTGAGTTTTATAATATTAATTTTTTATCAATCAAATTTCGTAGTTGCCACATAATTCATTATATCATTTATTTAAATTTTCATAGGTCTTCCTTTCTATTATTTTATATTAATTATGAATTTAAACAATATATTCCATAATTATGAATTTTGAAATCTTATATTATGGAATATATTGTTTTTATTTTTTTTGGAAAGTTTAAATGTTAATTTTCTCTCTTTTTATTATTGAACTTGTATGGTTGAGATATGTTAACATTGAGATTATATAACAATTTATTTATTTTTTTATGAAATTATGTTTTTATTTTAATGAAAATATTGTTAATTTGATCAAAGTTGAAGTTTTTATTTTAAATTGGAAAGAGAAGGTCATGAGTTTTCTAAGTGATTTGTTTGAGTAAGCATGAGAAGCACTAAGAAAGAGGAGGTGCCGAGTGATTGTTGGGTAAGAAGGAGCCCCTTGTGTTGTGCAAACAAATTATGGCAACATTGTGACTGGCATCAGTCCTTGACTCAGTTGGTTGATAGATAATAGTTTGATTTCTGTGCTCGAAGGAGAGTCCTTCATATCTATACCATGTATTCACTCTTTTATTACTAAATGAGGTTGCCTTTCATGGCATCAAATCTGGCTCACGGGTGGCCAACTATAAAAATACACAATGCAATTGACTTATAGTTAGATGGAGAATGACCCTCCATTCCTTAGTTTAGGGAAAGCTTAAAATAAATTAGGTAAGTGCATTTTCTCCTTTTTACATAAAATATAAATATATACAGATATATGTTCAAGTTTCATGGATGATGTTATTATTGGGTCACTGAGTATGAATGTGTTGATGAACTACAACCTAGTGTGATAATGTTTGGTTACTAGTTATAATTTCCATAATAATGAGCTTGTGTTTCATTACTAATTTTGTAAATAATGTTTTCTTATCATATCTTGTATTTGTCATGGTATCTAGAATGAGAATTCATGACATATGGGTTACAATACCTCAATGGGTCTTAGACTAGCATATTGCTTATGTACTAGTCCATGAGAAGAATTGTGTAATATGTGAATAAGATAGACTGTCCAAGTAAATTACAAAAGCTATTATGAGATTTAAAAGCCCGTGTAATTCTTAATCCTTAATAAGATATTAAAAACCTCGAATTTTAGGGTGAATATTTAAAGGAAGGATTATTCATAAGGCACATGACTTAAGATGTTAAAAAGTTCATTTAAAAAATTATAGATTGATGGAATTCTATTAAAAGGGTTATTTGGGTTTGAAAGCCTTGAATGATCTTAATTAAAGAAAGAGAGAAAGTTTACCTAGTTTGGTAAAATTTGGGGATTTAACTTTAAGGTCCCATTTTGGTTCCTTGGAAAGTAATTTCGTTATGGTCAAGGAGTTAAGGAGCGTGCATGCCTTTGATCTGGTGGATCAAATTTATGCTCAAAATTCAAAGTTGTCGGAATGCTGTGGAACTTGAATGACCACGTAGATCTTGTTATTCTGAATCTGGTGCAACTCGTTTTGCGCAAAACCGACATCGTATGCTCCTGTAATCCTGATTTGAAGTTTTGGTCAAACATGCAAAATTTTACAGACATGCTCACTGGGTTGTTGTCTATGCAATCCGTACAGGGGACATCATGCTTACGTCAGCATGATGACTGTGATCCTTCGGTCAAAGGATGATTGCCACTTGTCACATTTCTATTGGTTTGATATGGAGTGTTTTTATTGGTTGTTGGTCGGACCAACCAGGGACCGTCACGTGGGTGAAACAAAGGTCGCCATATGGTGCCTTGGTGGCCAACCAAAATTTTGGTATTTGGCCGAAAGCACTCCAATGAAATCGAACATAGAACCTTCGAGCACCAAGACCGATGTCCAACCAATTTGCCACAATATATTACTTAACCTATATAGTTGACCACATATATTTAAATGTTTAAAATGACGAGTTTGGGGGGGTGGGTCGGGGCGAGCCCAAACCCTTGTCACTGCACCCACGAGAAACAAGGGGTGGGACGAGGGGCCAGGGCTTAGCCCGACCCCGATTTTTAATTAAATTATTTGGTCTATAGCAGTTAGAGGAAAAATTAATGAGGCCACAATTTGCACCAGCGGGTGGAGAAAAAGTTGCTATGTTAGCAATTTTTGGGGCGAAATTGTAGGAGAGGTAGCTGAATTTGTAGGATGAATTGCAGAAAAACTTGTGAGGATCATAACTTCTTCAATTTTTATCCTTTTTGGGAATAGAAAGAGGCTAGGTAGGGGTTTTTGATTGTTTTGAAGCCATTAGAGCTATCAATACAACCATTTGATCATTGTAATTGTATGTAAACACCATTTTTTGAGCATAATGAAAGAGGCCCAACCATTGGAAGCTGGACCAAGAGATGTAGCCCAGGACGGGTGATCTCGTTCATCATTTGTTGTTGTGTGTTTTCTGTTATGGTGATATTTTCTCTTGTTTATTACAAAAATTGAGTTAAATTTTCATGTTTATGTGTTTAAGAATTTGATACAAGAGACTTAAAACCCTAATTAATCTCTTGTAAAATTTACATAATCTTCAATAAACTTCACATATAGATCAGTTTGGTATTATAGGTTAGGTTTTCTTTGTTGTTGTGAGGTTTTAATTATTTGCAAGTGTATGAGATGCTTACAAGATTGAATCTCAAGAGAGGATAAGGAAATCTTGTGGTTGCAAGTCCTCAAGTTAGGTCAAGGATAAGGAGAGCAAGTTTGCCACAAATTCTACCTCAAATTGTAGTTGAAGCTTCAAAAAGTATGTCAGATGAAGGATAGCCTGACAATATATCAGAGGATGAGAAAGCCTCCAGAAAAAAAAATAAAAAAATCTTTGACATGACACAAATGGTGAAAGTTCTCTATGAGGAGAGAAGCACAATGTTGCAAGGTGAAAGCTCCAATCTTCCAAAGGGAGACAAGCCTTCAAAAGGAGATGGAATAGATGGAGACAAGATTCCAAAAGGTAATGGGAATGGTGACAAACCACCTTTGAAACCACCATTCTCCTCACCACCATCTTTACCATCATCTTCTTCCACAACAAGCCCTTCACAATCCCATCCACATTCTCCACAAGGTCATGGTAAAAATCCATTTTTGAAGCTTAACATTAAGTTTAGTTTGCCTATGTATGATGGAGAGGTCGATGCTGAAAGATTAGACAATTCGGTATGTCAGCTTGAAGTGTATTACAAGATACAAAGGATCAACGATGATGACACCAAGATTTAACCCGCTTCATTAAGATTGGAAAGTGCAACACCTATTTGGTGGGAAGCCAAAACTCAAGTGGACATGGAGAAACATGGTAAGGTCTTAACCTTTTGGAATTATTTTGTTGATGCCTTGGGAAGACAATTTTATCCATTAGCATACATGCAAAAGGCTATAATGGATTGGCAAAACTTTAGGCAAGGTAAAGGACAAAGTGTGCAAAACTATACTCAAGAATTTAGGAGAAGAGCACTAATATTGGGTGTAGATTTGACATCTCAAGAAACTTTGTTGAAATACATTGGAGGTTTGCATAGTTACCTAAGACATACTATTCTCATGTTTAATCCTTCGAATTTAGATGAAGTTTGTGTTCCGACCACACATCTAGAGGTAAGAGGGAAACATGTTTCAGATGAGACAAGTGACAATACCTTTGAGTCTGAAGAGAAAGGAAAGGGTAAGTTCAAGGGTAAAGGTAAGAAGAATGCTTCCATCAAGATGGAGAAAGAAAAACTCACATGCAAACATTGTTTTAAAGATGGCCATGATGAATATCATTGCTTGAAACTTCATCCAGAGATAAGACCCAACAAGCTTAAAAACAAGGAGAAGGAGAAGACAACTGCAACAATACAAAATGATTTAGGTTCTTATTCCAAATATGAAACAAAGGTTGCAACAATGGGTTTGAAAGGTAAGGACATTGCAAGTACTAGTTCTTCAAGTTGTCCCAATGATACTCAAGATGATGAAACAAGAATTGAGCTTTTCCATGTTAGAGTTATTTCAAAGCATACCAAGATTGACACCCTATTTAATAGTGGTCCACAAGCAAACCTTATTTCTGAAGACTTAGTCAAGAAGTTGAATTTAGATACCATTCCTCATCCAAGACCTTATCCTTTAGGTTGGAATGTAAGAATGAATATTTGCAGGTGACGAGGAAGTGCATACTTAGATTTGCAATCACTGCAAACTTTCTTGGTGAAGTTGAACTCGATGTTGTTCCCTTGATATTTCTAGTATTGTTTTGGGTAGCCCATATGTTTATGATAGGAGAGAAATATTTCATTGCCATGAGAATTTTAGAAAAGTGTAACTAGGTCGGTCTTCATGATGACTATGTAATTATGTACTTATGTAAAGAAGAAGTCAATAATAATAAAATGTATTTTTGGTTTACTTGCTTCATGGGTTTCATGAGCAAGATTTTTAGTATAGGTCTATAAAATTCTTCTTGATGTCTATTAGGAACATGTTGTAGCCTCTACAACACCCTCCAAAAAAAAAAACCACACTTCAAAATTTTTTGGAGCCCCCCTTGAGCCTGAAGAAAAAACTAAGTAAAGTGTCTAGAAGGCTAAGTCGCTAAGTCGCAGATTTGAAAATTTTGAGAATTGCAACCCCGCGACCGGGAGGTCGCAAGGTCGCGAGGTCGCATACTTCCCTGATCACTCGACTTGCGACCCAGCGACCTGCATTAAATGCCCGCACGTGCGACCTTCTTATATATGGGAGGTCGCTGGGTCGCATTCTGCATAGGTAGCGGTTAGAAAAAAACGCCTCTGACAGGTCGAATGGAGCGCGATTTTCCCAGGTAAGTTGCCGTTTTCCTCCTGTTGTTTCCTCTTTTGATTATTCTTTCCTAATCCATGCATTTCTGAGCCTTTAAATTGACCTTAGCCTTAACTCTTGTGTTCATTTACTGCTTGGGGTTTTCTCCTGATTCCATTTTGCACCCCACATGCCCAAACCCATGCAGTCTTTCATCCAGCCTCTCATGGCTTATGCCCTGCTCCACAAGCTACCCTTTGGCTCTGTCTGGACTCACTTAGCCTTGTCTTTTTTTGGTTAAAGGGAAAAAATCACCTACACGCCGCGCGCCCAAAACCCTCCGGCAAGCCCTAGTGCGACTTGCGACCCCGCGACCTCGTCGCAAGATCACAAGGTCGCATTCTCTCACTTTTTGGGAATTTGCGACCCCGCGACCTAGTCGCAAGGTCGCAAAGTCGCACTTTCCCCGTTTTCTAGTTTTGGACCCAGCGACCCCGCGACCTAGTCACAAGGTCGCAAGGTCGCACTTCTTCAATTTTTTGAGATTTGCGACCCCGTGACCCCACGACCTAGTCACAAGGTCGCAAGGTCGCACTTCTTCAATTTTCTGAGATTTGCGACCCCGCGACCCAGCGACCTAGTCGCAAGGTCGCACTTTTCCTTTTCCTTTCAACTTGCGACCCCGCGACCCAGTAGACCACCTATCCAGTTCTGCCCGAGTCTCAGTTGAAATAATTGATAAACTGTAATTGTTTTGTATCATTGTGATGTCTTTCTTATCTTGGGATTCTTTCATGAATATGGCAGGTGATTTCGAAGCAGATATAGATTTCATCCCTATCCCCTCAGATTCCAGCGATATGGGACCCCCAACATCTCGGAAAAAGGGCAAGGGCCCAGCAGTAGAGGACGAAGAAATAGACATTCCAGTGTCCCCACAGCTATATACAAAGATACCCTCTGCACATTTGCTAAAGGGGACAACATGCGATGGTACCAAGTGTACCAAGAGTTCGCCAAGACCGAGTTCCCAGAGGATCTCCCTGATCGGGAGGTATACTTACAGGTTAAGAAGTCTAAGCTGCATCTGGCAGAAGCTCACCCAGCTATATTCCTGTGCCCAGAGGTCATAGACTGGATTATACAGAAAACCGACCCTAATAAGTTCCTCATCAGGGACAGTGAAGGCAAGGCGTTTGCATTGCTCAAAGGCTCAGACGCACATGTCTATTACTCTTTGCCTGAGCGAGAGATAGACTTCACAGAAGAATGGGCTATCGCAAATGCAGTTCCTATAGTTGACACCATAAGGCCATGGTGGGAGGAGCCGGATAAATTCAAGTTCAAAAAGGACCAGGAATATCCAGTGACGAGCCTTAAGAAAGTATACAGGTTGGTGGCAGCCATGCTTTGCATATTGTACGGGCGCGCTGATGCCACCACCTTCAGCGGAACTTGGGCCACCATCATGGATTATGTTACAACATACGGCACTCGTTTCAACTGGGCCTTCATACTGGTGACCTCCATGCAGACCAACTTATCATCGGCATTGGTACCAGATGAAGGAATGCCTTCTGAATTCTATATGGCTTCTTACCTACTGGATGCCGTCTGTTCAAGATTTCACTTTGAGGGATGGGCACATAACTGGGAACCAAAGCAAAGCCGTGCAATCCATTTACAACTCAAAGTGTTTTGGGAGTCCAGGTACAGGCAAGACATAGAGCCAATATCGCAGGTGTTCATCCCTGCTCTTTACAGGAAACTATTCGGCCAGGATGCTCCTTGCATGTCTCCGCGGGCCATGGACACACTAGGCACGGTGGCGCACTGGTTCCCGTTTCCTGAATATACACTCATTCGAGTATTTGGCTCATTCAAGGCTCCGCATGCTATGCCCCGGTACATCACTGACAAAATGCTCATGCGAGAGGTATGTTACCAAATGTCTTCGGGTTTCTCCAGTGTTCTGTCAAAGGGTAAAAAGAAGCCATGGCTTGCTCTACCCCTCACAATTGGCGCATACACAGTCAAAGACTTTAGAGAGGTAGCGGCAGAGGCAGAAGAAATGAAATGTTACCACCTTGAGTCTTTAGGATATCAAACATATGACCCGAAGAAGATAGTTCCCGAACATTGCATGAAGGCTAAATTCAAATGGAACTATCAGCATACGAGATTCCTGGGAGAAGACGAGAGAAAGAACTGGTACAATGCAGACCGACAACTCGCTTCGGGGGTGGACTCTTCCCATGAGCTAGGAGGTGCCTCTTCCTCTCTAGCTAAAAAGTCTCGGACCAGCACAGGGCAGAAATAAATAGAAGCTTAGACCCAGCAAGAAAAGGATAAGAAAATGAAGGAGGAAGAAGATAAACGCAAAAATAGCTTAAGGCCCGAGCAGAAGAAAAAGCAGGCCGAGGAGGCCAAGAAAGAAAAGGAGAGACAAGAGGCAGAGGCAGCTGCAGAACGGGAGCTCAAAAAAGAGCTAGATAAAGCAGAAGCAGAACGCCAGAAGAAAGCTGAGCAAGCTGCAGCAGCTGAGCGAAAAAGAAAAGCCGAATCGGAGGCAGCGGCAGAAGTAGAGCTCAGGCGGAAAAAGGAACGTGAAAAGGCCGAGCTCGAACGCTTACAAAGAGAAGAAGAAGAAAGGAAGAAGAAAGAAGAAGAGGATGAAATGCTGGAGGATATCGAGATGTCTCCCCTTGAGGTACCTTCAGGAAACACACGAGCCCCGCTCTCTGATGTTAGCACCTCCCAAGGACAAGAGGAGGAGGTGTTTGACCTCACAAGGCTCACATTTGATCAGTTCTCCTTCAAAATCCGGTAGGAGAAAAGAAAATCCCTGGCACAAAGTCCTTCCGCCGCATCCGCAGTCGCAACCAGAAAAGACATAGTCCCTGATACTAGGACTAATCCCGTGATGATAGCATCGGCTGGTACAGCGTTCGCTGTAGCCACAGAAGAAAATGTGACTAGAATGAGTAGGGAGATTATTTCCCTACAAAACAGGCTACAGAAAGCGGAGCAGCGGGAAAAAGGAGCAGTACAGGAAAATACAACATTAAGGGAGGAGCTTCAGCAACTCTGAAACAGAACTCCCCCTGTCAATGAGGTTTCATCCACCATCCAAAAGGAGTCCGACACATTAGAGACTACCATGCGGCAAGTTTACGACGAAATGTTCACCATAAAGCAAACTGTCGCCCCATTGGTAAGAGCACAAGCGGAGACTAAGCAGAAGCAGGAGCAGCTGAAGGAGGCCTCAACTGCCTTGGACAGGATGATGGATTGGACAGTGAAGTACCCTCAGGCTCCTGAACATTTTCCCAGAAGGGACTGGATTCATACGCAAGATGCCAAAGTCCAAATCCGAATGAAAATGAAATGCAAAGATAAGCTGTCCAAGGATTTAGACAAAGTGATGACTTCATACGAGCGCCTGATTAGCGGCATCGATTCGATGCATACCCTTCACCACATTCCTTCGCTAGGTGCATTGGACGAGGGGAAGACCTGGGAACAGGTAGATCAGGAGATCCAGTCATTTCTGCAGCCCATCAAGCAAGCTGCTGCCACTCTCGACCTGGAAGCGTCACAAGCAAACCTTAGCAATTTTGTTGTAACGCCGGTCTGGATCTATACCAAACTCGCCTTTCTGTCCCACTCGATCTCAAAGAAGAAGGAGAATTTGATCCCAAATGCCTTGGAGTGCATGCATCGGTTAAAAGAAGAGGTCCCTTTGGTTTCTCCCATAGTAGCTGATTATCAGAATTGGCGAGACTTCCTCAAAGAACAACAGATTGATACACCTGACCTCACGACTGCACGCCCATCTTCTTAAGCCTGAGGTCGCAGGTCGCATCCCCAGGGAGGTCGCAGGTCGCATCCCCAGGGAGGTCGCAGGTCGCATCCCCAAGGAGGTCGTAGGTCGCACTCCGGAGCAGGTCGCAGGTCGCACTCCCAGACAAGTCGCAGGTCACACTCCTAGCCAGGTCGCAGGTCAGCCCAACAGTCAGGCAGGCGAAGAGTCAGGAAGCCCGAAAGGCAACTTTTTGATCTATAAAACCCCATCCGGGGAAAATGTTATGGACCTTTTTTTGGGAGACTCAAAAGTGATAAAGCATTGTATTGTGGAATAACACCTGGATGCATTTGAATGAGATACTTGTTAAAAATTCTTTAGAAGCTGATGTGTTTTGCTGTGCGAACACTATGTGTATTTCTTACATAGTTTCAGACATCTTTTGATTAATGAAGCTGTCCTCTTAAGGGCATTATTTATGCATCTCAGTTCTCTGTGCTTGTGTCAATAATGTTCAGCGCTTTGGCTTTCTCATGAATGTTAATGACTTTGCTTATTAGCATTTATAGTATCATTTTATCTTTCAGGATCAAAGGCGTTTTCACCATAAGGAATTGTTTCTTTCGTGGTTAAAACAGCCTTCAAGCATGACCTCAACGATGTGTTGCTAACAACATGTCCTTCAGTGTTTGTGCTTTACATTTTGTCTTGCTACACATAGGGTTGTTTACAGTCTAATTTATCAAGCATGCATCTTGTATCATTTGAATAAGTGTGTGTCTGCAGGTCAGTCAAAGTCCTTTTGAGACCTAGAGGAAGGAAATCTAAGCGGTAGCCGGACCCACACCCCGGACGGGATCCCTATTCCAAACGGTTCAAAGTCTAGTTGGGAATTTTTTACCGGGGAGATCCCCTACTGTTGGCCGGACAAATTTTCCCGTCAACATATTTGGCGCTAGAAGGAGGGCCTGAATGGCATCCTCCCAGCATACAACCAACATTCCATCACAAACTCCCCATGGGGAGGTCATAAACGATGATCCTATCCCTCCACCTTTGGAAGATATCCCAGGGGAGGAGATTCCATATTATGAAATTACCAGAGAACAGTTGAGAGCCTTGCGCCCAGCTGCCCGCAATCTCATCAGGGATTTGCGATATGCCCCAATCATGAATTTCTTGACCCATAATAGGACCCCTAATGAAAACCTCACTCGTAATGGTGCGCTAGTGAGTTCCATACCCCAGTTGGTGAATCTTATGGTTGAAGACCTTGCCGTTGCTATCCAGAACAACGAACCGATTCCCGAACTTCAAATAGGAGAAGAGGAATTTGGCAATACAGAACCTTTCCCCGACCCTCAGCCTAACCAAACCCAGAACCACAACCAAGCACAACCCCCACTTGGGGGAGGCGATGGGGATAGAGTCCAAGGGAATGAAGGCAAGGGAAATAGAACCCACATGAATGAAGGTGAGGGAAATAGAACCCATAGAAATGAAGGTGAGGGGGACAGAGGCCGTGGAAATGGGGGGAGAGGAAATAGAGGCCGCGGCCAGGGACACCATGCCAACCACCGCCGCCCAAACCCAAATAGGCTGCCTATCCACAATTGGGGATATCTTAGAAACATGGCCAACCGCTGGAGAAACCCATACGAACACTCTCGCCATGAGGGAGAAGCTTCGGTGTCAGGTACCAGGAGCGAATCTGAATCCGAGATCAGGCACCACGAGCATGCTGGGAGGGTGCAACCGCTCACCTGGATGGCCCAGTCTCCATTAGACCTTTTGGGCCCCCTTCATGACATGCCCAGGCACCCTGAGAAACATTTACCGAAATTTGATCCCGAGAAAGGTACCTTGGCCGAAGATCATATAAGCAGTTTCTATCTTTCCTTGCAAATCATGAGAGTTCAATAAGATGACGTGGCCTGTCGCCTGTTTCCCCACACTCTTGAAAACAAAGTGGCCACCTGGTACCGCTCCCTCCCGAGTGCCTCCATTATCTCATGGGACCAGTTTCACCGTGTGTTCTTGCAGAAATTTTCAGAGGACAAAACCCCTTCCATGCTCCTCACGGAACTGAGCACCATCAAGTGTCATAAGAAGGAAAAGGTGTGAGACTTCAACCAACGCTTTTCTACCATACTGCAAAAGTTCCCCCCAAACCTAGCGTTGGATGACTCCATTACCATTGATTACTATATGAAAGCTCTCCCTAGAGATATTGCCGTCTTCGTCAAACGTGAAGCCCGCGCCACCCTTGCGGCAAATTACGCGGTCGCCCTCGCTATGGAAAGAGACATGCTTTCTGTAGGGGCAATGGATCACGAAGGGAGAGACGATCACAAACCCATTGCAAAGAAGGGTCAGTCCTCCACACCCAGAAACACAGATAAGGATAAGGATGCTTTTGACCTCGAGAGCATAGCAAAGACCCTCAAGCTATTGACAAATGAAGTCTTCGACCTGAAGAGAAAGGGCATAGAATCCACGACTAGCACTAAGGCTCCCAAACCCTTTTTCCGAAAGAGTAATCCCAACACCAGCCGACCCCCGTCTAACCCGAACACTGTGCTCAATGTAGAAGAGATAGGAAAAGATAACTTCTGCTCTTTCCACTAGGCTGCCCACTCTGAAAAAACATGTCTGTAATGGATTGGCAGCATGACGGCAGTAGTAAATCAAATCCTGGACGATCAAACCCCAGGAGATGCGGGGGAGGGGGATGTTTCCGATCACGATGAAGATTTTCTCCCGGATGAAGAACCAGGGTCCTCGGTTCTTGCATTTGATATTATCCGCGGGGATAACAACAACCTTACTGTCACAGATATCAACATGGCATACAATCCTAAGGCCCCACCCGTAAGAAACTACAGCCTTAGGAGCAAAGGACCGGTCCCCGAACCATCCTTTGAAGAGAAGAAAAGGGCTTTCCTAAGGAAGATTCTGCCCCCGGGAAATGAAAAGCAAGCTGCCCCTGAGAAGCCCGCTAGTAACAACACCCGTGCGAATCAAAAGAGCAAGCTCTCGGTAGAGTCTCCCAAAACCACTTTTGAACCCTGTCCTCAATCTGATTCCGCTTATAACATTTTCGAGGACATGAAGAAAACCAGAGCTAACATTTCCCTTTACGAGCTTGCCCACATCACGAATCAACGAGAGCTCATTCTTAAAGCCTTCGCCAATACCTCGACTACTAAGCCCATGAGAAATACATCCGCGCAACCTAGTCCGAGCGTTCAGTCTATCGTAAATGCCATCAATGCGAATTCCAGGGGATCTACTCCTCCCTTCCTCTTATCTTTCGAGATTTTTAACTTCAACGTCCATAACTGTCTAGTTGACTCTGGGGCATCCATGAATGTCATGCCCCTATCCGTTTGTAAGAAGCTGAACATCCGCCCGGAGAAAACTGACGCGAAGATTATCCAACTTGACAGATCGCAGGTTCCAACCATAGGAGAACTGAACAACGTCATCATCCGCCTCTCATCCGACTCCAGAGTCCACCAATGTATTAACATTGTGGTGGTTGACATTATGGAAGCTTACGACCTGCTACTTAGTAGAGACTGGTCCAGCAAGCTGCAAGGATATTTTGCCACCGACTGGTCCCACCTGTGGCTTCCTTACAAGGGCTGCAATAACCAAATCAGGGTCGAAAGTGAACCATATATGAAGTACACTGTAACTGATTTGGACGCTACTAACGAGCCCATCAGCTTTGCCGAGGAGGAGCTTGGTATGTGTTTCTTGGAAGCCATCTTCGGATGTTACCAACCTCCTCAGTCTCCAGTAGGCCCCGAGATCCAATCTGAACTAACACTTGTCAAAGAGGAGCAAGCTACTCCTGCCTCACACCAAGCTGAGACCCCTTCACAGCCTACTACCCCGAAAGAGCCGGAAAATGATTTGTGGACCCTGTATTATGACGGTTCTAAGACCCATGACGGAGCTAGTGCAGGCTGCATCTTGCTTGACCCTCAGAAGAACAAGTTCTTAATCTCGTGTCGGCTAGAGTTCCAGTGCACTAACAACACTGCTGAATATGAAGCTTTAATCCTCGAACTCAGGAAGGCACTGGATTTAAAGGTAAGATGCTTACAGGTCATCGGAGATTCCGAGATTATCACCCGGCAGGTACGCAACACTATTCACTGTTTGTCTCTGCACTTAAAGGCTTATCAGCAAGAGGTATGGCGCCTAATTTCTGCTTTTTATGCATTCGGAATTAAATCTGTTCTTAGAATGTATAATGCAGCAGCTGATACTCTGGCTAATGCTGCTGCTAGATTTACCCCTTTGAGGGATGGCTTTTCTATTGAGATTATATATAGGCCCTCCGTGCCAGATAATGTTACTAATTTACGTGTTTTTGATGATGATCAACAGATCTTGGATTTTATGCTCAACACTGAAGTATTCAAAGACGCGGCAATAGACGAAGCGGATCACGATCAAGCTTTGCAGGAAGAGCATGATATACGCAAGGAGAAACCCATGCCTAAGGGGATAGTGTCGCTCGAGAAGCTCTTCGATTTGCAAAGCCAATTCCGCGGGCCTCCAAATACCAAAGTACAAAGTTCCACCTTGGCCCATCGACAGGTGAATTTGGGATCAGACGAGAACCCCATTTTCGTCAATCTGGGGAAAGACTGCACTGACCAGGAGACGCAGGCTTTCATCCAACTATTTCGGAAGTATTGCGACATATTTTCTTGGACATACGATGATTTACGTACGTACGATACTCGGATTATCCAGCATGTGATACCCATGAGGGAAGGCGTGAAACCTTTCCAACAAAAGCTCAGAAAAGTGCATCCTACTTTGGAACCAATGATTCTGAAAGAACTTAAGAATCTCTTGGATGCACGCATCATCTTCAAAGTCCGCCACTCCACATGGATGTCAAACTTGGTCCCGGTACGGAAGAAGTCTGGCGAGATCCGCTTGTGCGTGGATTTCCGGAATTTAAATCGGGCCTCAAACAAAGATAATTACCCGGTGCCCCCCATGGAACAAATATTGCAAGCTGTGTCCGGGTCCGAGATGTTCTCCTTATTGGATGGGTTCTCCGGCTACAACCAAGTGCTGGTGGCTGAGCCGGACAGATTGAAGACTACTTTTCGAACCAAATGGGGAACTTTCGTGTTCAAACGTATGCCCTTCGGATTAATCAACGCAGGGGAAACTTTCCAACGAGCCATGGATATAGCTTTCCGTGGTTTGATAGGCCAGAGCGTGGTGGTCTATTTGGACGACGTCACCGTGTTTTCGAAACACCGGGGCGATCATTTACGCCACCTCAGGAAAATTTTCGAAAGGTGTAGAAAATACGGGATTTCACTCAACCCGAAGAAGAGTGTATTCGCTGTGGCAGAAGGGAATTTACTGGGCCACATTATAACTAAGCAAGGCATTATTTTAGATCCAGAACGGGCGAAAACCATTGCCCAGATTCCGCCCCCTAGCAGTAAGAAAACAATGCAATATTTTCTGGGAAAAATCAATTTTGTACGTAAATTTATATCAGATTTCGCCCAGATAATCAGGCCGTTGCAGGGGATGATCAAGAAAAATACAACTTTCAAATGGAATCTGCCGAAGAAGGAGGCCTTCAACAAAATCAAGCAAGCTATAGCTGAAGCACCATCCCTACAAAGTCTTGATTTTAGCAGAAGTTTTATTCTGTATACTTTCGCTTCAGATTCATCTCTGGCAGCTGTCCTTACGTAGAAAGACGACAACAACGATGAACGACCTATATCCTTCATGAGCACTGGTTTACAAGGAGCTGAATTGAACTACCCTGAAATCAAAAAGCAAGCTTATGCAGTCTATAAGGCAGTCAAGCACTTCAGGCCATACATCTTAAAAAACCATGTCACGGTTTTCGTTCCCCACCCAGATGTCCGCTTGCTGTTCGTGTAGCAAGAGCTTGGAGAGAGGCGAGGCAACTGGGTGGCTTGCCTGCAAGAGTATGACTTAGAATTTAAACCGACACACACTGTTAAAGGACAAGGACTATGCCAAATGGCTGCGGAGGCTGCCAGCTCGCAGGGAATTGAAGAAGAATTTTGGGAACAAGAAATCGACATGTATCAGAGTGACCACGTACCTCAACAGACGAGCCCTTCTTGGTACTCTGACATTTTGGGGTACTTAGCCCATGGCACCCTGAACGCCGCTCTAAACGCCTGACAGAAACGCCAATAAGGCTCAAAGCTGCGTCTTACCAGATGATCCAGGGTAAGCTTTTCAAGAAACATTACGATGGAGCCCTGTTGCGCTGCTTGGAGCATGATGAAGCACATAAAATTTTGACCGGGCTGCATGATGGACCAGCAGGAGGGAATTTTTCAGGTGATACCACTGCCCATAAGATAATGCGCGCAGGATGCTACTGGCCGACCCTTTTCAGAGACGCGCATGCATATGTCCGCAGATGCCCTCAGTGCTAGAAATTCGCAAACAGGGAAGCGCGGCCAGCCGCTCCCTTGCTATAAGTGGCAGTAGAAGAGCCCTTTCAATAGTGGGGTTTGGACGTGATTGGTGAAATCATACCCCACTCTTCCAAGCAACATCGGTATATCCTCATTGCCACCGATTATTTCACCAGGTGGGTAGAAGCAGCACCTTTACCCCAAATCAATGATCAGGAGGTAATAGAATTCGTCACACATTCCATCATCACCAGGTTTGGCGTTCCAACTTCCTTGGTTTTTGATAATGCAACTTACTTTTCATCCTTCAAACTGTATGATTTTGCTCTTGAAAACGGTATTGTTCTTAAACATTCTGCAAATTATTATCCCCAGGGAAACGGTCTAGCTGAGTCAACTAATAAAAACCTGATCCGTATCATTAAGAAGACTCTGTTGTCCCACCAACGTAACTGGCACAACGCCCTTCACACTGCTCTTTGGGCTGACCGTGTCACGCCCAAGTCCTCCCTATGCACCTCTCCTTATTTTCTCGTGTATGGAAAAGAAGCTGTTCTTCCTCCCCATTTATCTCTCCCTGCCCTTCAGTTGTCCCAAGAGTGTCACGGTACCCCATGCCCCACCTTGCAGACCCGGATCGACACCCTACTGAAGTTGGAGGAAGAAAGGCAGAAAACTCGGGAAAAGTTCGCCATCCACCAAAGCCGAATCAAGAGATGGTTTGATAAGAAATCCGCAAGGAGTAAAAACTTTGAAATAGGAGACCTAGTCCTTAAGTGGAATAAATCTCACGAAGAAAAGGGTAAACATTCCAAGTTTCAAGCACTATGGACAGGTCCCTTCCAAGTTAAAGAAAAATTGGGTTCCCACACGTTTAGACTGCAAACCCTTGAGGGAAGAGTCGAGGTCCTCCTGGTAAACGGGCATGAACTCAAACATTATTTCACCTAGTAGCCCTCAGAGGGTTTTCCCACCCATGTACCATAGTTTCTGCTGTTTTTCATTAAAAAAAAAAAAAGAAAAAAGAAAAAAAAAGAAAAAAAAGAAGGAAGGCCTTGTCGGAGCCACGCAACTGGCACATTGCGACAGGTTCTACGCTGATGGGAGGCCTTTCTCTAAAAAACACATAATTGGTCAAAACTTGATTGTAACTTGTACCCAAAGGTAACATATGATCTAGCTGGAGCCATCAAGCATGGGAGTCCCACCTAGCGAGCTCGAAAGGGTGTCTGTAAAAGGAAGGCGCGATGCAGTAGCAACTAGATCGAAAAGGAACAGAGTTAACTCGGGGTGACCACAGGACATACGGGAAAAACCAAAGTCCTCATATCAGACCAGGAGCAACCTCTCTGCAAGTAAAATAAGTCGGGATCCCTCATCTGCCCAGGAAAAATTGCCCATCTAAATAAGTGCCATGAGCACATCTAAATAAGTGCCTAAGGCACATTAAAATAAGTGCAATAGCACACCAATAAAAGGGTAAAGGATTGAGAAAGGCTTCTTGCGCAGAGAGGTGATGTAACGACTCCGCCGGGGTACTGACCAGGCTCGCTGGCAGCGGAGCAACGTTTATGACTCCTAGGCAGTGACTCCGCCGGGACCAAGAGGTTCGCTGGCAGCGGAGCAACACAATGAGGAAAAAATAATCGTACTGGACCCTGTAGTCGCCCGGAGTTCTCCGACCCTCCCGGTCCAGAAATGTGATGAAATAATTTCAGTTAACCAGCACCCCAACAAGGCGGCAGGTTTGGCAACCTCGCAGGGTGACGAAGGCGGGGTAATGTCGACCTTAGAGTAAAAGGAACAACCAATGAAGGCCTCTCCCTTCCACTCCAAGGCCAACCATCGGCAGAGACTCTGAGTTCGACCAGTGAATCGCCATTTGTTGTAGCCTCTACAACACTCTCCAAAAAAAAAACCACACTTCAAATTTTTTTGGAGCCCCCCTTGAGCCTAAAGAAAAAACTAAGTAAAGTGTCTAGAAGGCTAAGTCGCTAAGTCGCAGATTTGAAAATTTTGAGAATTGCGACCCCGCGACCTGGAGGTCGCAAGGTTGCAAGGTCGCGAGGTCGCATACTTCCCTGATCACCTGACTTGCGACCCAACGACCTGCATTAAATGCCCACACGTGCGACCTTCTTATATATGGGAGGTTGCTGGGTCGCATTCTGCGTAGGTAGCGGTTAGAAAAAACGCCTTTGACAGGTCGACTGGAGTGCGATTTTCCTGGGTAAGTTTCCGTTTTCCTCCTGTTGTTTCCTCTTTTGATTATTCTTTCCTAATCCATGCATTTCTCAGCCTTTAAATTTCCCTTAGCCTTAACTCTTGTGTTCATTTACTGCTTGGGGTTTTCTCCTGATTCCATTTTGCACCCCACTTGCCCAAACCCATGCAGTCTTTCATCTAGCCTCTCATGGCTTATGCCCTGCTCCACAAGCTACCCTTTGGCTCTGTTTGGAATCACTTAGCCTTGTGTTTTTTCAGTTAAAGGGAAAAAATCACCTACACGTCGCGCGCCCAAAACCCTCTGGCAAGCCCTAGTGCGACTTGCGACCCCGCGACCTAGTTGCAAGATCGCAAGGTCGCATTCTCTCACTTTTTGGGAATTTGCGACCCCGCGACCTAGTCGCATGGTCGCAAAGTCGCACTTTCCCCATTTTCTAGTTTTGCGACCCAGCGACCCCGCGACCTAGTCGCAAGGTCGCAAGGTCGCACTTCTTCAATTTTCTGAGATTTGCGACCCCACGACCCTGCGACCTAGTCGCAAGGTCGCAAAGTCGCACTTCTTCAATTTTCTGAGATTTTCGACCCCGCGACCCCGCGACTTAGTCGCAAGGTCGCAAGGTCGCACTTTTCCTTTTCCTTTCAACTTGCGACCCCGCGACCCAGCAGACCACCTATCCAGTTCTGCTTGAGTCTCAGTTGAAATAATTGATAAACTGTAATTGTTTTGTATCGTCGTGATGTCTTTCTTATCTTAGGATTATTTCATGAATATGGCAGGTGATTTCAAAGCAGATATAGATTGCATCCCTGTCCCCTCAGATTCCAGCGATATGGGACCCCCAACATCTCGGAAAAAGGGCAAGGGCCTAGGAGTAGAGGACGAAGAAATAGACATGCCAGTGTCCCCACCCCCTATATACAGAGATTCCCTCTGCACATTTGCTAAAGGGGACAACATGCGATGGTACCAAGTGTACCAAGAGTTTGCCAGGATCGAGTTCCCAGAAGATCTCCCTGATCGGGAGGTATACTTATAGGTTAAGAAGTCTAAGCTACATCTGGCAGGAGCTCACCCAACTATATTCCCGTGCCCGGAGGTCATAGCTGCTAATGGTTGTGATAAGATTTTTCAAGAGTCTAACATGTTGCCTCCTAAAAGAGGTAAACAAGACGAGGTAAAATTGCAGCAACATGCATCATTGTTGAGCAGTGATGTGAACAAGATGTCAGTGCAAGAGAGTGCAAAGGTTAAAGAGAAATCGCCAAAGAAATTTGACAAAGAGGGAATTGGGTTCAAAAGTTCATCTTGTGGGTTTCACAAAGTGTTTTCTTTGAAATGGGATGTTGCATGGAAATGTCAATCACATTTGGTCAAGAGTCGAGCCAAGCACAAGGTAAGACATGTGAAACACTGTCGTGTCAACAATGTTCAAGATGAGAAGAAATTGAAGTTGTTTAAGCTTTCTTTGATTGAAGACCGAGGAGGGAATGTGTTTATTCCTTCAAGGAAATTTTTTTGTTCTACAAATTCTAGGAAATTGCAACAAGATGGTATCTACAACAACAATTCAAGGTCACCAAAGTTAGGGAAAATGATCAGTTTTCAAGAAAAGCTCAAAATGTCGCATTCAAGAAATTTTTAGTGGATAAATATTGGAAGGGTGAGGGAGCTGAGCCCTCATATATTTACTGATAGATAAAGAGCTTTTGGAGGTCCAAAAGCTTCTAGTGGGGGGGGGGGGGGGGGGTTGGCGGGGGGGAAATGATCTGGTGGATCAAATTTATGCTCAAAATTCAAAATTGTTGGAATGGTGTGAAACCTGAACGAGTATGTATATCTCGTCATTCTGAATCTGGTGCAACTCGTTTCATGCAAAACCAACACCGTATGCTCCTGTAATCGTGATATGAAGGTTTGGTCAAACAAGGAAAGTTTTTGCAGACATGCTGACTGGGCTGCTCACTGTACAGTATGTACAGGTGACATCATGTTGACGTAAGCATGATGACTCTGCTCCTTTGGTCAATGGAGGATAACCACTTGTCACATTTCGGTTGGTTTGATATGGAGTGTTTTTATTGGTTGATGGTCAGACCAACCAAGGAACGCCGCGTGGGTGAACCAAAGGTCGCCACGTGGTACCCTAGTGGCCAACCAAAATTTTGGTATTGGGTCGAAAGCACTCCAACAGAATCTAACACAAAACCTCCGAGCAGCAAGACCGACGCCCAACCAACATGACATAGTATATTACTTAACTTATATAGTTAACCACATATATTTAAATGTTTAAAATGGCGCGTTTGGGGGAGGGTTGGGGCTAGCCCTAGCCTTGGTCACTGCGCCCATGGGAAACAAGGGGTGAGACCAAGGGCTGGGGCTTATCTCGACCCCGATTTTTAATTAAATTATTTTGTCCATATCCGTTAAAGGAAAAATTAATGAGGCCACAATTTGCACTAGCGGGTGGAGAAAAAGTCGCTCCGTTAGCGATTTTTGGGGTGAAATTGTAGGACAGGTAGCCGAATTGGTGAATTTGTAGGAAAAATTACAAAAAAAACTTGTGAGGATCATAACTTCTTTAGTTTTTATCCTTTTTGGGAGCATACAGAGGCTAGACAGGGGTTTTTGAGTGCTCTGAAGCCATTGGAGCTATCAATACAACCATTTGAGCACTTTAATTGTATGTAAAAACTATTTTCTGAGCATAATGAAAGAGGCCCAACAATTAGATGATAGACTAGGAGATGTATCCCAGGAGGGGTGAGCTCCTTCATCATTTGCTGCTGTGTGTTTGTTTTTATGGTGATATTTTCTCTTGTTTAGTATAAAATTTGAGTTTAATTTTCATGTTTATTTGTTTAAGAATTTGATACAAGAGACTTAAAACCCTAATTAATCACTTGAAAATTTACATAATCTTCAAGAAACTTCACATACAGATTAGATATTGACTCCAATATTTCTTAAAATAATTTAGACAAAAGGTATGTCAATTGGAGTCAAATTTAGTTAATAGAAGCTAACTTAAAATTTTCAATAAGAATGTGATAACTTTATCTATTTATTCTTTGAATTTTTGGGCTTCGCCCCTAGTCACATAGGCTGGTGGTGGTCATGACTAAGGCCTAGTAGAGAAAATGAGCTTAGGGGTAGGAGTTCAGTGAAGTCCAAATGTCCCGGATATCTAGATATTAGGATATCTAGGAATTCAAAATTCATTTAAGCACATATTTCCATTGAAGATAAGATATTTCAGATATCCGAGAATCCAAAATTTTAGTTAAATACTAGTTGAAGCGAACATTTGGATATTAGATTACAAGAAATATGAACTTGATCATATTGGAACCTAGAACCTAGAGGAACCCTGATAATAGGATTACTTAGAGATCTAATAGATGTAACTTCCTTAAAATACAAGAGACTTTGGATCGAAAATAAAAACCCAAATCTAGATGCCCGTAGGGTAGAGCCTGTGGTGGACGTGTGGAGTCCAAATAAGAAAACCCTAGATTGTACAATGAATTAGAGGTGATGTGTCAGGCTAATGTGTCACCATTGATGTGACAATGTGGCCAGATCAAGATGACATGACATGTTAATGTGGCACAATTGGGAAAAGAAGTCTACATGCAGGCAGTTGTTGTGGCATATGTAGTCACATGTGATGTGGATATCGAGAATCTGAAAAATCCAAAATTTTGGAAAATGACACGTTTTAGGATTTTTTAAATATTGACCTATGCGATTGGGGATGATGACGTGGTTGCAAAGGAGTGTTGGTATTTATGTTAGGGTAGTTTGTGTAAACTTAACTTGGTCATGGTATCAATTTACCATTGGCAGTTTATGAGCTAGTAGTTTTGGTAACCCATGGTATTCTAATCTAATGTAGCCTATTTATTTAAAGGCATGATGATTCTGTTATCACTCCACTGGATCTCTAAGGCTGAGAAAGAGTCCAAACAGAGGTAACCACAGACTAATATTTTAGCTTGGTAACTAGCCCTACCAAACCGGAGAGGGCCTTCTCCACAAAGTCATAGCCAAGAGGGCTGGATGAATTAGGGTTTTAGGTTAGGTATGAGTATAGGGGTTTGTTTGTTTGCAATTGGTTTGCTGGATGGGTGAATTAGGTCAAAGAGGCTAGGTCAGGGCAAATAAGATTAGGATTGCTGTCCATTCAATGGGGCAAGGTAGGTAGGAAGGCTAACACTTTATGGTTTCAGGGTAGATGGATCAAAATGATGAGGAGCTAGAAAGAGCAAGGCAAAGCATGTATTCTTTCTAAACTAAAGAAAATGAAAAAATTATGAAGATTTTTCCCAAAAAAGAGCATGATAGATGTATTATTATTATTAACTTGAAAATCAACACATAATATAGATGAAATGGATCATGAAGACAAAAAATTCATACAAATGAAACATAAGAAGAAACTATGCTAAATTTCTATACCATAGGTATCCCAAAGAAATAGTTGCAACTCTTTCATTAATTTCCTGCCAAATACTAATTACACAAGAATCTCTGATCAATGAAACATCATCCAACATGTGAAATGAGCCAAAAAGTACAATATATAGACCTCAAAATAACTTCTCCCAACCTTAGGGGTCAAATCTATGAGCTAAGGAGTTGTTCCACCAAAAAATGAACTGATACCTAGAGTGTAGGGAGGTCAAATTGACTCATCCCTCACTTTTTGGAAACTGATTCATTACATCTCATCAAGAGTTTTTACCTAATTTATTTACCCTAGGTAACTCAAAAACATCATAATTACATTTAAATCCATGAATTAAATTGGTAAAAGCACCATTTTCCAAGGTGAAAATGAAAAAAACTGAGAAAATTTGGAAATGTCAGGAAACTCAGAAAATTTGTAAAAAGCACAACGCCAGTGTAAAAAGCACAATTAAAACTTCAGCTCCACTTTTGAGGGGGTTACATGTGTAAAAATTGAGCTCACGTTAGATAATTGGAAAGCCTATCCTGTCTAGTTTCCAAATATATGCTCAGTTTAAAAAATGGTTAAGATTTGACCCTCCAAAAGTTTATTCTCCCAAGATTGGTCAAAAGCGCAGCGCCAACCTCAAAAACAGGGCAGAAATGTGATTTTTTGACTTTTTGACTACTTTGTTGACCCAAAAAAGTTTTGTAAAGTTTTTTCCCTGACTGTATTTGGCCTTCTGAATGCAATGGTGCCTTCAATTTTTCCATTGGAGGTCCCTAGGCAAAAGTGCAATGCCCTTGGCAAAAGCGCAACGCCACCCTCTAGAAACGCAACGCCAACTTCAAGGCCACTTTTGGAGGACTTCACGAACTCCAAATTGAGCTCATGATAGCTAATTGGAAATATGTGACTGTTAGATACACAATTGACCTATCAATAACTAAAAATGATCAAGTATAGTTCCTCAAAAATCAATTCTCCCAAGACTTGCCAAAAAGTGCAGAATGGGGGTGCAAAAATGCAGTGTGCTCTTACAGGCAACGTTTAGAGGCCTTCCTCAACTCCAAATTGAGCTCATGATAGATCATTGGAAATATCTCTCTGTGTATTTATTATTTGACTTATAAAGAAAGTCATTTGGACACTCCATCAGGGAGAAAATTGATTTTACTAAGACTGCTCTAGAAGTGAAGCAACTCTCTTGTAGCAACGATATTTTTAGCATTCATCCCAAACCATATCACCGGTGTAAAAAATGAAGGATTTTTGTCTTCCTTGGTCTATGATTAACAAAAACCTCTTTCATTTTTGTGAAATGCATCTCCATTTGGCCAGAAACATACTTTGAAGCAAAACTGGCCCTATGTGTAGCAAATGATTTTTCCCTTTGGAATGTCTTCTTGAAAAATGATGGAGAAATGATGTTTATGAGCTGGAATGGCCTCATACTTGCTGATATTACCTCCCTCATGCCTCCTCTTCTCATATGTATTTTATTCCATAGCAAACCCTAGCTCAATGGGAGAGGAAATTAGGGTTTAGTGAAGGCAAAACCGGGGATTTGGGCAATTTATAAGAATGAAGGGAAATAAATGGGACAGGGGGCTTATAAATTATTAGGAAATTTTTTCGAGGTATGGAGGGATGTTAGGAAGTAGGGGAAAGTTTAATTTCAAGAATTGAGTGAGGGTAAGGGGTCTAAAAGGGAAAAACACAGGCCTAGTCTAGAAAAGTGTCAAATTGTAGCAATAGGCTAGGGTTTGTGGAAAAATGATGATTTTGAGGGATATGAGTGATGAGAAGTGTTTAGGAAGGTATTTTAAGGATAGGGGAAGGTGTAAGAGCATTAGGATACAAGTCTTGTTGATGATTTAACCATGGAAGGCATGGAACCAAGAAAAATGCCCTCAAAACCCTAAGAGATGGAAATGAGCTTTCCAAGCACAACTGAGAGACAAATATGGTAAACACAAAACCACTTACTTGGAAATTATAGTTTGGAACCTGAAAATTTTGAAGACCTTTGACTATTAATACTCCAAAATATTATTTTGATGGTGAAATCACCAATTTTCATGATTTTAACCCTATGACTTAATGATGGCACAACATGGAAGAATGAGCTGAATGATGACCATGATGACTATGGGACTATGTCAATAATGAATGACCTGACCATGATGATTTCCATTTACCATGGAAGTGAAAGGAGTAGTAATGATCTGAATATCCTAATCAGTGACCAAATTTTTGTATGACCTAGTGGAATGATAAAAAAATTCAGAATGGAACTCTAATATGATGTGAAAAAGAGATATTTTGATCACTGGTGGCAGGATGCAAAAACTGACACTAACAGATCTATTATTAATTTCCTTCGGGATAGGAATAATAGATCTATTATTCATAGTTGGTTTTCCTGCAAGGTTTTTTAGGTTAGAACATGGTGTCCATTTATTATTGTGGTTATGTCTTCATCATGTATTTAGTTCTTTGTTGTCTTTTAATTTACAAATGGTATCAAAGACATGGTGAAAAATGATCAAAATAGAAAATATTTGTGAAGAATTTTTTTTGTTGTCTATTAGGGCATGAGAAGAGATATTTGTTGTAGAATTAACTCAGTGATCATATTCTGAAGCACGAAAGCAAGAGCAATAACATTGAGAATTAGCGTGAAAATGCACCTTGAATCCCAATATTTAGAGCCTAATGAGATGTTGTTGTTGAGAAACTAAGATGTGAGAAAAGTGTTTCAGTGGTTTTGGGATGGATTTTTGTAAGATAAATTTTGAGAGTTGGGTTAATGAGAGATCACATGGATCTGGTGAGTGAAAATGGTGTTGGAAGGCCAAGCCAAGGTATGTATTAGCACAAGATGGAGATATAGCAAGAGAGAGGTCACATAACTACATGGAAGAGAGAACATAGATGGAGTCAATAATGGAAATCCCTGGTGAAGGATCTAGTATCTTGGGAGAGTCGCAATTGTGTGTGAAAACCCTAGAGTGTTTAGTTCAAGTTATAAATCCTAGCCATGGGCAAGTTTTATTCCCTAAGGTCTTTATAAGACCCATTGTTCAGGTATACTGTTGCACATGATGTCTCAATTTATGGAATGAACCACTTTAGTAGGGATGATGTAATGCTCCCTCCCACCCCATTGCACCTTCTCAGGCTGCTGGAGATGTTATTGTTTAATTATTTGACTCCCATGGTCTACTTATGAAGATGGGGTTATAAAAATCCTCTTTTTATAACTTTTGTCAAAACCTAAAATAAATACCAACAATGCATTCAAATCATCGATAGATTTTCAGTGATATATATTTTATCCCAATCCAACTCTCAGATTGAAATTTATGCCATTTCAAATTTCAACCAATTAACTCTTGTAACATTGGCAAGACATTACCACGTGGCACCTATGTATGTTCCCCACCACATCATTGCAGGAAGTTTCATCTTTCCTGTGGCATCAACGTGGCATCCTTGCAACCATCGCATGCATTCGTGGTGCCTTCCACCTCATTTTAATTTGTGGGACCCACCATACCAACAATGTCGTGCCTATTAATGAAATCACATGATATCCAATCCTAGGGAAAATTCTCGTGTGCACAAAATTTCCAAAGTGGCACCCTCCCTAGACACTTAGACCTCTGTATTTTGGTTCGCGCTTGGCTCCATAAGTATGTATGGTCTTGGTCAACATCCAGGGTTTATATGAAATTGCACCATGCCCTATCCCGAATGACCCAAATATAAACTTTAATCACGAGGTAATTTGACCTCATGCCTATAATTATCCAAACATTCCCCACTCTAAATGCTTCCGCCTGCTGAATAGATATCCAACTTCACCAATATTTTCCATAGAAATATGAGACTTTTGAAATCTGGTGCGAATTTAAATGTGCGCATGCGATGCCTAGATGAATGCCTCGATAACCGGATATATCTACTAGTGAAATTGATATCCAACTCCTACACATCACATTCTAATGTTGGGAAGGTAAAAATGGTATCCCATTCGGATACTTAGTTCATACAAGAACCCATCCAACTCCAGATACAAGTGTAGAATCTCTACTACACTTCATAGAATGGAAAATTCATGGGATTGTTTTAGAATTCCTTCAAGATAGGTAATTTCCCAAGTAACCAAGCTTCTAGTATTGAGTCCCAAATCCACTATGAAGCCTTCAAAGGGGTTCTATCATGACATGAACAATATCAAAATCTCTAATAAGTTTGCATTATATCAAATTGTGAGTAAAGGTAAGAAAATGGCATCAAGGAAAAAGTTCAGAGGAATTCACAATCCTGCTTACTCTATGAAACTAGGGACTTTTTTTTTACTACAACATGTAGGTCCACATAACCAAGAAATATCACATTGTTCTTCAACAAGTGACTATCAAGCTTAAATGTGTACTCATGCATCACACAATGTTTGCATTTCCTCCTTATCAAGGGAAGTAGTCTACAAACCTAAAGTAGACAATGAACCATGAAATTCATGACATATCAAGTAAATGGCATCACATTCTATGATAGATTAGCTAAGGGACTTCAAGCAACCATGCAAATCCTTTTCAACAACTCTGTGAATTCACAAAGATAGTAAAAAAACACATAACTCTATAAATTGAACATAGCCATGAATATATAGAGACTGAGAAGAGATCTCAACAACCTTCTGTAGGCAATGCAAATCCATACATTTATACATAATCCATAGTACAAATGGATACAAGTAAACTTAATTATCTATTTAACTTGTTGGAGATGTTATTGTTTAATTAACTCGCCACCCAACCATAGGCTAGCTGCATTGGAATATTTCTTGCAACTAGCCACCTTGAGCCAGATTCAGAGTCTAAGGGGTTGATTGTTCAAAGGATTTCACACCAATATTTAGTAAACTAAATTATCGAGAAGAGTGGTCCACTGTCTACATGGTTTATCAACTTCTCCCAATAATAAGCACCATAGTGACCCTCTACCCCAATTGAAATCATTCACAGGGATTCACCCAAGGCCCAATGAAGTATTTCTCAGTTCCATGAGATTGAATACACTATATAGGTGGTTTATCTATTGAATTTCCAAGCAAGCACTAAAGGAGTCTAGATCCCACTATCTATGTGGTTTATTAGCTTACTGAGAAAGCATATAAACAATTTATTAGCTCCATAGAAAGCACTTAGTCGTTTATCAACCCCTTTTTAGAAAACACCTGGGTGTCTCAACCTCCTAAGTGGTTTATGAACCTTCCAGCCACGGGGGCTATACTTGGGGAGCAATATCATACTACGTGGGTTCATATTGGGGGATATATATTGAGGAAAAAATAACAATATATATTGGGGGATATATAGGGGCTAAAGGGTTTTTATTTTGGCAGGTATAAAAAATGGAGCTCAAAGTTAATGAAAAGATATAAAGGGGTCTAAAAAATGTTAATGAAAAAAGGGATACCCACAATATCTAGTGAAAGTAGGGGTTTTTTAACTTGGGAAGGTGTATTGGGTTCGTATTGGTAGGGGGTCAAATAATGTAATTTTTAGAGGTATTTTCCAATATGTAGTCCAATTAAGAGTATTGTTTAATATGTAATGAATGCACGTGATATGCTAGAGGTTCATTGAGTGAAGCCCTTGTGCTTCCACCAAGCACCCAATGGTTTATCAGCTTAATGAGAAAGCAGTGAGTAATTCAATTCTCCATTAAATATTAACTAGCCAACCAACACAGGCACACACCACTAGCCTCAACAAAATCATTGAGAATGATATCCAAATTTTAGAGCACTAGATAGAGGATGTAATTTTTCCCTTGAAAATCTTCGTTCCCCACCATTCATGTGTTTTGTGTTCTCTCCCAACACCCCCCCTCCCCCCTTTTTTCCTTTTCCTATTCCCCTTTTTTCTCATCCCCACTTTTGTGTTGACTTTTATTTAACACATCCCATGGGAATAATGGGGAAAACGTGGGGCCTTGTCCTCTACTCAGATGGCATATACTCCTCTTTACTGTTTGTTGTGCAAATCATAAATTTTCCTAGGAAGGTAGGTAGGGTGCCAAATAAATTAAGTGGTGTAGTTTGGTTTAAACACTGCAAAAGAAACCTCTCCTCCATAAATCTCTGAATTTGTGCCCACTCCTCCCGCTGAGCCATAATTATATTTTTACATAAATTCACATAAACAATTTCATATAATCATATTTGAATGAGGGGTTGCAAAAGGGATGTTACAAAACTTGTTGGAATCACGATTTCCGTTAAAACAAAACCCGCAGGCGTTAGTCTCTACTACAATCACCAAAGTTAGGATCCACGAGAGGTGGTTAGTCCATATCACGAAACACACGGGGAGCATTGAACCCAATGTCCAACAATCTCCCCCCCAATGCAAGCCGGGTGAGTTTTGAACTCGAGATCTGTCGCTTTGAAACCACTTGTTGGAAATACCAAGAGGGGGGGTGAATCAGTATTCCTTTCAATTAGAGCATTAGTTAATCTTCAATTATTATCAGTGTTTGTACAATGATAGCAGTAAACAAATAGAACAAAAATGCACACATTTTTTAAGGTGGAAACCCACTCTGGGACAAAAACCACCTAATTCTTTAATATTCAACTCCAATTGAAAATAAAGCTCCAACTTCCTAGAATCTAGAAAAGCACTATTCCCCAGCTCCCACTGGATGGACGCTCCAATGCCCAAGATTCTTCAGTAGTCAACTAAATGGATGCCCCAACACCCAATGAGCTACAACTCACCCTAGCACCACCCTACCACCCCATAGAAGAATAAAAGAAGAATGGACTCCCGTACCAGGGAAAATGGTCCACTTTACAATAATATAGAATGATGTAGAAGAAGAAGACACACTAGACCATAACCCCAACTATGACACAACCACCTAATGATGATCCTAGACCTCCTGACACTGCCTCTTCAACTCTTGGCATATAGACACTAGAACAATTTTTACAATAATGTATTTACAATGACTTAGTACAATGATACCTTTACAGTGACTGTATGCAGTGCTGCCCACTTGAAGAATTCATGTGATGAACTTCTTGCTACTGTTATGCACCTTGGTTTCTGCTCTTTTCATGCTACCCTCTGTTGCACCTTGCTTTGCTTTGTTTCCCTAGAAAGTCTGGTCCTTTGCAGCCCTTGACAACACATGATCTAGCTTTTTCTTGCCTTCTAGGAGCTCGATATTGAATATGGTGTATCTCTGTTATTTCAGATCCCCAATATACAATTTTTAGTCCTGTAGTAGTCCTCTGAGTCTTCTTTCCAATGCCATAGGTTGGACCCAATTTGGATTCTTCAAGGGAGAGTTATGCCCAATCTCTCATAATGCCCTAATTATGGACTATTTCAGTAGAGAAAAATTGTACGACGTGCCATGTGTCACTGTTTCTTCATTTGGCTATGGAATTGATAGAGAGAGAACTAAAGTCCATGCACTATCTGCCGCTTTTTACAGAATTCCAATCCGATACTCAGAGAGAGAGTTATTACGATTTTCCCAAGGTCACTTATTTGAGATGAATTTCAGGAGCTTGCAAAAACATTGATTGCCACAGATCATATCTCTGAAACTATTGTGCACCTTAATCTGAAATTTTCATAGGAGCTTCGTCAGGATTTCGGCTTCGCCTCATAAAAATTTCAGCTTCGCCTCATAAAAATTTCAGCTTTTGAACCTTCGTAGAAAAAAATTTAGAGCGAAAATTCCACGATGACCTGTTTCAGGTGGCGAAATCCCTTGCATAAGGAGGATATGAGGATCACAATTTATATAAATGCTTAGGTTGAGAGGGGATTCAACAAGTGAATGTGGGAGGGATTTTAGGAGCTTAAAAAATATTAATTATGACTTTTCAATGACCCATGCCACAACCCCATGGGGTTTTAGCCCACTAACTGGGGGTACAAACTTCAAACATGAATATCTCTCAAACCGTGAAGAATTACATGGTGTGCCATATATCAACATAAACATATCGACAAGTAGAAACCATAAAAATCATTCTTGACCCATAATATATTAATTTTTTAGGTCAAAACTCCCATGCAATATAGGGGTATCTCTTGGTGCTGCTTGGGTTGACATCAATGACAACCACTGATCAACAATGTCCCCCTTTGGCATTGATGGCAACACAAGTACTCCCCCTGCGATCATGAAACCTCTTCCTACAACATTCTCTCCCCCTTTGATATCAATGGAAAAGGGTAACTCCCCCTGACACGCAACCATCCTACGGACCTGTACACACTTTCACTCCCCCTTTATATTGTGAATAAGAATAATCTAATGAGAACTTAGGAGAATCCAAAGCTTCTAGCGAAGATATTCAAATGCTTCACGAGGTAAAGGTTTAGTGAATATATCAACGATTTGTTCTTTTGTACCAACATACTCAAGTTTGATATTCTTTTCAGCGACTTACTCTCTAACAAAATGATATTTGATCGGAATGTGTTTTGTTTTTGGATGCATGACAGGATTCTTGGAGATGCTGATGGCACTGGTGTTGTCATAGAATATGGGAATAGGCTCACTGAATTGTACTTGAAGATCTTGCAAAGTTTGTTTCATCCAAAGGACTTGAGTACAACACGCTGCCGCTGCAATGTATTCTGCTTCTGCTGTAGATAACGAGATTGAGGTTTTCTTTTTGCTCAACCTTGATACAAGACAACCACCTAGATAGAATGCTGCTCCACTATTAATTTTATGATGTCAACGCTTCCTGCCCAATCTGCATCTGTAAAGGCTTGAATAACGAGATTTTTACCCTTGGGATACCACAAGCCATATTCTTTTGTACCCTTTAGATATCGAAGAATTCTTTTGACAACAATGATATGTGATTATTTTTGTGCGGCTTGGAATCTTGCTACTTGTCCAACAACTTGCATAACATCTGGCTGGGAAGCTGTTACATATAAAAGACTACCAATCATAGATCTGTAAAACCTCTGATCCACATCCTTAGATGAGTCGTCTATGCTCAATTTGCAACCTGTTACCATCGGAGTAAGTACGGGTTTGCAATCTTCCATTTTGAATTTCTTGAGCATTTCCTTGATGTACTTGGCTTGACATATAAATATTCCTTTCTCTTGCTAAGATATTTGAAGCCCTAAGAAGTATGTCAGCTCACCAAGTAAAGACATCTCGAACTCACTTTGCATATTTGCAGAAAATTTCTTACTTAGTTGACCATCATTGCTACAAAATATTATATCATCCACATATACCTTAACGATTGTTAAGTTATCTTTATCTCTTTGTACATAAATATTGCTATCAACAGTACATTTCTTGAACCCTTGTTGACGTAGATATCCATCAAGACGAGAATACCATGCTCTGGGAGCCTGCTTGAGACCATATAGAGCCTTCTTTAACCTGCAAACATAGTCTTCTTTTTCTGATAGTAGAAAACCTTCATGTTGTCTGATGTAAACCGTCTTCTTCTAATTCTCCATTCAGAAATGCTGACTTAACATCCATTTGGTAGACTTTGATTTTTCTTGAACATGCATAGGTGAGAAAAATCCAGATGGCTTCCATTCTGGCAACTGGTGCAAATGTTACATTGAAATCAATTCCTTCCACTTGTGCATAGCCTTTGCAAACAAATCTTGCTTTGTTTCTGGTATGTCCATCTTCATTCAATTTGTTCCTGAACACCCATTTAGTCACAATGACATTTTTATCTTTTGGTCGCAGAACTAATTCCAAGGTGTTATTCTTCTCGATTTGATCCAATTCTTCATTCATAACTGCTACCCAATGTTCATTCTGGCGCTTCCTCAAAACTACTAGGCTCAAAGGTTGCTAGGAAAGCAATGTGAGCTTGTTGTGACGAATGAAGCTGTCGACCTTCATTTATGTCACCAATGATTTGATTTGATGGATGGTTCTTTTGAATCCATTCTTTTGTTATCTTTGGAGGAGCTTCTTGTTGTTGTTCTGGTATATCTTGATGATCATTATTTACTTCTTCCTGGTTGATAGTTGCTTCTTGTTCTAGAATTTTATCTGTGTCTTTTTCAACCTCTGTCTCAAGTTTCAAAGATTCTATATCCTCATCATTATTCGTTAGAACACCATCTTCGTCAAATGTAACATTTATGCTCTCCACTATCTGTTTTCGTCTTAGATTATAACATTTATAGGCCTTTCTTTTGCGTGAGTAACCAACAAAGATACCTTCATCAACACATGATTCAAACTTACCCAAATTTTGATCTTCTATTTTGATATAACATTTGCTTCCGAAGATTTTGAAATATTTTACATTAGTTGGTTTTCCTTTCTATAATTCATATGGGGTCTTGTTTCAATTATTTCCGAGAAGACTTTGGTTGATAATGAAGACTGCCGTATCAATTACCTGAACCCATAATTTTTGATCCAATTTTGAGTCCTTCAACATTGTTCTACACATTTCCTATACGGTTTTGTTCTTTCTTTCAACAACTCCATTTTGCTGAGGTGTTTGTGCTGTTGAAAATTATCTTATTCCATTTTTGTCACAGTATTGCTAAAATAATTTGGAAGTGAATTCTCCACCATTATCTGATCTTAGACAGTTTATTTTCAAATCAGTTTCATTTTCGACCAACTCCTTGTAGATCTTAAAACACTCAAATGCTTCAGATTTTTTCTTTAGGAAACTGACGGCTGTCATCCTAGTATAGTAATCTATCATGAACATGAAATATAGTTCTCCATCTAAGCCTTTTGTTCTCACAGGACCACATAGATTAGTATGTATCAATTCCAATGGATGCGATGCAAAGTGTTCTTTTGTTTTAAATTGGACTTTTGTCTACTTGCCTTGCCGACATGCCTCACATAGTGTGTTGGAAGGTTTTGAGATTTTTGGCATTTCTCGTACTGCTTCCTTTTTGCTTATCCTGACAAGATTGTCAAAGTTTATGTGACCCATTCATTTGTGCCATAACCAGCTTTCATCTTCTTTAGCTAGTAGACATGCTTTAGTTGCTTCATCTAGAACATATATGTTGTTTGGAGCTCGACTTGCTGTAGCCACAATTTTACCATACCTGCCTTTTGTGATTTCACATTTTGTGGAGTTGAATAGCATTGTGTGTCCTTGATCACACATTTGTCCAATACTGAGCAGATTATGATTCATGTTTTCAACCAATAGAACATTCTTGGCTATAACATATTTTATTCGGAGAGTGACGGTACCTGATCCTATAACATTTGAAGATCCATCATTTCCAAAGGATACGGTTCCATCCATCTTCTCTTTCAAAGATACAAATTTCCTTCTATATCCAGTCATATACGTTGAGCAAACGCTGTCAACATACCACACATCTTTTTTTTTTTGAGCCTTGAGAGCGAGAGCACAATTATCAGTCTTCTTCTCCTTACATGTTCGTTCATTCTGTGGCTTCGAAGATTCTTCTAAAGGATTTTCAAGTCTGGAGGCTCTGGCTATGTGTCCAAAGTTCTGACATTTGTAACATTCCATATTATTTATTAAATGTTAAAAGCTATTGATGTTTCGTTGAGCCCTGGGAGGTTCATATTTGAAGGATCTCTTGGAATTGTATTGGTTCCTAGGGTACGTGCGACATTCTACAACTTTATGACCAAATTTTCCACATGAATAACAATAGACATAAAAAATATGTTGGTACCTGGATGGAAATCTTCGTCGAGGAATCGTCTTCCAAGGATGTTCTTGCGAATCTTGTCCAATGAAGTCTACATGCATGCCAGATCTCATAGGTTCATTGTATTTTGTTGTAGAAGGTCTTGCTTCTTCTTCTTTGTAATCGAGGCCAGTTTTGTCGTTGTAAGATCATTGATTGTTGATGATTTATTCTAATGCCCTTGAGCTGTTGGCATAGTTTTGGACAATTTTTCCCTTCTTCACTTCCTTACGCAACAAGACTACTTCATCTTCTAATGCTTCCCTTTCTTAGTTGCTTTCTTCCAACTTCTTTTGAAGTGACTCTTCAATACATTTGTGTTCTTCAACTTCAATTTTGAGACCTTGAACTTGTTCTTCAAGAGTATTGGAACCGATTTTCTCAACCTTGAGCTCTTTTATAAGCCTGATTGCCTCCTTAGAAAATTATTCTATGGTCAACCCTTCTTCTTCATTGTTTGATACCTCTTGTTTATTGTGCTTGGCCATAAACAATACTCTCTCATTGGCTTCTTCTTCGCTATTACTGTCTTCATCGGATGATGAGCTATCTTCTTTAGAGATAAATTTCCTTTTAGATCCTTTCCTTTCTTCTTGCTTCTTGAATTTATTAAAGCCTTTATTTCCTTTTGAGTTGCCATCACTTTTGTTCAGACATTTTGCTGCGAAATGCCCAAACTCACCACAGCCGAAACATATCAATGGAAGTTTACCTTTGAATTTTCCCTTACCAATTTTTAGTTTTCTCGTAAAGTAAGCATATTCTTTATCTGAAAGAACTTCTCCATCATCTCCCTTTTCTTCACACTTGCAGGTGCATGTATTTTCAATTGAAGGTTTTTTGTCCTTATTGGTTTTCTTAGATGCAACGAACCCAATTTCTAGATGCGAAGTACCCTCTTCTTCATCAAGTCTCATTTCATATGCTATGAGAACTTCATGTAATTCCTCTTTGCTTAGTTTGTCCAGATTTGTACTGTATTCTAAGCCTGATACCTTTGGGTTGAATCTCCCTGGTAATGTTCTAAGAATATTTCGTATAATAGTATTCTCGTCAACTGGCTCTCCCAATCCTTCCAGAGTATTGGTTATTTCATCAATGTATTGCAAGTATGCAACAATGTTGCAATCTTCTTTCATTCTGAGTTGCTCAAATTTTGCTCTATAGATTTGAAGCTTTGCTTCTTTGACATTTGAGTCACCTGCATATATATTCTCAAGCATGTCCCATACATTTTTGGCATTTTTACAACCCAACACCTTATGATAAGCAGATTCAATAAGTCCACTGATAATAATATTCTTTACTTTTGCATCATTTACCAAATTCTTCTTACCTTGTTCATCCGCAGTTGATGTAAATCCATTTTGAACAGTGTCCCATACTTCGTAACCTTGTGCCAAGAGATAGACCTCCATTCTTCCTTTCTAGAGTGCATAATTATTTTCATTGAACAGAGGTACACCATTCTTGGTATTCTCCATGACCTCTTTCCAGTTGTTAAACTGTTATTGAAGGAACCAAGCTCTGAAACCAATTGTTGGAATCACGATTTTCGTTAGACCAAAAACGACAGGTGTTAGTCTTCGCTACAATCACCAAAGTTAGGATCCACGAGAGGCGGTTAGTCCATGTCATGAAACACACGGGGAACGTTGAACCCAATGTACAACAGACCCCACCCCATTAGAGGAACACCATACTCAGTGTTCTATAAACACAATAAAAAATGCAGTTGTGAGATTTACATATACACAAGTCTTTACATTCATTTACATGGTAAACAAAAATGGGTAAGAAATTCTCATTCGATCACCCATTTCCCAGGTGGCTTCATCTGGTCCAAAGTGATTCCATTTCACCTTCGACTAATCTATTACTCAATTATGGAGCATGATATACCTCCAATCTAGAATGATTGTGGTTGTGGTTAGAATTCTCCCTCATATTCCACATATATCACAGACCAATAAACAAAATGATTAGCATCATGTACATACTTTTCAAGCGAAGAAATGTGAAAAACATCATGTGCTTTCATCGTGGGTTGTAAATCCAATCTATATACCACTGGCCCAACTCTTTCCAAAATATGAAAATTTCCACAAAATCTTGGTGCTAACTTAGCTCAAGTCCTAATTCTCAACGAGCTTGTCCTTGGTTTGATGCAGAGATACACATGCCCTCCCACTTGAAATTCCTTATGCATTGTTTATTGATATGCATAAATGTATTGCCTATCTTGGGACACCTTCAATTTTTTCCTGATAGTAACTACTTCATGTTCCATTTCTTTCAACATATTAGGTCCAAGAACCACCCTGTTCACTGGATCATCCTAGCTATTGGGTGTGTTACACTTTCTACCATACAAAACCTCAAAAGACTCATCTTCAAGGATCCCTGATACCCATTATTGTAGGAAAATTCTACAAAAGGTAGAAAATATTCCCATCTCTTAGGATGATGCATGACATACGTTCTTATAATGTCTTCAAACACCCTATTTATCCTTTAAGCATGTCCATCCATCTGAGAGGATGCTACACTGTACTAAATTCTAACTTTGTTCCAAAACCAACAAACAATGCTTTCCAAAATTTTGAAGTAAACTTGGAATCTCAATCTGAAATGATATTATTGGGCACACCTTGCAATCTAAATACCTCCTTAATGAAAACATGAGAAATGTAAATTTCCTTGTGGGTGGATTTGACACTTATAAAATGAGCTTCCTTACTCAACTTATCCACCACCACCATTATGGTATCATGTTCTCTATATGTATTTGGAAATCCTATGATGAAGTCCATAGAAATTACTTCCCACTTCCACTTAGGAATGGGGATTGGTTGTAACAATAATGTCGTATTTCTACACTCCAATTTCACTTGTTGACACTCCAAGCATCTAGAAATATACTCGAAAACATCCTTCTTGATTCTTGGCAAATAATACATCTTTTTCATAGCTTTTATCATTTTTTTGATAACCAGGATGACCCGAATAAGGTATTTTATGAAACTCATTAGAGTTTATCATCCTCAAGTTGCCCATGCAATGTATATACCATATACCTTTGAATTTCAACATACAATCATCTGTGAGTAAGTAATTCTTACGCAGCGCTCCTTTTGGCTCCTGCTACAAGAATTCCTTCACATTATGAAAATGCTCATCCTAAAGAAACACTTACTTGATCCTTAATTTAATATCAAATTCACAAGTGCTAATGGATGCCACATGAGCCACTTGCATCCTTCTACTACATGCATATGCTAATTTGTTTTCCTAGCCTCTGATATAATTTATTTCGAAATCAAATTCATTGTTCAAGGCTATCCATATTACTTATTTTTCATTCAACTTGGGCTGATCAAATAAGTAGTGCCTCCACATTTTCAATGCATTCACTATCACAACTAGCTCCACATCATGAGTGACATAATTACTCTCACGCTCATTCAACTTCCTCAATTCATAATAAATTACATGTTCTTCTTGCATTATGACCCCACTAAGCCCTTCCTTGTAGGCATCTATGCAAACCAAAAACCCCTTTTCTGGATCAGTTAATATTAGTATAGGTGCATGTATGAGTAGCCATTTGAGTTGTTCAAAACTAGTTGCGCGCTTTGATGTCCATTAAAATCTAATTCCCTTTATTTGCAAGGTTGTGATTGGATGCCCAATCTTTGAAAAGTTTTGGATGAACCTCCAAAAATATCTGAACAATCCCATGAGGATATAACTTATTCCACATTCTTAGGAGTGAGCTAGTCTATGATGGAATTTATCTTATAAAGATCTAATACCACTCCTTCTGTGGAAACAATGTGTCCTAAGTACTGAACTTGTGATTGGAAGAAACCACATTTGTTGAGCTTGGCATAGAGCTTTTGCTCTATAAAAAATCACAATACCACTATAAAATGTTCTTCATTCTCTTCTTAGGTTTTAGAATAAACCAAGACATCATCTTCAAATATCAACACAAACTTGTCCAAACATGTATCGAGGACATTGTTATTCAGACACATAAATGTGGCTGGAGAATTTGTAAGGCAAAATGGCACAAAAATAAATTCACAATGTCCATATTTGGTTCTAAAAGTTGTCTTATGGATATCTTCACTTTAATCTGAACTTGATGGTACCTAGACCTCAAGTCTATTCTCAGGAAGATCATAGCTCTTCTCAATTGATCAAAAAAATTGTCGATTCTAGGCAATGTATACTTGTTATTTATATGGCTTTATTTAAATACTCGTGGTCAATATGAAGTCGCAACATGCCATCTTTATTTTTCACAAATAGCATCGGGGCTCCCCAGGGTGACACACTGGTCTTAGTATATTCTATGTCTAGCATTTCCTTCAATTGTAATTTTAGCACTTCCAATTCCAACATGCTCATGCGATATGGGGATTTTGAGACTGACGTTGATCTTGGTAGCAATTCGATTAAGAAATATATTTCTCTTCTTGGTGGAAATCTTGAGATTTACTTAGTAAAAACATCATTGAACTATTTTAATATTGGATGCTCTTCCATTCTGTCTCCATTAACCTATGATTCACTGGTCACTTGGACAACATATAATTCACATCCTTTTTTTCTACATCTCCTCATTTGCAGTGTTTAAGTATTTTTATTATAATTACCAATTTTCTTATACCTTATACTGTCACTCTTTCCCCTTTGTTTTCGAGACATTACAATGACTTGTTGTAGCATTTGATTTTAGTTTTGTGGGCCACTAGCCAATCCATGTAACCCAACAACTCATATGCAACCAATGGTAACACATTCAAATTAGTAGTCTTGGGCATATCATTTATTGATTTGAAAATGGAAACTCAATTGTCCTCTAACACTTTGCAACTATAAAAAGTTTGGGTCTTTAAATATTCACTTAGAACATAACTTATTCAAAAGTGAATGGTTAAGTTTTATATATATTTTAAGATGAAACAAACTCATCAGAAACATAACATGATGAAAATGAAGAAGAGAAATACCACATTATAATGAAGTTCACCCCTCTTGGGCTATGTCTCTGAGCCCTGCTCCAATGCCACTTTATTTATCTCAACAAAAAAAAGAGTACATCACAAATATTTGACTCATAGAGTAAACCTCCATCTAGAGTGGCACTTGTTTCTCCTACAAAGAAATGTTCTCCTTCAGATATCTCTCACTCACAAGTTGAATCAACAACAAAGAAAATGATGGTGTCTAAAGAAAAAGGACTCTTTGAATGAATGTGGGACCAGGTCTTTATACTCCTTCTGAGATCAAAAGCAAAAAATTCAACTGCTTCATAATGAAGTGTTGAAATGGTCTTTTCTCAAAAACTAAATGAGATTAGACTGAAAATGGCTGCTCTAATAAAGAAACATCTACTGCAAATGCATCTAGAAGGTTGGAAAACCCATGTATAAGCTCTTTCCATCCTAAAAAATGCCTCCAAATGGCCTCAAAACAGTCTCTGTCTACAACACTAAAGGACTTGGCTCTGTAAAAATTACAACATACAGTGTTCAATTCATAAAAATAATGTTGTCATTGAGTTCACAACACCCAAAAACCCCTGTTTAGGCTCTTCTTGGGCTCAAAAAGACTGAAAAATGTTTAATTTAGGCCTCCTAGAACATTTTCTGTCCTATATGTCCTGGAAATTGACAAGACTGGCTAATTTTGTGATGAAATCCATTATTTCGCTAACTTCCAAGCGACAATTTTGCCTGGGAATGACATTGATTTTTTCGCAAACGGTGTAATTGATTGCCTACTTAAATGCGACAATAACCTTTAAGCACCAAATTTTTGGCCCCACTCTCAGGCACATGGGTGCCATGTGGCCAGGGGTTAGGCTACATGCCCACCCCTCTGCCAAGCCCTTCGACTTTGTGCCGCCATGGGTCATGTGGAATCAATATGGCCAGGGACTGGGCTAACCGCCTACCCTCATTGGTTTAGCTCCAGTCATATCTTGTTAATGGGACTAGGGGTCAGGCTAACTGCTCACCCCGTCCACCTTCGCATCAGTTGGTGGTCATATAAATTTAGTGGGAACCGTTTGTTGGGGCCTCTACACTCACGTATGAATCTGAAAAAATGAATTTTTTCATTTATGGCTTCTGTTGGGGGTTTTAAACTTGTTGTCTATGGTTTTTTGAAGTGATTTGAAGTCTGGAATGATCTTGTTTCTCGCTGTTGTTGGTTTTTCCATCTCTTTTGCAAAAAAAATGTGTCAACCTAGGGTTTGTGATTTTTGAAGCCTTTTTTATTGAAATTTGGGTTTCATACCTTCTTTAAGAAGTGTCTGACCGTTCTGTACTTTTGTGACAATTGGTTGTTCTTCAACTTATTTATAGCCCAATATTTTGATTGCTTCTTTTTACATCCTTGAAGTTGGCTCATTTTTTTTCTTCTTGTTTGTTTGAGAAAGGTCTTTACAATTCTTGGATTAGTGAAGGATTTCAGTTCTCTGAAGTCTTTCAGTTTTCATGAATCTTTTGTGTCTTTTAGATCAATTTATTCAAGGTGTTTTAGTCTCTCATTCACTTTAGTCCTTTCATATTAATGATCATTTATGACTAGTGGGATTTGAGCCCCTTTTCTTATCATTGATCTTGAATGAATACTTGTTTTCCTTTCTGGAACTTTTTAGTCTTGAATCGTTAAAAGAAAAATAAAAACATTTGTTTTGGCTTTATTTTCTTTGGTTTTATGAATTTTTGGTATTTTAACAAATATGTTAATCCTTGTTTTTAAGCTAAGATTTTCTTTTCTTAGAGGGGTCTTCTTTTCTTTGATATTTTCTACTCTTTTCTTGTCAATTTTGGCTTTTTCTTTTAAAGATCACATATATATTTTTTTAAATTGTTTATTTTTATTTTTTATTTTATTTTATTTTGAGAGTTCCTTAGTGTTAAAATTATGAAACTAAGGTCAAATTCCACTAAGAACATCTCGTATGGTTGATATTATAATTACATTAGATTCCTCTTTTCGAGAGGACCAAAATAGACCTATAGATCGCCCCAATCGGCTAAACGAAAGTTCAATTATGAATTAATTAATTTATAAGTGAAATGCAATGGCTCGACCTAACCACATGTGGAGTTAGGCTTAACCCCAAGTGGACCCACACAAAGGCTATACATAGAGGCAACCTCAAGATCATTCATACACATTTTTCTCATGAGATTTTCCTCTTGCACTTTTTTCTTTGGTTCGTCTGTTCTGTTTTGGCTCGCACAAGTTCGTGGGGAGAAGCTCGCGCAAGATTCAGGATCACAGGTGAGGGGATCACATAAATCTGAGTCTTCTAAGCCTGATCCACGGGTAAAATACTCTATTTTTTAGTCCAGAGATGCGAGTAGGCCGTGTTAAGGTCATAACTAAGCTAGTATAGTTGTGGGTAGACCGTGTTCAAGGAATGGCTAGGGTTCCGGGACGATCATGACCTCAACCCCGGGCACAGAGCGTTTAGGTAGCGGCTAAGGAGGCTTTAGCCGTGGGCTGAGCGTGTCAAGGCCACGGCTAAGGGATTTTATGGGCAGGTATGGGTTAGATCACACTCAGTTTCTTGCACAGTACCTTCATACATCTGTCGCTCAGTCACAGTCGCTTTAGACTAGTCTTTGTCAACATCCTAGATTCATATCTAGGACTTGGTAGTTGATATCACTTGTTGATCCACCAGATCTGTGCTCTTGATGTTGTAGATCTACATATCTATATATCTGCTCTATATATTTCCGCTGCAATATGTATCTACAATCCTCACTCAGTATCAACAATATTCATTAGTATGATTTAGCCAATGTTGGTTCATCTTAGTTCTCAGAATTAAGTTCCTTCAATAGAGATATGTGTAAGGTCACAATATGCATGTGCTAGTTGTTTTATTGCATCATGAATATATAGATCTATGAATCATTGTAATATTGTTGTTGAATCATTTGATGACAATCTAAGAAGAATAATTTGCAAGGGTTTTCCCCGTCGTGGGGTTTTCCCTAGTCTCAAACCAATCTTGGTGTCTCTATGTGTTCATGATTCTCTTCTCTTGTTCCTTTTCATTTCCCTACTTAGATGATGATTATGATGTTGTTATTTCTACATAGTTGCATATACTGATGGTTAATAATGTAGATCTATACAATGATATAATTATTTGGGATGAACTTAACATGTTATTGAAGAAATGTAACTATCAAAGCAAAGAAAAATGTAGCTCCATGTAAAATTAACATGGTATCAGATTTGGGTTGAAGAAAATCCATGGAGATCAACCCCATGGAGACACTTTTATGGAAGCAAGAAGAGGATGGTAAAGACCTAAAATAATTCTAGGGTATGAAGAAAACCCTAGGTAGTTTGTGGATAAGGATGTGATATTGAGGGTTTGAGAGAAACTCTGTTTTATGGTAAAGTCTTTAGATTTGGTGTATGAAACCCTCGCATGGCTTATGTGGAGATGCTCAAGTACTTGGGATCAATTTGACAAATGAACTGGTTATTGATAAAGTTGTTGATTGAAGGCAACATTGTTTTATGGTCCATGGATGGCTCTTGAAGGTTGGTTCAAGAGGGAGAGGACCATATCTCATTGAATATAAGTATTACTTGTTTTATGAACTTACTCTTGTTTATACTTATTGATCTGATTATTGTTTCTAGTCATCACTTCCTGCATGTATATTTGAGCACCTTCGTGATGAGATGTGATGAGTGTATCCTTCTTGAGGATCTTTTGAAATTTAGGAAATATGGCTAGATCTAGAAAAATTAAAGAGGCACTTGAGCACTACAAGATGCTTATGTGAAGGTGCACATGTAATGCCACTAGGTATGCATGTAATATTGTATTCCAGATGTACATTAATGGCTTGGTAAACCCTATGGTATTTTGAGAATGTCTCCTTCTCAAGTGGATCATGCATGTGAAAGTGAATGGGATCTATGTTTCCTATGATGAAATGGTGCACATGGTATTGAATTTTTTGATCATGATGATCTTCTTGATTATGCAAGGCTACTTATTGCTGATCTTGGATATAGTGCCATTGATTGATGTTTGGCTAACAACTATTGTTTTTGAGATCCTGATTCTGACTTTAGTAAAAGGTAATTTTGACTCTTGATATGCATAAGATCTATTAGATCTCTTAAAGAAGTTTACCTCATTTATATTGTATTGATAATGCTTGTGATAATCATGATGAAAGCTCATGGAAAAGATAAATTTCACTTTGTTGGTTTATTGAATAATCTAGCTTGATCCTATTGATCACAATACACACGGTATTGGCGACCATGATGATAGAGGAATATCTATGAGATTGGTGTTTCAAATCTCTGATTACCTGTGGTTATGGAATATGGTGAAATTAAATGATCTAACTTTATGTATTGCTATTGGGTTCATAAGATTATGTTGTCACATAAACCTGCTACCCTGATATTTCAAGTTCAACCCTTGATGAAAGACCGATGACATGATGTTGATGATCACGATAGATATGTGTTTATGAACTAATAGATCTGTTGTTGCATGACTCCAGTAAAGACAACCTGATGACATGAATGAAAATGAAACTGCATGCTCTTCTATGATTGATGAGCATCTGATATTGTTGATCTACAATAGAGGTTGGAACCTCTCTTGCGCAAAAGAAGGCCCATAGATGTGACTATGACTGATAGACACATAATCGAAGTTCTGTACAAAGAATTTGGTATATGATCCGAATCAAGGGATATATGACATGTCCTACCATTGTTAATTGATTTATGGAATTGTTGGAATTGAGCATGAAATCAGATGGTCAATTGGAAGATGTCAGTTCTACAGATGTGTTGCAGATATTGGTAATATCTATTAATAGGAAAAGTTCATATGCTTGAATCGAACTTGTGTTTGCAGGTGACCGAGACATTCATATGGATATGTCATTATGTTTGAGGATTTTTCTACATGTTTTAGCTGATTGATATTGATAAAATGTGTTTGGAACTTTTGACATGATGCTTAATGAGTGAGATATGTCTATAATTATAAATCTTACCAGGATTGCACATTTGGATTTGACATGATTTGATGTAGCGATAGTTGATTTTCCCTGATGATAATGCTATGTGGGAATAGTGACCTTCAGTGTCATATGTGAGTATTCAGAAGTATGGTTCTATATTGGCCTCGTTGTTCCTAGCATAATGGTTGTTGTGACTTGGTATGAACATGCATGATTTAACCTTGAAATGTATGCAATTGCATCCAGTGACGAAAATGGCCTATAATGACATGCTAAATGACAAAATTGATGGCTTGATAATAAATGAAGTCAAGACTTGACATGAGCACTACCTGTCACCTGGTTGAAAGAATTGATACCATGAAATCAATGTATTTGATAATAGTTTTGGTTTGGCTTCTAAAATCCGATGAATTGACTTCGTTGACACAACATTGATTTATGTAAGGCTCATTATGTTGTCATGGTAAGGCATTATGCTTGTAGAGAGAGTTGCGTGATGTAAGATTCTCAATTTAGATTTGTCTATATTTGACATTTATCTGGTGAAGCCAGGATAATGAGTTCCAAGGTATGGCCTTGATTTTGATTATGGATTTAGTTTTACATACTGATAGTCTACCCTTGATAGGTTATGAGCCTTTGACAATCTAAGTAGAGGGAGATGGATTTTAAATATCCTAATGATGTATCATGGCATGATGAATCAATTTCTAGAATTTGGTAAAGAAATCCCATGTTGCAAGACTATTGAAATGTCTTTGTGTAATGTAAATCCTTGGACACACTGATTCAAAGTTCAAATGTTGTGGAATGTGACATGGCATCTGTTATTTTATTGAAACATTGATGTTCTATTTTGAACATCCATCCGTATATGATATGTATAGAACATGATTAAATTCATGATTGAGCTTCTACATTCAAAATTTCCACCAAACATATTTTGAAATATCTGCATGAAACGTTCTACTTTTAAAGGTTGAGATATTTATCCCATGATATGTAGTTGCATGGATGAACTAATGACGTTTGGGATTATTATTGATGAGCATAGTTAGATGCTACCTTAGTATGAGATCTGCCATGATATATTGGGCGAGAGGTCCATAACACGACCAACGCTAGACACCATGCTGTTAGCAAGGCTAGCTATGAGTCATGATGTAGAATCTCCTTAGAGATCTGTCTGAGAATGGTTTGGATAAGACATGGGCACACTATGATGATAAAGAATCCCATATACATATATTCAGGATTGTGATTTATCCATTTATTGAGACAATGCAGTTGTTCGAGACAAGATTAGGCTTGTGATTGACAACTCCATGAGAGGGAGGATGATTATGGTATCCATGTGTGATTGACACCTCCGTGATAGGGAGGATGAATATGGTATCTTGATATTATTGGTATCTTGTTGTGATTTTCATGATTATATATGTTCTAACATAACACTTGATTTGATGTCCTGTATGAACAAGAATCAACATATACCAGATGAGAGCAACACTGATTGAGGACACTGAGCCAACTCTTCCTTCCTGTCTGAGCTCCTAAGACGAGGAATTTAGATAGAGGGCTCCTGGGGTTGAGGGAACTTTGGAAACTAAGGCGTATTCTATATCTTTTACCCATAGGGTTGATATTCTTCTCCCCTATCTTCATAGGGTCGGAGAATTATGATCCCCTGATTGGTCTTTGTAGAGATAACCCCAATTGGCATCATACCCATAAGCAGGGCTTGTCGGGATTACCGCTCCTCATTTGGCCAACGAGTTGAGAATGTACTTGGAGTGTACAACCCAAGTTTATTATGATGCAGGTGTTCTACCACATGACTATTCAAGGTCATCGATGGGAAGATCAGTAGGAAAAAGGATGGATTGAGATAGCCCTATGTGGTTCCATGTTAAGATTGTGCTCCCCGATGTAATCCTAGAGTCGAGATAGGGTCTCCTGCATGGATGGATATCCTATTGCTAGATATGGGGTTGTAGAGGTATAAATCCCCCATGAGATTCCAGGTTGATATGTGCTCCCCCATGCGGTTACAGGTTGATGCGTGCTCCTTGATGATATGCTCTCCGATGATGACTGATGATGATATTCTGGGTAGTAGCCCGCTATCAAATAATCTAGAATGATACCATGATGGATGAATCGGGTGGTAGCCTAAGCTCCCCTCTGGTGACAAATTCTTCTTCTAGATCCGAGAATTTTTAGCATACAAGCAAGAACAATTAAGAGATAAGCATAAATAAGCATGAGAAGTACATTGATGATTTGAAATAAGAAAGGTTCACAACATGACAAATACATGACAGAGATGATAAATGACGATACATTATGATGCTAAATATAATAGAATGGCATATTGATCGATGAACACATATTGGTAGATGGAATTCTCCCTGGTTGAAATGGAGTGTTAAAATTATGCAACTGCGGTCAAATTAGACTATGGAAAACTCAAATGGTCGATATTATAATTCCATTAGATTCCTCTTTTCGAGAGGACCAAAATCGACCGATAGATCACCCCAATCAACTAAGAGAAAGTTAAATTATGAATTAATTTATTTATTAAAGTGAAATGGAATGGATCGGCCTAACCACATGTGAAGTTAGCCTTAACCCCAAGCAGACTCACACGAAGGTTATAAATAGAGGTGACCTCAAGCTCATTCATGCAAATTTTTTCATGATATTTTCCTCTTGCACTTTTCACTTTAGATTTTATTTTCTGTTTTGGCTTACATAAGTTCGTTGAGAGAAGAACTTGCCAGAGAAAAGAAGAAAGTTGATGAGCAAGTTTTGGGCAAACAAAAATAATTAAATCAAGAAATTTCCAAGTTACAAGAATTGTTGCAAAATATTACCATTTTACTTTTCGCGCTCTGCAACTTTGTCCGAGATTTGAAATCCTGGTTGCTCGGCTCGGATTGCTGGGCTGCCGGAGAGGCGCTCTGGCCCGGCCCTGGGGCATTCCTCCTGCCTCTGGTTTGCAGGCTTCGTTTTCTGGAGGCTCGCTCTTCTTCCGGCTGCTGCTCTATCCGGTGGTTTCACCGCTATTCGCGCAGCGTTCTCGTTTCCTGGAGGCTTGCTCTTCTGCCTGCAGCTGTTCTTTTCTTTGGTTTCTTTGTTTTATTGCGCAGTGTTCGTGGATGGCCCCGTGACTGCCTCTGCGTTCCCAGCAAGGCCTGATCCGGGTGATCGTTCTCCATGGAGGCCATTGGGGAGTCTGCCTCCCCTCCTCTGCCTCCGGAGGTGCAGGCTTTCAAAACCTTAGTAGCATATGGAACAAAGAGACCTCCCTCTGAGTCTCTGAAGAAGTTCGTGAAAAATATGGATTCAATCCCAACAGTAGCTCTCCCTGAAGAAGATACATGCAGAGCTGCTCTGAATCTGGCTGAAAGAGGTCTCATAGGCCAGTTCACGGGCCTCTGGCCTTCGCCAAAATCGGTTGAGGAATGGACTCAAAGAAACTGGAAACCACTCATCAAAGAGGGAGTCAAAAGCTACTTCGTCGGTAAGGGCTACTTTGTGTTTGTCTTCGAAAACTCTGATGATAAAGGATTAATATTTAGAAATGGGCCTTATTTCATGGGCCCTCAGGGCTTATACCTAAACAAATGGTCCCCGGACTTTGACCCAACTCAGGACGTTCCTTCGGCTGTCCCGGTCTGGGTTCGGCTACCCCACCTGCCTCTCCATTACTGGAATCACAAAACCCTGCAGATCATAGGAAATGCGTTGGGAAATTACATAGATCAAGCTGCTAGGAAGGATCAGTATTCATGTGCACGCATCTGTGTTGAAGTAGATCTGGAAGAAAAGCTGCCAGAAGCAATTAAACTTACTGTAGCTGGGTGGACATATGTACAAGAGTTAGACTATGAGCAGCTGCCTTTTAAATGCAGACACTGCCATGGCCACGGCCACTTTGCCAAACACTGCAAGAAGAAGGCGGAGGAACAAGGAGACAAACAAAATGGGGACCAGTGGATCTTAGTGCAGAAAAACTCAAACACAAAAAAAGGTTCAGGAAAAAGCAATAATAATGGGGAAACCAGCAGGCCCAAAAGAAATCAAGAAGAGGACGCAAATCCAAATGGAATAGAAAGTGAACAGCAGATCCACCAAGTTAACCCAACGCAGGAGAATGAGGAGCAAGTAGAAACTACACCTCCAAACAAAGAGGGAGCGGAAGCTACCCAGAGAGAACCAAACCAAGACAGTCCAACAAACCTATCATATGCTGATATAGCCAGGAAAAAACCAAGTGAGAGCTCGGACACTTCGGAGGACGAAACCTTCGAGCGTCAAGCAAAAAAAGCAGGGAGGAAATCCAGAAAGGAAAAGAGGGAGGAGGAGGCAGAAAGGCTCAAAACGCAGGGAAGCCAGCCTACTATAGAAATGTCTATTGGGCGAAACACCAGACCAAGGCCATCCAAGGGAGGCCACAACCAACAAAACAATAAATAATGAAGCTAGTCTCTTGGAACTGTAGAGGACTGGGGAATCCCTCCAAAATTGAGGCTGTCAAAGACCTTTTGAAAGCTGAGCCCTCAGAAATTCTCATGCTCCAAGAGACAAAAATAGAAGGGCAGGCCCTTCTTGAGATCAGCAGATTAAAGTGGAATACAAAAGCAGGAAAGGCAGTTAGTGCAAGGGGCACCTCCGGGGGCTTGGCCACTCTTTGAAACGAAGACCAATTTCAGCTGAACAACTTCCATGATACACAGCACTGGATCTTCACAGAATTGAAACACAAAGCAAGTAAGTTATCTTTCTCCCTTTTTAATCTTTATGTACCAGTCTCTTACACAGAAAAAAGAGAGTGCTGGAGCAGCCTCTCTAATTTTTTAGAAACAACTTCTCCCAGCAATATCATTATAGCAGGGGATCTAAACATAGTACTGAAAGTAAAAGAGAAGAGGGGGGGAATTAGTAGCAGGGACCCCTTGCTGCCAATAGTGGAGGAGCTCTCTCAGACTTGGGATCTTATGGACTTTAACCCAGCTCGAGGCATTTATACCTGGTCCAATAACCGAACAGGATTAGAACACATCTCAGCTAGATTAGATCGCTTTCTGGTGCAAAGTTCTATTATGATGAACAATAAAATTATCATTACAAAAATTTTGCCAAAACTTACCTCTGATCATAAACCAATACAGCTCCGATCTTGGACCGATACCTTTCCGATTCAACCCTCTTTGGATAGAGAGAGATGGCTTTTTAGACATTGTGAAAAAGGCATGGTCCAAACCTATCTCCGGATCCACAAGCTATGTTTGGGAGCAGAAGCTGAAAGAGACAAAATATGCCTTGAAAGAATGGATCAAAAAGCCAACATATACTCCTCCGGAACAAAGAAAAGAGGCAATTCACACTTTGCAAGATCTGCAAAATGACATGGAAGACAAAGATATTACAACAGATTTGCTGGAAACAGAAACTCAAGTTCAACGAACAGCATATCAAGCCTTTCGAAGGGAAGAGGAATATTGGAGAATCAAGTCCAGAAGTCTGTGGTTGAAGGCTGGGGATCGGAATACTCCATTCTTCCATAGGCAATACAGAGCAAGACTGTCAAGAAATCATATATCAGAAATCAAAACAGCAGATGGACAACTATGCAAAGGATTCAAACAAGTCAAAGCAGCAGCTGAAGCTCACTTCAAAAGTCTTTACAATGCAGAAGTTCAGAACAATGAGGAGGAAACTGGGGATTTTCTTTCAAATATTCCTAATCTCATCAACCCAGAAGAAAATGCAAATCTCTGCAGACCAATAACGGAGGAGGAAATCACAAATGTAATTTGGGCCATGGAGCCGGACAAGGCACCGGGACCTGATGGATTCACAATCCACTTCTTTCAAGCTTGCTGGCAGATAATAAAGGTGGACCTGCAGAAAATGATAAGAGGATGTATGGCAAAAGCAAAAATCGGTGGAGGAACCAATTCAACCTATTTAGCACTAATACCCAAAGACTCTAATCCGGAAAATTTTTCTAGATTCAGGCCTATTTCGTTGTGTAATGCTTCATACAAAATTCTGGCTAAGGTGTTAGCAAACAGACTTAAACCACTGTTAAAAAGAGTGATCTCTTGCTCTCAAAGTGGGTTTGTGGAAGGTAGGCAAATCCTGGACAATGTAATCCAGGTTCAGGAAACAATACATTCCAGCAGACAAAGGAAAGAGAAAGGAATGGTGATTAAATTAGACATGGAAAATGCGTTTGATAGAGTGAATCGATCTTACCTCTGTAAAATACTGCTGTCCTTTGGCTTCTCGCCAGACTTTGTTCAACTTATCAAAGCTTGCATAGACTCCCCATGGATTGCACCACTAGTCAACGGTCGTCCAACTTCCTTCTTTCAAGCCAAGAGAGGCATTTGGCAGGGATGCCCTCTCTCGCCCTACTTGTACATTCTAATGGCGGACTCTTTAAGTCGAAAACTAAATGCTGAGAAAGCTGCTGGTAGCATTCCAGGCCTCAAATCATCAACAGTTGCAGACTCTTCGAATCATGCACTGTTTGCTGATGACTCTCTCCTCTTAGGAGGAGCTTCCACAAGAATCGCTCGAGCATTTGACACCGTCATCAGAAGTTATTGTAGAGTTTCTGGCGCTGCTGTGAATGAAAGCAAGAGTGAAGTGTATAGCTGGAACATTGCCCAACAAGAACTCGAAGCCATAACCTCACTCCTTGGGTTTAAAGGTCAAGCTTGCTGGGACAGATTCAAGTATCTTGGCCTGCCCATTAACTCCGGAATCAACAAAAGAGATTTATGGAGTGACATAGTTTCGAAAATAAAAAACAAGATAGCTGTATGGGGGGGTTTCTGGTTGACCAAGGGGGGCAAGGTAATACTGATCAAATCAGTGTTGTCAGCGCTACCCATTTTCCAGGCTTCGTTCCTCTTGGCGCCCAGAAACGTAATGGAACAAATTTCCAAACTTCTCAGGCAATTTCTGTGGCAAGGTGGCAAAGGCAACGAAAACAAAATGCACCTGGTGAGTTGGGACGTTGTCAAAAGGCCAAAGGATGAAGGAGGACTGCAAATAAGGGATCCCTTGCTGGTAAACTATGCCTTAGGAGGGAAAATCTTGTGGAACCTTCTACACGATCCCTCTCACCCTGTTAGCAGAACACTGAGGCAAAAGTATGGGGTAAACAATGAGCTTAGCAACATATCAAACAGAAGCACAAATAAGACCACGCAACTCTGGAGCCTCTGCTGTAAGAGCAGCACTCAATTTTTAAAACAGGTGTACAGAATTCCAGGCAGCGGAAAACGCATTCACCTGTGGAAAGATCGTATCATGGGTAACGCTCCACTTCAAGAAAACAGAGATATTGCAGAGATAAAAGACTGGTTGGAACGCGCAGGAGTTAAACGCCTTTCCGATATAGCTAAGTGGAATCAGCGTGGGGAGTGGGAGGGCTGGGACTTTCATGGAGTCCCAGATCGTTTGAGCCACCAGCAAGCGCAACTTGAAGACCTCCTGGATGATGCGGCTCCGGTTCACAAGGCCTCAAGAGACTGCTGGGGTTGGGGCCCAACAGGACTATATTCCACAGCTCTCGGTTATAAAGAATTGCAGGGGAATCGAAACAGCAACCACAATGCAGAAATCTGGAAAATCGTTTGGGATCCATTTGCCACTCCTAAAGTGAATTTTTTCATTTGGACTGTGATCCATAATAAAATTCTCACAGGAGATAATTTGGAGAAAAGAAACATTGCGGGGCCTCACAGGTATGCGATGTGTAACAACAGCTCAGAGACAGTCCAACACTTGTTCATAGGTTGCAGTGTGGCAAAGGAGGTATGGAGGCTCATCCTAATGGATTTGCAGATCACTGTCCCAATCTTCAACTCAGCAGCCGAGCTCTTTGCCACTTGGAGGCAGCTCTACCCCCACCATATCCCTCAAAAATCTTTTTGGAGTAGAATCTGGACAGCATTACCTAAATATGTCTGTTGGCAGATTTGGCTGTCACGTAATCATCAGATCTTTAATGAGGAGAGGCATCCCCCGATGAAAATAGCTGCAAAAGCCAAAGCATTCCTGATTGAAGTGGCCAAACAGCAGTACATAAAAGAAGACACTACTCTGTTGCAAGAAGAAAAGATATGGTTAGGGGACCTTGTGCCTCTCCCGGGCAGAATTCCTCCTTCTCCTCAAAATGGAAAGCCGGGATGGCGCTTAAGAGTTGAAGAGGAAATCTTCCAAAGTTGGTGGAGATCACAAAACATTCATACTATCTTCTTCGATGGGGCGTCAAAAGGGAACCCTGGGGCAGCTGGAGCGGGAGGAGTCATATATACAACAGATGGTCTTTCCAAAGATTTGTTCTACTGGGGGTTAGGTAAGAAGACCAACAACCAAGCTAAGCTCTTCGGGCTTCTCAAAGCCTGCCAGATTGCTAGGGCCAAAGGTGTTCAAAAACTTCAAGTCTTTGGAGATTCTGAGCTTATTATAAAAAATCTAAACAAGGGAGCTCGTTTCAACAACCCTAGCCTCAACAATATTGCGGACAGATTGAAAAGAGTACTCCAAGAATTTGACAGCTGCAAATTTTACCACATCCTCAGGAATCTAAACAGTGAAGCGGACCAATTGGCAAATAAAGGCAGTGAACTCATGAAAAGCCTAATTTTTGTTAACAATGACAGCTATATTCAAATGCCCTGAAATCTGTAATAGAGGAAACAGGCAGAATTCAGAAATCTGTATTGTACAAGGGGTTAGATTGGAAAAGATCCCACAATCTTTCAGATAAATAAAAAAATCTATAACCGTTTTAGTTAAAAAAAAAAGTTCGTTGAGAGAAGCTCGAGCAAGGTTCAGGATCACAGGAAAGAGGCTCGCATAGATATGGGTCTTCTGAGCTTGAGTCACGGGCACAATATTGCAGTTTTTGGGCCAGAGCCATGGGCAGGTTGTGTTAAGGTCGCGACTGAGCTGGTATAGCCGTGGACAGACATTGTTCAGGGCGCAGCTATGTTTCTGGGCTGATTAGGACGTTAGTCACGGGCATAAAGCGTCCAGGTTGTGGCTAAGGATGTTTCAGTTGCGGGCTGAGTGTCAAGGTCGGAGCTAAGGTATTTTATGGGAAAATATGGTTTGGATCACACTGAGTTGCTTGCCAGTGCCTTCATACATCTGTCACTTAGTCATAGTCATTTTAGATCAGCCTTTGTCAGCATCCTGGATTCAGATGTAGGACTTGGTAGTTGAGATCACTTGTTGGTCCATCAGATCCATGCTCTTGATGTTGTAGATCTACAGATATGTAGATATGCTCTATATATTTCCACTGCAATTTGTATCTACAATCCTCACTTAGTATCAGTAGTATTCATTAGTGTGCTTCAACTAGTGTTAGTGCATCTCAGTTCTTAGAATCAAGTTCCTTCAATAGAGATATGTTTAAGGTCACAATATGGACGTGCTAGTTGTTTTATTGCATCATGAAGATATAGATATATGGATAATTTTACTCTTGTTTCTAAATCATTTGATGATTATCTAAGGAGAATAATTTGCAAGGGTTTTCCCCATAGTGGGTTTTTCCCTGGTCTCGGACCAATCTTAGCATCTCTATGTGTTCATGTTTCTCTTCTCTTGTTCCTTTTCCTCCCGGTGCTTAGATGATGATGAAGATGTTGTTATTTCTACATAGTTGCATATATTGATGGTTAATAATGTTGATATGTACAATGATATAATTATTTGGGGTGAAATTAACATGTTATTGAAGAAATGTAACTATCAAAGCAAAGGATAATGTAGCTCTATGTAAAATTAACAGTTAAAATCTTGCATTTTGGCATTCTAGTATGCATTAGGCTATTTTGCATTTTAGGCATTTTTAGTCTTTTTTTGTAGATGTTGAATGTGTAAGTGCCTAAAAGGAAAAATAAAAGAGTTTTTGTTTTGTTAAATTTCTCGTAGAACCCTATAGAAATCAATTTTCATTGAAGAAAAAGAAGTTTCATTTGCATTTAGCCTAGTTTTCTATTGATTTCTTTGTGTCAAAACATGATAAGTTGAACTTCCGTTACCTATGGCCTAAATAAAATCCAATTAAAATTAGTGCTTAAATATAAAATGAACTAGTTTTATTTATTTATTTTTGTCATAGATAAATAAATTAGTCTAGGGAATTTAGGGCCTTGGAATAGGTGCGTGGAGAGTAAACTCTTAAAGGCCACTCAAAACTGAAAGTATAGAAGTTGATTAAAGAGTGAAAATAAAATATCGTTAAGTTGTCTAGGAAAGCTCCTTTAACAAAAGAGTCAAGCACGAGGACGCGTGAAGATAAGGAAAGAGAGATACCCCCTCTTCTACTTATTGGATCGCATACCCACGACTGTTCCGCCTATCCTCTGATTATGAATTGGTGACCTTAGTTTCCTATCCTAGGGACCACACAGGTGACTATGGGGGGGAATTCCCGTGTTACCCAAGACAGATGTTGCATCACTTTCATAATACTTATGGAGGATTCCCTTGCGAAGCTTGGGTACTTGCACCGGTAAAGGATATTGTTTGTAGGTCAACGTAACTATTTTTTATACCTTCACTCTTAAGCTTGGTCCCTCATCATCCCAAACTATCTTTGGAAGGTCTTTATATTTGCTTTCTTGTATTTTGGTGTCCAATCCTAATCACCTATAACAGAAATACCTCAAATTTTTTTGCTTGGTTGTATCTTTATGATATTTTTAGTGAGTGCTATGTGCTCCTAGTTTTCCATATGTGTTTTTAGTCTTTAAAGTTCTCTTAATATTTAAAAATAGTTGATCGACTAGTTCATCGGTATAGAAGGTTTCGTGGGATTTCACATGCGAGTTCTGAGCCTTCACCTAGAAGGCATGGGAGAAATTATTTTGGTTATTTGAACTAGTATCAGCTAATGTAACAGATACATATCCTTCTCCAAGTGCTCTCATTTCATAGGGTGAACCTAGTTTAGTCCAGAATTCCAACAGAAACGCTTTGGTCCTTGATAGGGTACTCTTCCAATAAGAAGACGAAATTCAAATTGAGGACGTTCTCAAGTCTCCTGTGACTCCTTCAAGACCTCTTCCTTCTAATATTTCTTACGTTTTATTATACATGGGTACCCCGACTCATAGGCCAGCTAGCCCTATTCACTCTCCTTCTTTTTTTCCAATGGCCAATGTTAGTAGCGCAAGTGTGGCTACTGATACTTCTAATGTACAAACTCCTCTTGCAGTTGTAGGAGGGGGTACCATTCCTATCTCTATTATTACACATAGTAAAATAGTTGTTGGCTCTACCTCCATTCCGTGTTCGAGTGGGAGCACCCAACTTTCCGCTCTTTTCACTCGTGCTTATCCTTTTGGGATTCCATCTAGTGGGATTCCTTCAGTTTCCTCAACCTTTCCTTCTACTATTCCACATCTATAAACTCAATGCCTAGCGGTTCAACTTTTTTGCAAGGTTTCTCTTTTGGAAGTGGACATGTTCCTCCTTCCAATCCATATTAGAACTTAGGATCAATACCCTTATCCCGTAAAACTTGAAATATTAATCCTTTTCAAGGGAATCAGGGATGGGAAATCCTCATGTCAGTGGTTTGGGATTGGGAAAATTTCCCATCTATTTGGTCAACAAGGGAGTATGCCATTTCCTACTGCTGGTACTGTTAGCTCCCTGTAATTTGCTAGATTGATTGAGATACAAATTGACAAGGCTAACATAAAACCAAGCTTTGGAATCTAAGGACCTAGCCTTCCTGGATTTGGAGAGGGATCTCTCAATGTGTGCAAAGATATGACTTGTTCGCTTGTAAAAGGTTGATTTTAGGCTAGTTTTTAAGTGCAAGGTGTTTTGATTGTTTTTGGTTGGGTATGATACTTTGATAGATTTTAGATAGGAAACATGGAAGATTGTTAAGTCATTGGGCAATGGAGTCTAGCAAGGTCCAGATAAGTTCATCAATGGTGTTAAGGGAATTTGCAGGGAAAGTTTACTTGGTTGGTGGATCTTTTAAGATTATGATGGATTTATGAAATGGACATTAAATATTGAGAACAACAAACTAATAAAGGGCTGAAACAGAATCCTTTATATACTTGTAAATTGAGAGAGTTAGAAAATTGATAAGAATAGCAAGAGAATCAAAGGCATAAGTAGAACCTAATCCATTTGATTTCAGACTAAAAATAGATAATTAACCAAGACAAACATTCAGATAAAAACACAGAAAAGGTAAGAAACTTATCCAACTTTAAGAGCTTTTAACATCTAGAGCAAAAAATCATTTAAGATACACAAGTAACTATAACCACAGAAGGAGAGAAAACTCTAACATCCAAAGTTACAGCTATAAGGTTTCCTTAAAACAAATTTAGCTAAGTAAAGGCAAAGAGCATGATTTTAAACAGACTTCTTTGACAAACCTAGACAAAGCTGCTTTAAAGAGATGATTTCAAGAACAGAATATTTCAGGGGAAACAATATGCAGGGCTAACCATAAATCATAATTTATGCTAACTGATCTAAATTATTCAAGAAATGGACAAGCTAAGAACTTGTTAGAGAGCAAATAAATGATTTCTCTAATGTATTTTAGTAGAAGAAAACATTAAGGCAGTGAAGGACAAACATATTTAAGGTGCCATTAGAAAACATTTCTTAATCTAAATTCTTTGTTCTACTGCAAAAGAGCAAGATGGAAAACATAATGAAAACTAGAAAACATAAACAAAATAAAACTTCACCATCAACCAAGCCTATGGATCCTGCAAGCAATCCTTCTCCATCAACAAGCAAATCAGATCATGCATGAGTTCCAAGACATCAATTTCTCTTCAAAGAGCTTCAAAGGACTATGTATTATTCCAACATCAGTCATCATCCAACATTTACAATGAGTTCCAATGCAATATTTATACTGCAAATGAGGAGGTAGAACTCTTCTAGGGTTCAAAATGTTATTAATGACAGAGTAAATACGTTCCTAGCCTTGAAAACCATGCAAGGCCTAAGGTAGGAACATGTGTGCAACTAATTCTCTGTTAATAACTCTGTGTTAATTTCTGAGATAAAGATATGTGGAAAAGATTGACTTTAAGGCTTTATCTTATCTTTACAATAACTGTTTTTGACAGCTTTAAAATATCTTCTGACTGTGTAGTAACTGCTGATTTTCTTTACATATAAAGAGTGGTCCAAATGTGTCAGTTTGATTTATCAAATGAAATAACTGCTCCCTTTTGATATGTTCGAGGCTTTTTAGGCCTAAGTCTTCTTGATTTAATCGTGAAACTGCTCTTTAGGCCCTTTAGCCTTGAGTTATCTTTAATTAATACACTTCGCTGTCTTTCTCTGTTGCTGTTCTAAACAACTGCTTTATCTCCTTATTCTTTATCCATATTCTTGGCTTTTACCCTTAATCTTTGTTTTAAGCCTTTAATCCTTTCGGTCTCCTGTCTTCATTTCTTTATCATTTCCTCTGACTGTTCTTCGTTTACTGTGTGCAGGGGTTCTTTGATTCCATTAATGGTTATGAATCATCAATCTAACCTTCAGATTAAAACCCTTTATTCCATTTTTCTTCGTATTTCTAATCCTTTGGATCGTCATCCAAAAGCTCATTGTCACTCAATTTGACTGTGGGATGGCCTGCAACTTCGGACCGCCATTAAAAACCTGCAACATAAACTAATTTATTAAATAAAACATGTGCTTTGAGGGATAAAAATACTTCAGAGGCTCAGGGAATGGTTGTGGAGTGTTTACAGAGGTGGAGGATGAGCAGGGGAAAAGGTATTCCATAAGCGAAAATGGGAGAAAACGATGCAATTTTGAATTTGGTACGGAAATGGAGGATGACGGTTTCACAGAAAACCGGGTGGTTTTCGCGCAAGGAAACGGTGGTAAATGGTTTTTCCCCAAGGGAACACGATATGGTTCTTTGTACGACGCGTGTCCAGGCGAAAACCGCCTATTTTGCGTTGAAAATGTGCGATTAGTTCTTTTGGAGATTTGAGCGCGAAACGGATTCGGGGCCGTTAGATCTTCGGGCCGAAGATCTATGGTCGTGGATGAGCGCGAGGGTTGAAAGTTGTACGGTGGAAATATATGGTGGGGCCGAAGTGACGTGGGGTGATGTTTAGTGGAGGAAAAGCGCGAGGGGATGCAAGGATCGTTGATCGGGAAAGATCAATGGCTCAGATCTGACGAGAGACTTGACATATAGGGAGGGAAGAAACAAAGGAAAATGCATTTTTGCAAGGGGCACGGGGGTAGAAAATGGTCGAGAAGACGAATGGTGGGAGGGGCGATGATCACCGTTGGATCGAAAAGATCTACGGCGGAGATTAAACTAAGGGGAGAACGCTGTGCGGAGCAGTGGGCGGTGGGACCAGCAACGTCATTAGCTGGTAGCCGTTGGATCTTGGAGAAGATCAACGACTGAGATCGACTGCGGGGGGACCGGGGGTACGGAAGGATCTTTGTCGGCAGGGTGCCTCGGTAGTGATCCTGCGCCGTCCGATCTGGGAGAGATCGATGTTGGGGATTATATCACAGACCACCAAAAAAGAATGAATGGGGCGTAGGAGGAGTGAGGTGCGATGTGCCGACGGTCGTCCGATCTAGAAGCAGATCGACGGTTGAGATTTCATCGGCGGAATGTCTATCGGGGGTGCGACATCGGCGGAGAGTGGAAGGCAGAAGCCCGATACGATGTGCGATGGCCGATGATATGGAGCGAGGAGGAGTGATGGCCGTTAGATCGAGATCAAGATCAACGACTAGGATTTGATCAGGAGATCGCATTGGCAGAGAAAAGGAATGCAGGAGTGAAATGCGATGGCCGTCGGATCTTGGGGATTGGATGGCCCCGATCTTATCGGAGGATCGATATATCGACAGAGTAGGGGTCTGGGAAAGAAGAAATAGGAATTGCAATGAGCCGATGGGCCAATGGGCTGATGCGCTTGGGCACAAAGCGCGGTCTTATGGCGGAAAAAGGGGCTAGGGCTTAGCCGAAAGGCGCTTAAATACTTATGCTAAAAAAGGAGTGTTTTAAAGCCAAAATGAAGGTTTTTTGAGCCTTTTCAAGGATTCCAATAAGTGTAAAAAGGAAGTTTAAACCATTATAAAATGGGTTTTAATGGTTTCAAGGGGTAAATGAAAGGGTTTAAAGGGATTTTTCAGAGAAAAAAATGATTGATTTGGATAAGTGAGAATCAGTGGGAAAAATGAAAGAAACATGCTTAGGAAACAGTCTCTTTTGGTATCAGCAGGGCAACTTTAGAGGCTTTGATTGAAGATTTTCAGTGGATTGGTAAAATTAGGATAAAGAACACAGTGGGCTTTCAAGAACTCATGAAGTTTTTCATAAAAATTCATTTCTTGAAAGCTTAAGAATTTTTATAGCCATCATGAGATATAACAAAAATTATAGATGGCTAACAAGTACCTCACATGTTTTTCCTCCTTTAGCTAGTGCATGGAATCCTTATCAGGGGCTCTCCCCTTCATACAATATTCCGATGGAAGGAAAATTTCCTATGACTGGTCATCCTGCAGCAGGGGGTGGATACCCTTCTTTTACCTCTGAACCACAAGGTCCTATAGGGGGGGGTGGATACCCTCTGATTACCTTTAGACCATAATATCCTCCTTATGGTTCATTCCTTCTACGAGTAACCCATGGCCTCTTGGTGCCTATCAAAATCCAGGATACTCTTTCGCGAATATACGGAATTCCACTCTTGGAGGGTTGAATTCTCCCATTCCTCCATGCATGCCATTCCTGGAAACTTTGAATTCCATATATTTCAAAATTGACGAATGATCAGATCCACTACAACCCAGTTTGGCCTTTGGTTCCCACTAAAATTCTATATGACATTCCAAAATTTGAAGGGAAGTCTAGTGAGGATCTGAAAAATAATATAACTACATTCCATTTATGGTTCTCATCGAACTCCTTGATCGATGATTCAATCAGGTTAAGACTTTTACAATGCACCTTAATTGGAAATGTGACTAAATGGTATATTGAGTTAAGGGGGGGGCACGTTTTCTACGTTTGGTGAATTAGCTACAATGTTTATAAACCATTTCCAGTTGCCTATCTATTATGATGTTGGAAATGAGCTTCTAGCCAATTTTGAGCAAGACAAGGCTACTCATATTTCTGACCACATTCAAGAGTGGCACTGAAGGAAGAGATTAATCAAGGCATATATTCCTGATGAGTTGCTTATGGAATAGTTTCTGAAATATTTGCAGTCGAAGATTTCTAAGGACATGTCACTTTCCAGGGTGTTCACTGAAGAACATGCTACCTTAAGAGCCCAGCAGTTAGAACTTATTTATTCCCAGTCTAGAGTATTTTACAAGATTTTTCTTGATGCTCCTTGATCGAATATCTATCTAGCAAAACCAAAACCCCCACACTGATGGGATTTTAGGGTCAATCAATAGAGAAATATATAGTCTTTTGAATCAATTATAGTAGTTGTCATTACAATCTTCTTCTCCAGAGACCACCCTGTCAGTGTCTATTGCTTCTCAACCTTTAACAGTCAATGTTGTCCAATATTCAAACCCCAAAGGAAATAAAAAATCCGATGGAAAGAAGAAAGGATGTGGTAAGAAGAAAGATAAGGGTGGGAAGGAAAATGCAAATAAACCCAGTAATGATATTGGTGAGGGCAAGAAGGAATAAAAAAAGCAAGTTAAATTCCCATGCAAGTTATGCAGTGGTGATCATCTTATCCATATTTTCCCCAAGATTTAGGATGCTCAGTGCTTGTTAGCTCAATAGGATTCTTCTAGTTCCCAGGCTGTGTTGAATAACCCCTTTCCCCAAGGGCAGAAATTACTTGCTGGCACTAATGCTAGTAATCGAACCCCCATAGGGGGAAACCAGGATGGGGAATCTACATCGAATGTATATATGGTGAAGTATCATGTTGATGTTGTAACTAGAGCACATGAATACGGAGATCCAGAACCTTATAAGGCTAAAGCTACCTTCGATATTCCATAACCTCTCCATATAGAGAGGCCCACATTTGAGCCTATACCTCGGATGTCGAAAGGTTCTTCTAAAAGTTTGACTTATAATCCCAACACTAGGGATGCTTAGAACTAGTCTATTGTTGAAGATTTAACTCAGTTGCTTTGTGAGCATTAGAGGTACTCCAATCATGTCCCACTCAAAGGAGTGCTTTTCTCACTATGATCAGGGTTGTAGACTTGTAAAAATCTTTGGTAATAACATTTGATATGTCAAATATTAAAAAGGGACTCCCTCACCATATGAATTTCCAGATTAAATATACATATCGGAATAAGACTATCCTTCGAACTGTTGTTGATGAAGGGGATTACACATGCATCATGTCTATGTTATGTTGGAAAGCTGTTGGGTCCCTACAAGCTGTTCCCTCTCCTCCTCTCCTTACTGCATTCGATGGTCATTCTCATAGGCCTCATGGGATTTTTCCTACCCTCCCTGTTTGTGTTGGGGGAAAGGTTCTCAATGTTGAGGTAGAGATAGTTGATGCCAATATCGATTATAATATTTTATTGGGTTGTAATTTGGTTTATGCAATGGATTCCATTGTTTCATCATTATTCCACATCCTATGCTTTCCTCATGAAGGGATAATTGTTATGATTGATCAGATGGTTTATTCTTCCAACGATCCCAATGCATCCGTTGACTCTACCATCCCTTTGGTGAAGAATACTAATAAACCTGTTGAGAACTTGGGAGTTGGAATGTATTCCTATTTGATGGGTTCTTTTGAACTTCCATCTCCTATTGTTCATATCAATGCCATTTCATCCTCCAAGATTGTTGCTCAAAATTTTTCTTTCCAAACTCATTATTTTTTTGATCCTTGTCCCTTGCCCCCTCCTACTGCCACATTAGAGAAAGGGAAAGTAGTTGGAGTGGACTATCCTATATCTGTATCAGAAATTGTGTATCAATCAATTGTGAATTTTGTAGATTCCTACCCCATTCCCCCCATAAGAGAATATGGATGGTGATGTGGCTTCGGTCTGGAAAATTGATTCTACTCCGACTATGGATTGCATTGATATTGTTTTACCATCCAAAGAGGAAATATTAGAAGCAATGAATGGTGTGGAAAGACCGTGGGATGATTTTCATCATTGGTCACATTTTCTCCCCGATTTGCGTGAAGTTGAGTCAAAATTTTCTACTCCTTCGAGTGGAAGTGTTCATAAACTCTTAAACCCTTTGTCTCCATCACATATTTTCACAGATGGTAAGATGTACAATATTTCATAAACCATTCCGATGAACATTTCTAGGAATCCAAATATTATTGAGAATGTATTCATCGGAGCTGAATTCTCTCCTGAATAAATCAAAATCTACACCGATCTCTTTAAAGAGTTTTGAGATGTATTTTCTTGGTATTATGAAGAAATGCTTGGAATTGATCCTTCGATAGTCTCGCATGAGACCAAGACATACAAAAATGCAAAGCCTATAAGGAAAAATTGTCGACCATGTAATCCTAGGAAAGTTATGGTTATTAAGGCTGAGATAGAGAAACTACTTAAGGAAGGTTTCATATACCCTATTCCTTTGACTGAATGGGTTTCAAATCTAGTCCCTGTTGATAAAAACAAAGGAACGATTTGGGTATGCATCGAATTTAGGGATTTGAATAAAGCTTTTCCTAAAGATAATTTCCCTACTCCATTTATAGATGAGATAATTTATGAGTATGTTGGAAATGAAATATTTTCCTTCATGGATGAATTTCTGGATACAATCAAATAACTATCCATCCTGAAGGTCAACACAAGACAACATTTACTTTCCCCTAGGGTACGTTTGCATACAGGAAAATGCCTTTTGGCCTAAAAAATGTTGGATCTACCTTTTAGCGGGCCATGCTCTATGCTTTCCATGACATCAAGCACATAATTGAAGCATATTTGGATGTTTTAACTGCTCGTTCTTGAAAGAGAATGGAACATCAAGAGAACCTTCATTTAGTTTTTGAGAGATGTTGTCACTATAAAATCTAGTTGAACCCTAATAAATGTGTTTTTGCAGTTACATATCATCGGTTATTGGGATTCATAATATCTAATGAAGGGATTCATGTAGAGCCCTTCAAGGTTGAGGAAATACTTTAGTTGCCTCCCCTGTCAAGTATCCGTCAACTTCAAAGTCTCCAAGGAAAAGCCATTTTTTAAGGAAATTTATTGTAAACCATGTCGAGATTACAAAGGGATTTATGCATTTACTGAAGAAAGGAGTTGCATTTATTTGGGATGATTTCGCTCAGCACCTGTTCGATGCCTTGAAAAAGGCATTGACCTCTTCTCCTCTTTTGATTCCACTCGATTATAGCAGGGATTTCCTCTTGTATCTCGTAGCAGTAGAATCAACCATTAGTATGGTTCTGGATAAGGAAGAAAATGCTCTTATGGAGCATGTGATTTCATAGCTAAGTCATGGCTTGGTCGGTCTTGAATTTAGGTATTATGAAAATTGAAATTGGATTTGGTAATAGTGCATGCTATCCAGCGACTCTGTCATTACATTCTGCACAGAAAAACCTTTGTATTAGCTAACGTTAACCCATTTCAATTTGTTCTTAGTAGGCAAGTGATTGGGGAAAATATAATAAATGTATTTTCATTTTGTAAGAATTTTATCTCGAGTCTATGTCAGCTAAGTCGAAAAAATATTTAGTATTCACAGAATTGATTTCAGAATTGCCTTGTGAAGGAGATGTTATTTATGAAGAGTCATTTCCTGATGAACATATTTTTCTCATCTCCTCACAGGATCCTTGGTATGGAGTAATCATTGTATATCTCTAGACTTCGAAGTTCCCTCAGAATTTTTCTAAGGACGAACGTAAGAAATTGCGTCGCCTAGCTAAAAAAAATATTATTATTAGTGATAATTTATATCGTCATAGGATTGACTCAATTGTTAGAAATTGTTTAACCTTAAAGGAAGTTGAATCTATTTGGAATGACTGCCACAGTGGAGCTTATGGAGGTCATCTATCCGAGCTTGCTACAACTCAAAAAATCTTGCATGCAGGCTATTTTTGGCCTTCAATTTTTAAAGATTGTATTGAAGTGGTCAAGAAGTGCCATCCTTGTCAAGTGTATACTAGAAAAATGCGCGCTCATCCAACTCCTATTTTTCATATCATCACTATTGGTCCATTCACTAAGTGGGGTATTGATTTTACTACTTGCAACCCGACTTTGGCTATAACAACGCTGGTGAAAATTCCATGTAATAAAGTTAAAAATCATAACCACGGATTATGGGACACTTATTCCAAGCTGAATGTTGGGAAAAAAATCCTAGTGGGTGTTCATTTTGGTTAATATGGCTAAAGGAAATTCGCAAAGGCAATGGAAAAGTTTTTGGAAAGGAAAAATGGCATTTTTGACACATTTATTTATGAAAATAATGGAAATTAGGAGAAAAGGGAGGTAAAAGGTCTCAGGTTGCATGTGAGGAGGAAAATGAAGGAAAATAATGGAAAATGAAGAAAACATAGGCCTCATTGATAAAAAGGCTTATGAGGATTAGTTGGTACCTTTTTTCAGTGCACTATTTGGAGCTCTCTCATTATTATATCTCTCTCTCTCTCTCTTGGACACTTTGAATTTTTGGAGAAAGAAAGGGAAGAAAGCAGGAAGAAGGAGGAAGCAAGCAAGGAGGAGCATGAATCAAGCAGCTACAACATGATTCTTTGCAGGTATTGATTTATATGTATGATTTCCTTGCTAGATTTGGCATGCATGGTATTGCATGCAGTTCTTTGTTTTCTTGGCATGGGTTTTTTCCAGGTGTGACAATGTATTCAACCTTGCCTTGCCATTTCCAGATAGCAATGGTGTTTTGGAGTTCTCATGTTCTAGTTTAGCTGGATTACCGAATGGATTTGATGCTGAGTGAGGTGGATCTCCGAATGATTATAGAACTGGTTTGTTTTTTTGCCTCAGTTTAGGGCCTAGTAATTCGGGTTTGGATTGCGGTAAAAAATGAGAGGTAGTGTTTTGATCTCCATTTCAAGCCTAGGAATCCCGGGTTTGGGATTGCGGTAAAGCCCGGAGAGTGTGTCTCGGTTTAGGGCCTAGTGACCCTCATTCAGACTATGGGCTGCGGTAAATCTCGAGATACTAGGAGACAAGAAAATTCCTCATGGTTTAAGTGGAGAGAATCTAGTGATATACATGCTTGTGTTGGCTTAGTGATCGGGTGTAGATAATGGCAAAGCCTGGTTTATGATTGATGAGGGTGAGGTGGTTTAGCCTTGGGATCCCCTGGTTGGATTTTCGGTATATATATAAATGCAAAATGTATATATGGACAAATAGATTGTACTGCAACTTATGATGTAAGGGGGCAATGTTTCTTAGTGATTCTCAGATAAGTATGAGACCCCTATATTTAAATATGTTGTTTACACCTGTAGATGCAATGTTTGTGACATGTTTGACGAAATTCCTGTCATGGCTAGGAAGGGTCCAGATGAGTTTTTGATGATGTGATTGCTTTCATACCTTTTTTTTAATGTTATTTATCATCTCCTATAGTTTCATGAAGTTTTGGGCAGTGAACTGGGCTCTGGGGCTAAAAAGGTAGCACAAATCTCAAAGTTACAGGCACATAACTGACCAAACTGGGCCATGGCCGCTACCTTTCCTTGGCATGCCTACATATATAGACTTTTGGCTACTACCTTGCCTTAGCATGCCCGCAGATAAGGCTCAAATTGTTCAAAAATTCAGTCTCCCTAAGGGATCAGGGGTCTGGAAGGTTGGGATACCTTCTGTAGATGTTGTTGATGCTGTGTAAGGTGTGTTTTTGATGTTTCTGTCAGTTCCACTTCCTTAAGGTCATCTAGGAGGTTGAATCTATTACTAATAGGCTCTCATCACATGTTTACCCTAGATGGCCAATTACTTGGGTAGATGTGGGAAGAGGGTGTTATAGAGTGGTATCAGAGCATGGATCAACCCTTGGACTGGATGGGTAGTGCGTTGGTCGTGCTTTTGTTGATTTCTTATCTATTTCTCATACCTATGGTGTATGTGTTTGTTGCATCCGTGTTGTGTTGGCCATGGTGGCAGTGGGGTCGCAATGGAAGGACTAATGATGCTGTTATCAATATGTTTTCATGAGTGTATGACTGATTGTGTGTTGTTTATGCTTATGTATTGTCCATGCACACTCGCTTACATATTGTTACATGTTGTATATGCATTACTTCGTTATGCTAGGTCACATATTGGTCATGCTTGTGTGTTGTTCGTGTATGCTTGCTTGAGTGATGTCATATGATGAACATGCATTGGTCGTTCATGATGGGTTACATATTTCTTATGCTGGCATATGGTCTGTGCTTGTGATGACGTGGTCAAGTTGCATTGGTATGGTCATGCATTAGTTCACGTTGTGTACTTGGTATGGTTATGCATCTATTACTGAACTCCAACTAGATTGCTTATTATGCGCTAGTATACTACATGTTATGAGTTTATATGATGTTACGATTATATATACACATATATTACGCTGATTGGTTGATCTTAAGTATCCTCCCAAAATTACACTAAGGTACATTGGTTTATTGTTATTTGGTTTAGTCAACATATTATACCTTATAGGAGAAATATCAACATGGATAGAAATATGGTAGACTACAAGGACTCTCCCTATGAGTCATATGAGTAGCATGGTGGGCACTCTTATGATTTGGCAGACACATTGAGAAGCCTAAAGGAAGAAATAAGGAGTTGTAAGTCATACAATGACAGGATCATATAGGCACAAGAGAAATAAGCAGAGGTGAATGCAATACTTCTTTAGAGCTTGTCAGCTTTTTAGAAACAAGGGCCACTTAGGATCAACTATGGATAGGAGACAAAAACTAATGGGGCATATGGCAGTAGGTCTCATAGTAGGCACAAATCAGATAGAGCTGATATAGTGAGAAATGGCAGGTTGTTGGACACTCCAGATAGGAGGGGTGAGGAGTGGAGGTACCATCCTAGTTCTGGTTCATATAGACATTGTGATCGTCATTGGTATCATCCTTATAGGAGGAGTGACATGGGATACATGTTGGATGAATTTAAGAAATCAAAGCCACCTAATTTCGGTGGGGACTTGAAGAAACTAGAAGAGGTAGAAGCTTGGATACTTGGGATGAAGAAGTTCTTTGAGTTGCATGAGTACTCGGATAACATCAATGGTAGTATTGCTATCTTCATCCTTATAGGTAAAGCATAAATTTGGTGGGAATATGTGAAGCGGGTTAGACACATCAATACAAATGACTTGAGTTGGCACGAGTCCAAAATAATTTTGAGAAAGAAATACTTGTCAGAGAGGTACTACGATAACAAGGCCAAAGAAATTTATGAGCTAAAGATGGGATCAATGACAGATGAGTACACAACAAATTTCTTGGAGCTACTGAGATATGTACCGTATCTTGAGGATGAGAATGCTAAAGTTCAACGATTTGTCAATGGTTTTCCATTAGCATTCAAAGTTCAGATTGAGTATTATGAGCCTCATACACTTGAAGAAGTCATTGGGAAGATGAAACATTGATATGAGTAGTCAAAGCGAAAGAATGAGTCTCAACAAGGATGGAAAGGGAAGGACGAAGGTAAAGGTAAATGGAAATCGAAAATAGAAAGGCCTTATAATTAAAAAGAGAAAGAAACTATGGCACTGCAAAATAAGTTTAATGCAGGTAGACAGGGACATAGGCCACAACAACAACATAGATCACAATATAAACATGGGGGTAATGGTATGGGACGGTTGGAGTTTTGGACATACGGTGAAAAGCATATTAAGAGAGATTATCCACATAATTAGGGAGGCATGCCTAAGATATATAGTGCAAAGGAGGCACAAAATGTTGGGGATATTGGGCAGAGCACTCCTCGCATTTATGTAGCAGTGGACTGTTGGAAATACTGAGAGGGGGTGGATCAATATTTCTTTTCAATTGTTAATTATTTCCAGTTAGATTCTTCACAATTAAAGACAAAGAGGTGTATAATAATATTAATATTAAGGATTAATAAGAACTTCAATCCTTTTTCAAATAATTGTGTACAATAGATGAGTGATGGCACCAACCCTTTAACGAAACAGGCACCAACCTATTGCCAAGCACTAACTTGGACTTTGATGAGGCGTCGACCCTATCTTCTCAAGGCACCAACCTTGTGTTTAGGAGCTCCTACTCTAAGGACACCAATCCTGATTTATCTTCTTCTAATAGAGAATGTGAATAGTAATTACTTGAACGTCCTTAACATAATTCTTCACTGCTTCATACTTCACTGTCAAACCACCAAATGCTCCACTGTCCAAGATCTTTAATTTCTTTAACTTGTACAGGCCTCCAGCTATCACCACTTCAAGCTTTAAAGTTGACTATTCATGCCTCCACTAGTGAGCTCTCCACAGTTGTATCTCTGGTCCTCCACAGATTTATCCTATCCGAGATCCAAAGAAGCACTTGGTCAACACTTCAAATATCCTCCTCAGATGTGTTCTGTTCGAGCTTAGAAGAAACACTGATTTACACTTTAGGTTCACTGTTATGAAATTTTGTGGTGAGGTTTGAACATTTATAACCCTGGTCAAGTGACTGTCTGAGTTTTCAAGAAATCTGTAATTCGTAACACAAATTGGAGGGCTACTTACATAACACAGGTCACTAGTCCGAGTTTTATCACTATCCAACACCAAGCTTTGAATTAACACAGGTGAAAGGTCTGTCACAAATTAGAGATGAGATCTATACGAGCTCCAAAGGTGTTATGTTACAGATATACCACGAAAGAACCAAGTCTGAACTGTTTTAAGCTTATTTTTGTTCCTCTAGCAAATTATCTAATCCACCCTATCTCACTGGTCCGAGGTTCTATCCTGCACTCTGAAGAATAATAAACCAATAAAAAAAACCGGAGCCACAAGGTCTGCTTTTCTTTACAAGGTTCTGAACCCTAGGACAGATATACCCAAAACAATTAAATCTTCAAAAAACCTTCTCGGTGTCCCTAGTTCACGAGTTGTGAACTGTTTTATATTTTTGTGATGATCTTCACCAAGCTGTACATGAAATAATGTAATCCAAGCTCTAATATATAGAGTTTTTCCATGTCAAAACGAAAAGCTACATCACTTAGAGAGGCTGACATGAGATCTAGGACATGTCAGCTCTGAAACAAGAATAATTATTGCACAACTTTAAAAATCAATATCTTCCTAACGATTGGGAGTTTTGGGGGAAGTAAGAGCTTGTTACAAACAAGAAAAATTCCTCCTTAAGATGGTGTAGGATTCATTTGGAAAGGATGCCTCCAAGCTGTCCAAATTTATTTTTCCTTGTGACTGTTCCTGAATTTTTGTGCAGAGGGTGATTAGGATAGCAAGGTCATTAGCGCTCCTTAATTGTTATGACTCTAAGTTCTTCATCATAGTGTGTAGCATCATGTCATGAAATAGTGCAGTGATATGTCATCCACATGTCAAAGTGCAACATCCATTAATTTTCCATCAAGAGAGCTTTAAAGTAGTCTTCCAACCATCATCCATATTATCAAATGTCATCATATGCCATCAAGTGATCTCCAAGTCTGTCATGTCATGCAACCATTGTTCATGTCATCAAATGGTCCTTCATTGTCCAAATTATCATCTTAAGCATGGTCATTCATCATCATCTAGCATCCTATTGCAATCAATGAAAACCTTGCTTAACAATCTCCCCCTTTGTCATTGGATGGCAATATTATTTTTCTTCCCCCCATTTGACATCAATGGAAACAAGGTGTCAATGTGCTCCCCTGTCATGTTGCTCCCCCTAACATACTGTACCCCCGACATGCTGCTTGATTTAATGTGATGCAAGAGAAATGACCCCCATCTTTTGGCGAAGATACTCAAATTCTTCTCGTGGAAGGGGTTTTGTAAAGATATCCACAATTTTCTCTTTTGTATTGACGTATTCCAACCTGATATTGTGTTCAACAACTTGTTCATGGAGAAAGTGGTATTTGATTGGAATATGTTTGGTCTTTGAGTGCATCACCAGATTCTTTGAAAGACTGATGGTGCTAGTGTTGTCACAAAAAATAGTAATTGGTTGCTTAGTTTCTATGTTGACATCCTTCAAGGCTTCCTTAATCCATAGAATTTGTGTACAACAATCAACAAAAACTATATATTCGGCTTCAGTTGTAGAAAGAGATATAGATGATTTCTTTTTGCCAAGCCAAGATACAAGACAATATCCCATAAAGAATGCATTTCCAATAGTACTTTTTCGATCATCCACGCTTCTGGCCCATTCAACATCAGAGTATGCTGTCACAATAAGAGTTGAACTCTTAGGATACCAAAGTCCGAAATTAGTCGTTCCTTTCAGATATCTAAGAATTCTCGTCACAGATGCTAGATGGGATTGTTTAGGACTTTAATGGAATCTTGCTACCATTCCCACTGCTTGCATAATATTTGGTCTTGTAGCAGTTAAGTATAGGAGAGCTCCATTTATTGACCTGTAAAGAGTTGCATCTATGAGAGGAGTATCATCATCTTTACTTAATTTACAATCTGTGGTCATCGGTGTGCTCATAGGTGCACAATCTTCCATCCCATATCTTTTGAGCATGTCTTTAAGATATTTTTCTTGAGATATAAACATGCCTGTAGAGGTTTGAGATATTTGTAGCCCAAGAAAGTTAGACAACTCACCAATCATTGACATATAGAATTTTTTGGACATATTTAGAGCAAATTCATGGCTCATTTCTTCATCATTGCTAGCAAATATTAGATCATCAACATAAATAAGAGTGATCAGAAGTTTTTCCTTGTCCATCTTCATGTAGAGATTGCTACCTGCTACTCCCTTTTTGAAACCTTCTTGTTGCAGATAGTGATCCAACTTTACATACCATGCTCTAGGGGCTTGTTTTAATCCATAAAAGGCCTTTTTTAGTTTGCATACAAAGTATTTTCCTTCAACAAGATCAAATCCTTCAGGTTGCTCCATGTAAACTTCTTCCTTGAGATCTCCATTCAGGAATGCTGATTTTACATCCATTTGATAAACCTTGAATCATTTTGAGCAAGTAAATGCTAAAAATATTCTTATGGATTCCAATCGAGCTACTGGTGCAAAGGTTTCTTCGAAGTCAATTCATTCAATTTGCGAGTATCCTTTGAAGACAACTATGCATTTATTTATGATGATTTGCCCATCTTCACTCATCTTGTTTTTGAATACCCATTTTGTTCCAATTATATTTTTATCTTTTGGGCGAGGTACCAGCTCCCAAGTCTCATTTTTTTCGATTTGAGACATTTCTTCTTCCATGGCCTTTATCCAATAAGGATCTTTACTTGCTTGAGAAAAAATTTCAGGTTCTATTTAAGATAATAGAGCAACATAATATTTTATTGGGGTGTTTGTCATCCTTCTTCGAGTTTGAATTCCTTCATCTATATTTCCGATGACCTGTTCTTCTGGATGATGTTTTTGAATAAATTTTATCTTAGAGGGAGTTTGTGAAGGTTCACTTTGAGGTTCTCCATTCTCCTCTTCTTTTTCAGGTTCTTCTTCTTCACTTTGTTCAAAGAAAGGCTCAATTTCATGATCTTCAATTATTTTTTCTGTAAGGCCTTCATCAATCTTCACATCAATGCTTTCCACTATTATTTGTAGACGATTGTTGTAACATTTGTAAGCTTTTCTCCTTGTGGAGTATCCAAGAAACATTCCTTCGTCAACTCTAGAATAAAATTTTCCTGGTGAGTCTTCATTTATTTTTATGAAGCATTTGCTTCGAAAAACCCTAAAATATTTTACTGAAGCAGGTCTTCCTTTCCATAATTCATAAGGAGTATTTTCATTATTTGGTCTCAGTTGATTTTTATTTAAGGTATAAACTGCGGTCCCAACTGTTTCTCTCCAAAATTTTGGTTGCAAATCAGCTGCTAGTGGCATTGTCCTTACCATTTATTGAATGCTTCGGTTCCTTCTTTCAACTACTCCATTTTGATGGGGTGTCCTAGCAGTAGAGAGTTCTCTTTTGATTCCATGCTCTTTACATAATTCATTAAATTCTTTTGAGGTGAATTCTCCTCCTCTATCCATTCTAAGACATTTAAGCTTAGAATATTTATCATTCTCAATGACAGCCTTAATATTTTTAAAAAATTTAAATGCTTCGGATTTATATTTTATGAAATATATCACAATCATTATAGTATAGTCATCAACAAATAGAGCAAAGTACCTTTCACCTTGAAGAGCTGGAGTTCTAGTTGGCCCACACAATTATGCATGAATGATTTCCAGAGGTTTTGATGTTGAGAACTCCTTAGTTTTGTGGCTACTTCTGGTTTTCTTTCCATGTTGGCATGGGCCACATACAACTTGATTTGACTTGACCATTTTTGGAATGTCCCTTACTGCATTAATTTTGTTGATGTTGAATAGGTTATCAAAACTTGTATGCCTCAATCACTTATGATATAACCAACTTTCATCTGTTTGGCTTAAGTAACATTTATCTTCTTGGATTTTACTGAGGATGTAGACATTATCTGGTGTTCTTACTCCTTTCGCCACAAGTTCTCCTGAGGATGAATCTCTTATTTAAAAATTTTTAGTACTGAAGACAACATTATGTCCTTGGTCACAAATTTGGCTAAGACTTAAGAGATTGTGTTTGAGCCCTTCTACCAGCAAAGTATTTTGAGCCTTTCCTTGTCCATTTACAAGGGTAGTAGTTCCTTTTCCAGTGATTTTAGCGGACCCACTTCCGAAGGACACTTTTCCATTTTTCTTGTTCAATGAGATAAAATTCTTTTTGTCACCTGTCATATTTCTTGAGCATCCACTATCCAAGAACCAATGATTTTTGTCACTGTGAGCACATAGAGCTAGGCCACATTTATCAGTTTTGAGATTTATGCTTTTAGCATCCTCCCCTTTGAGAGGGAAATTTTGTTCATTATGATCATAATTATTACATAATGAGTAAGATGGATCAAAATTAGCCAAAGGATCAAAGGAATTGTAAGTTTTTATTTTCCCTTGCTCTTTAGGACCACGTAGTTGGTTTGTTTGATTTTTCAATCTTGGTGCTTCATTCTTATGAGCCTTGCAATGCTTAGCTTGATGCCCAAAGTTTTTACAATAGTAACAATACCCAAGAAAAATAGTTTGATACCTGTTTTTATCCATAGCTTGAACCAAAATTATTCCTTGGAGTTTCTCTTTCTTCAATTCTTGGTTTTGAGATGGGACTTTATTCCTGACGAGATGAATTTTCTTCTTTTGGATGGCAAGAGAGTATGTCCTCATAACTTCTAGCATTATTCTTTGTACTTGATGATTCTCCTTTGAAACCAATTCCATATTTGTCATGTTGAGGTTTTTGAGTATTAAGAACGTTATCAAGAGCTAGAGAGCTTTGCCAAATCCTTTTGACTTTCTCTAATTCCTTTCTTAGAGATATTATTTCAGCTTCATGTTTTTCATAGATATCATCCTTCTCTTTTAGCTTATTGTTAAAGAAGTCTTCCCTTCTTTTTGCTTCCTCTCTTTCTATTTTGAGAGAAATTATATTTTTTTGTAGATTCTCATTTTCTTCAATGGAACTTATTAGAAATCTATCCATGTTTCTTTCATCTTCCAGTTCTGAGTCATCATCATTTGTAAATGCCATGAATAACATTTCTTTGCTTCCAACATAGTTACTTTCCTCATCTGATTCATCATCACTTTCTTTGTGATGACGCATATTTCTAGTTGATCTCTTTTTGATGACTACAAATTCATCTTCATCAGACTCATCTTGTTTGGAGAAGAATTTCTTCTTATTAAACCCTTTCTTTTTGTACATCATCCTTTTAGAGTCATTTTCATCATCACTATCATGTTTATGAGGACATTTTGCAGCGTAATGACCTATTCTTCCACAATTGAAAAAAATAAGAGGGTACTTACCTTTTAGCTTAGATCCCTTTTTAAGTCTTCGTACACATTGAGCTAATTCGGTTTCAGTATCAGTTTCATCGTTGTTTCAATTCCATCCTTTTCCTTCTTTTGTTGATCTTGAGGCTGTGAAAGCTGCTTATTTGAAATTTGGACTCCCTTTCCTCATCTCATAGGAAATGAGAATTCCATGAAGTTCATCCATCTTGAGAGTATCTAGGTCCTTCATTTCTTCTATGTAAATTAATTTGGAGTCAAATCTGTCAGGAAGCGATCTCAGGATTTTTTGAACAATAGTGCTTTCTTCAATATTTTCTCCTAGTCCTTTAAGAGAGTTAACCACTTCAGCTACTCGGAGGAAGTATGATGCAATATATTCTTCATCATCCATTTTCAGACTCTCGAATTGTCTTCTATAGGTTTGAAGCTTTGCCTTCTTAACTTTGGAGTCCCCATCATATAGGGAAACCAACTTCTCCCATACTTCTTTGGCCGAGTCACAATTCAAGACTTTCATGAATTCGAAATCGGTAATTCCACTAGTGATGGAATTTAAAGCTTTTGCATTAGCAATGTAGGCTTTTCTTTCGTTTGGATCAGTTGGAAGTCCGGAGGGAGCTTTGTACCCATCCAAAATAGAGTGCCATACTTCAGGGCCAAGAGACATTAGATAACAAGAGATCCTCTTTTTCCAAAAACCAAAATTTGTTCCATCAAAGATAGACAGTTTCCCTGTTGCTTCTATGTTCTTCATTGTGCCTAAGAATCCTTCTTCCATCTGTTAGGCTGATAATGAAAAAGTTGGCTTTGAAACCAATTGTTGGAAATACTGAGAGAGGGGTGAATCAGTATTTCTTTTCAATTTTTAATTATTTCCATCTAGATTCTTCACAATTAAAGATATAGAGGTGTATAATAATATTAATATTAAGGATTAATAAGAACTTCAATCCTTTTTCAAATAATTGTGTACAATATATGAGCGAGGGCACCAATCCTTTAATGAAACAAGCACCAACCTGTTTCCATGCACCAAATTGGACTTTGATGAGGCTCCAACCTCTAAGGCTTCGACCCTATCTTCTCAAGGCACCAACTTTCTGTTTAGGAGCTCCTACTCCAAGGACACCAATCCTGCTTTATCTTCTTCTAATAGAGAATGTGAATAGTACTCACTTGAACGTCCTTAACATAATTCTTCACTGTCAAACCACCAAATTCTCCACTGTCCAAGATCTTTAAGTTCTTTAACTTGTACATGCCTCCAGCTATCACCACTTCAAGCTTTAAAGTTGACTAATTATGCCTCCACTAGCGAGCTCTCCACAGTTGTATCTCCGGTCCTCCACAGATTTGTCCTATCCGAGATCCAAGAAGCACTTGGTCAACACTTCAAATATCCTCCTCAGATGTGTTCTGTTCGAGCTCAGAAGAACCACTGATTTACACTTCAGGTTCACTATTCCGAAATTTTGTGGTGAGGTCTGTGTTAGGTCTCTGTAATAAGCAAGATTGGCAAAAGTCCAATCACAGAGTTAACATCATTTCAACCAACTTTGGGATTCTAGGATCTAGCCCTCTTGAATCCGGAGAGGGATCTCTCCAATATGTACAAAGATGGATATTGTCTTTGAAAGCTTAAGGTAATGATATTAGGCTAGTTATGAAGGTCAAGGGTTTTGTTTTGTTTTGGATGGTTGAGCATGGAATGTTACTTGAGGGGAAAGTTCTAAGTGCAAAAGCTTCAAAAGTGAGAAGTTGCAAGTGGATAGAACAACTATGGCTAAGAGATAGATATAACGCTGGTTTTTAGTCCATTGGGCTATGGAGTCATATCTGGGCTTTAATTGAGCAACAACATCAAGTGTGATCCAAGGGGCAAGTCATCTATACCACAAGTTTATTGAGATTAGAATGATGAAATGGAAACAATAAAGTGTTGGAGGGGTGGAAACTGATAATAATTTCTCAGAGGATTTATAGTCAGTCCAAACAAGAAAAGCCTCTTAAGTAACTGTTTAAAACCAACCAAGGACAGGGCTAACCATAGACTTCTTGGGCAATTTTGTATTCAAGCAGCTTAATTGACAAACAATCCAGTAATCCGCATAATTAACTTCAGAAAGTATGAAAACATATAAGAGAAACAAAGTGTAACTTAAGATCAGATAAAGTACTTTTAAACCTAGTCTACTTTCAGTCAACACCAAGGGAAACTTTCAGAATCTGCCTTTGGAGAAAAGAATCTAGGAATCAGGGCAAACCATATCTTCTCTAGTCTAACTTTAATAGCAAATAATGGAAATCACATTCAAGAACAATGTTTAAGCAAACATAAGGACGAGGGAACGCCTACATTCCTAACTGTTTAAACTGTATTGAATCATTCTTAAATAAACAAATCTGAAGAAAACATTAAGATAAATATTTCTCAGCCAGAGAAGGTGACTGATACACAGTAGGTCCTAACTCTGTTTAAACTGTTCTTTACAGCAGAAAATGAACAATATGGCATACATAGAAGGGAAAAAATTGACAAAGAAAGAAGCACTTCACCAGTAATATAGACCAGGATCCCAAGAAACAGCTTGTTATTGATGTCAAACCGGTTACAGTCTTCAAGTCCAATGTTTCAGTTCAGCAATCATCTTCACTATTCAGCCTAACTACTCTATCACAAACAGAGCTTCAAGGGCCAGTGAACGCTATGTACAAATAGAAGTCTCGAGCTCTAGTGTATTTCAAAGTTCTGCAACCAAAAATTTCTCATCTTCTTCTGAGGTATTTATAGAAGAATGAGGAGGTGATCTGAGAAAAGATCTCTCAGGATAATTAATACAGGTTCAAGACTTCTCGGCCTTTTGAGGGGCTTGAGGGAGAAATTTTACAGGTGGATCACTGTATTAACTTTTTTACAATAAATATCAAAGCTTGGTGGGAGCTTTATTTGACTTTGAAGCTCTGTACGCTGTGTGGAGTAACTCTGCAGAAATTTTTGCATTTATTCTCTTGCGGAAGTAACTCCTTGGCTGAGCTGGAGGTGAATATCTGATTTTATTCAATAAGTTCGGCCTCTGTTTGAATGCTTTGAGGCAACAGGTGGCTCCTGTGGTAGCTGAGGAATCAATTTGCCTCAAATGCAGCGGTGGAAGTCTTTTCTGCCTAACAGATCTTTTTTATTTTCTATTAATTCTGTTTTAATTTGGGGGATTAGGATTTTGATGTTCAACCTTAGCCGTGATCCCCAAATTTGTCTTCAATCTCCGTTCTGTGGTGCTCTGTCTTAAAACTTATACTCTTTAACTGTTTTTGAATAAACAATGTCTTGTTGATGTGCAGGAGCAGCACAGGCCATTTACGTGTTATCAATGCTTATGAAACTCTGATAAATCACTGGATTCAAACCTGCGAATGGTTCTGTTTAATAGCCCGAAGGCGCAGGAAACGTCTCTCCCGGCCTTCAGCCTTTCTTCATAACATAATGGAAAACCATAGAACTACCTGCAAAACACAAAAAAATTAAGAAATCCTGCGGAAAAAGGTTTAAACTGCTTCAGATGGCGGGGGAGGAGCGTAGCCGTTGGATAAAAATATCTAACGGTGGGGATCAGCGCAAAACAGGCAAAGGAGAGCGGGGAGAAGAAATAAGGCGGGGTGGTTTTGGACCCTCCGATCTGGACACGTGGACGGTCCAGATCTAATCGGAGGATCGCAATCGGAGGGGAGGAACAAAGGGCGCGATTGCAAAATGCCGATGCGATTGCGCGATCGGGGAGACTTGTGCGACCAAGCGATGATCGTTGGATTAGCGGGAAATGGACAGACAGGATTAAATCGGAGCAATCGCAATCTGGGAGCGCGGAAGAGAGGATGCGATTGAAACTGGCGATAAGAAACTTGCGATTGAGCGCTGGCCGTTGATCTGAGGACCAAATCAACGGCGGGGAATGAATCAGAGGGATCGCAATCGGAGGTGGCAGGCAGGTGCATGCGATTACGCAATCGGGGAAATTCACGATGCGATTTGAAACTCTGATGCAATTGAGCAAGGGCCTTTCGATCGGCGATGATCAATGGTGGAGATGGAACAGGGGGAAACCCTTTCATACATACGAAAACCAAAGTTTTTACAATAAAAACAAGTTAAAATGGGTCGGGCGGAAAATATATAAGTAAAGGGAAAAGGCGCCCGATTGCGGGGACGTGGGATATATGAACTGTAATATGCCCGGGAGTATATATAACAAGGGCCTAATCGCAATTGGAACTGCGGGCCTGGTCTTTCCGATCAACCCATTGAAATTTCCCCGATTGCGATGGCACGATTGGTCTTTTCGATCAACCCTTTAAAGTATTTCAACATGTGTTTTTAAGTTTTTAACTTAAAACATTCGGAAAGTGGGTTTTTGGGTTTACAAAGGAAAATATTGATCGGAGAGGGGTTTTTCAATGGTTCAACGCCCGATTGCGGGCTCTATGGTTATATGATAAATAATATGATCGAGGGTTTTATATGCAAAGGCTAATCGCAATCGGAGTTTTGTAATGGTTCAAAGACATGCACCCTTAGATATTTGCGATGCGATCAGCACCGAAAAGCTTTGGAATTTGGTGTTAACTCATGGGCATGTGGGGGGAAGTAGTTTTAGGGCTTAGCCCACGGGGCTTAGGTCCATAGCAATAAAACTTTGATTTTTATGAAAAATTTCAAGGATTTAAATGAATTTGGGGGTTTCGGTAAGGTTTTTAAAGTAAGTTTCAAACCTTATAAAGTGGCCTTTACGAATGGAAGAAGGAAATCCATAGAAACAAAGGGGATTTTATGGAGACAAAGAGAAATAAGTGAAGGTTAATTTTGGAGTGGGGAGGAAGGGAAAAATGATGGTTTTTTCAGCAGTTTTTTCCCTTTTTAGCAGAAATTTCAGAATATAAAATGGGACAGCAAATGAGGATTTGGGACAGAGGCATGAGGCCTTAAAGAGACTTCAGGAGCCAACAATTTTTGGTGATAAAATTTGTTCCTTGGAGGCTCAAAAAGATCTTAGCCACCTTTTGGTATAACAAAATATTATAGGTGGCTAACAGTCTGAAGATTTATAACCCTGGTCAAGTGACTGTCTGAGCTTTCAAGAAATCTGTAATTCATAACACCGAGCTTCGAATTAACACAGGTGAAAGGTTTTTCACAAATTAGAGATGAGATCTATCTGAGCTCCAAAGGTGTTATGTCACATATATACCACCAAAGAACCAAGTTCGAATTGTTTTAAGCTTATTTCTGTTCCTCTAGCAAATGATTTGATCCACCTTATCTCACTGGTCCGAGGTTTTGTCTTGCACTCCGAAGAATAATAAACCAATAAAAAAAACGGAGCCATAGGGTCTATTTTTCTTCACAAGGTTCTGAACCCTAGGATAGATATACCCCAAACAGTTAAATCTTCAAAAAACCTTCTCGGTGTCCCTAGTTCACGAGTTGTGAACTGTTGTATATTTCTGTGATGATCTTCACCAAGATGTACATAAAAAAATGTAATCCAAGCTCTAATATCTAGATTCTTTCCACGCCAAAACGAAAAGATATGTCACTTAGATAGGCCGACATGAGATCTAGGAAAGGTCGGCTCCAAAACAGGAATAATTATTGCACAACTTTAAAAATCAATATCTTCCTAACCATTTGGAGTTTTGGGGCAAGTAAGGGCTCATTAGAAAGAGGAAAAATTTCTCTTTAAGATGGTGTAGGATTCATTTGGAAAGGATGCCTCCAAGTTGTCCAAATTTATTTTTACTTGTGACTGTTCCTGAATTTTTGTGCAGAGGGTGATTAGGACAACAAGGTCATTATGGCTCCTTCATTGTTCCGAATCCAAGTTCTTCATCATAGTGTTTAGCATCATGTCATGAAATAGTGCAGTGATATGTCATCCATATGTCAAAGTGCAACATCCATTAATTTTCCATCAAGAGAGCTTCAAAGTAGTCTTCCAACCATCATCCATATTATCAAATGTCATCATATGCCATCAAGTGATCTCCAAGTCCGTCATGTTATGCAATCATTGTTCATGTCATCAAATGGTCCTTCATTTTCCAAATGATCTTCTTAAGCATGTTCATTCATCATCATCTAGCATCCTATTGCCATCAATGACAACCTTGCTTAACAATCTCCCCCTTTGTCATTGGATGGCAATATTATTTTTCTTCTCCCCATTTGACATCAATGGAAACAAGGTGTCAATGTGCTCCCCTGTCATGTTGCTCCCCCCTAACATACTGTACCCCTGACATGCTGCTTGATTTAATGTGATGCAAAAGCAATGACCCCCATCTTTTGGAAAAGATACTCAAATGCTTCTCGTGGAAGGGGTTTAAAGATATCCACAATTTTCTCTTTTATATTGACGTATTCCAACCTGATATTGTGTTCAGAAACTTGTTCACGGAGAAAGTGGTATTTGATTAGAATATTTTTGGTCTTTGAGTGCATCATTAGATTCTTTGAAATACTGATGGCGATAGTGTTGTCACAAAAATTAGTAATTGGTTTCTTAGTTTCTATGTTGACATCCTTCAAGGCTTCCTTCATCCATAGAATTTGTGTACAACAATCAACATCAGCTATATATTCGGCTTCAATTGTACACATACAATAATATTTATATTTCTCTACGAACACTCTTTCATTTCATACCATGTTCTAATAGTATGTGTCCCTAGTCCCATGAACCAGTTAAGTGCTCCATATTTTAGAGTAGATGGGAATAATTTCAATTTTTGAGTATCAAGTAAGTAGTCATAGGATCTGCATAATACTTCAAGCTCAAAAAGAAATGTTTTTTGATGCTAAATTCTTAAGCCATAAAAATTAAGAAGAGTATAAGGTGAAATATTTTTCATTGTGGCTGTGGTATCTTCATCAAAGATAGAGAATCCATAAGGATCTGGTTCTCCCCAACCTCCTCTACCACCACCTTAACCTCCACCTCATCCTCTATTTCCTCCTTTTCTCCTTCCACCTCCAATCATAAGCTCACCATCTACATTATGTAATTATCCTTCCCCTTCCCCTGCCATTGTAGATTATTCAGAGCTAATGTAAGATTCGATGATAGGATTATCTAGCTCTTCTTTTGGTTCCTCTACTAATGGGATCTTAGAATAAAATTCCTCTTCTTCACTAGGTACCTCTAGATATTATCCTAAGAGTTGTTCCATGTTGAAGAGAGAAATATTGCTCCAGTGGAAGAAGTTGGTGAATCTCTAGGTCATATTTAAGATAAATGTACCTTAGGAAGTCTATTTCTACTTTCTATGGATGGAATGCAAGTATCAGTGGATGGTGTGGCACTACGTTATCTAGTGGGAGTGAGTGGTGATGTAGGAATTGAAATTTGTCCCCTACTTGTACTTACAAATCGACCCCTAGAATCCCTTTCTCTATTAATGCATTCTAAATGATTTTATTATGATTTAACCATGCATCTATAAAATTGAATGCATCTAAAATTATATGCATACTGAAAATGGAATCCTATATACACTTCCCTGACAACAACATCAAAATGTTGGGTAATTTAATTGATGTTAAATTACTTCATTAATTGTCAACCAATGTTCGTGTACTTATGAAGTGCATGTGCACAATATATGATAGGAATTCTATTTTTGGTTTTTAAAAGATGGAATTAATCTAAATATGAATGAATGTTAGATTGAATCAAAGTGTTCTCATGTTCATTTTCTTTCCATTAAAACTACTTCATGGAAAATTGAAATTAAATCGAACTGAACTTTTAATCTATGAATTCAAAATCATAACTTCTTCTAATTACGAAATGGAAATTCTAAATCTGATTGTAGAAAGGAAATGCTAATTTTATTTGCAGAAGGAAAAGTCTAATTCTACTTGCAGAAAGACAAAAATCAATTGCAGATTAGAAATTTTAATTCTAATTGCAAAAATATAATAGCATTCTAGTTATCTCTATTCTTGACAGAAGAAAATAAATCAACACTATACTTCTTCAATGAAATATTAAAATGAACTTGTAGCTTCAAATGGTTACTAATGTGCACAATCTGTACTTCAAAATCCACGTATTCATTATCCATGAAATTACTTAGCAAAATTAATTGAGTTATGAAAAAAAAAATGTTGGATGAAATGACTTATAGAAAGCAAATATTTTTGTGTTTATATGAGTGCTCTGTTTATTATAACCAATGAAAATTAAAGTGAGAAATTATCAACTAAACTATAGAGAAGGAAGATTATCTATCAAGCGAATGACAATAAACATAAACAAAAGCTAATCTACTTTACATCTCTCCAAGGGGCCATCTTGTTTAGTGTAAGTTCATATCAATTCAATTAAATAACGTAACCACACATTTTTTCAGAAACAAAGTATTATATTGATCGCAAAAGTATTCAACAAAGATTGCAACAATTGACAATGATGTTTTACTATCTCTAACCTCACATCAAATATTTTTATACACCTTTATCAAATAACTGTTTCAAGAGTCCTAAGCTGAGATGCAACTTGACTAATATAATAGCTAAGAAGTAGAATTAATATGAAAGTTGTTCTTCTCATGATTTGATACTGGAAGAGGAAATCATGAGGGATTTGATCACACACATTGGCTTCAAAGTTTGCTCGATCATTTCCACGCTCACTTGATCCTTCCAGGAACCGCCTTCAAAATCTTCTTATTGTTGGAGTGTTATAACCAGAGTGGACTTCTGGTTTGACTTCCAGATCTCTCGATTCATGGGGTTTTCCAAATCATCTAGATGGGTGGATATCCACATGTTGACCATTTTCCAATTTCTGGTGCCTTTTATTCGCTCTCTGGTGCGTTAGAATATGTCAAACCATGGAAATAGCTATAGAATTCTTGGTTAGTTGCAAAATGAATGAGATTTGGTAGCAGTAGGAATATTTAAATTAAATTCCACAAAGAAACAAATGATTATAAATCATGTATGATCAATACCATTTTGAATGCTTGAGCATATCTATGATGACCTTTTAGAATGAAACTGCAACAAAATTATTATGGAAAGGAAAAAAAGGAAGGCAAAAGGGTTATAAAAAAGAGGAAAATTTCATAATTCAACATATTCCAAGCTACATGCGTAACCACGAATTTTCCCTTTTCTTCCTCTTCACCTTTGCTTTTAGTTTATGGATTTTCATTTGATATTCACTAAAATTATCCCATTTTCCCTTATTATTAGCATAAAACGCATCCCATTGTTCATTCAAATTGGAAATTGGTTTTCTATTTTCAACTAGAGGGATTATACCATTCCTATGTGTTACAAAAATATTTCTTCAATTGGCCATTTTTTTCCTTAATTTTGGTGTTTTAGTAAAAGTCAATTCTTGTGCACACTCTATTTGAATGCTAGTTGACTAAAAATATTGTTCATGACAAATAAATTTTATCTCCACCTTTACTATGGGAACAATTCTCATCACTTCCTCATCCTACCCGCTTGTTTCTAATAGTAGTGTTTTCCCTTAAGATCAAGAATTTCTATTTGAATTCCCATTGAATGAGCTATGGGTCCCTTTTTATCAATAATCCTTTTCCAATTCCAACACAACCTTCCTGAATACTATACTTTTAAGGAGTGGTTGTAATCTTGACTATTTGAATTATTTTTATAACAACCACACCTTCTCCAAGTTCTGTATCAATTGATTTTGTATCAAGTAATTTCATAACAAGTGCTTCCATGTAACACGTTTAAGTAGCTTCAAAAGTAGGAGACCAAGTAATTTCTTCAAGAGCCCAGATAAGTGTGTCCAACCCTATGGGCTATGTTGGTTTCCTTATGGTAACCATGAACTTTTGTTTCAACCTTTTATTTTCCTTCTTCAAATCTTTATAATGTTTTAAAAAAGTGTTATATGAAGGATTCAAATGCAATTACTAGGCATGAAGTATACAAAACTGACTCCTTTTCTAGTTGATGTGCTTGCTAATTTGGATGTTAATTTTAGCACAAACCATTTAATACATACTTGTTGGCAAAATCGTTTTTTGTCACTATTGTTGGTTAATATTGTGTATCAGCAACTAGAACTTCGATGCTAGTTATTTTGTAGTAATATTGAAATCCTTTTGATATTCATTCAATCAAGTTTCCACATGATTTGTTGCCAATTTTGGAAAAATAGTAACAATGTCCTCTATAATTGGTTCATTTGTAGCAATGTCTGATCTTTCAAATTTCTCTTCAGCATATAGGCCATCTTCAAAATCTATCACACATTATGCTACCGACTCATGTAGAATAGTAGAAATATTCATCATTTCTAGTTCTTGTGTGAAAACAAAAGGATTTTGAGGTTTCTCTATATTCATGATATATTCTATTTATAGTTCTTGTGTTTCAACAACTAGGGTTTGGAAATATTGTGTAATATTTGTAGAAGTTTTTGTTGGCTGTGTTTTGGTAGTAATTTTTTCTATTGCCACTGCGTGTATTTTAGCAACATCGATTTGTAAGATTTTTGTAAGCATGGGAGGTTATTCTATTGGTTCTTACATGGTAGCAATAGAGATTTATATAGGGACTTCCATAGAAACCTTGACCTTATTCTCTTCTTCTTTGTTTACTCTAAAATATGTCATTGTTTCTAACTTGGTTCTTTGTTTGTTCATTGATGATTTAGGGTTAGTAGTTCTTTCTCATCAATTGGACATAGGGCCACCATGGGTATAGGTGGATCTATAATTTTAACTTCATCATCAATAAAAATTCCTCATTTGGCTTCTTCAGTAGAAACGATAACTAATTTTTTTGTAAGTCAATTATTTTTTTATTTATGAGGAAAAATTACATCTAGAGCTTGGAAATATTCTACTAACCTCACTCCTACCAAATTTTTTGGCCAGTAGAAAATTTCCAAAAATGCTAGCTCTGAACCTCGATCGACTATCCAAAAACTAAGAGGGACACAATACTAGAAAAAAAGTAAGATTAAAACACAATATATTGCCATTATGGTGTTGAACCAAGATGTGGTGGTGGCTGTAAATCAAAATACACATGTTTTTCCAAGTGGCTCAAATGACCATCCATGCAGTCCAAGATTTCTTGTAGGCACCATTGAAACTGTTGCAGGATGGTGAGGTTGTCTTGCATGTGTCATTAATTCTGATTAAGATCATTCATGAAGGAAATTATATCACTTATGTCATAATGTATGGTCGTTAAGAGTTTTTCCATAGACACATGGTGCTTCCTATGTGTGGTAAAAAATTATTGTAACATATATGAGTTGTCTCCATGATATCCTACATGAAATGCAACAACCTCAGAGAAATGGTATTATTCAAGTTAGTTGGGAGAAATAGGTTCCCTAATAAGAGAAGGTTCAAGTGGAAATAAAAAATCTGGAGGAGGGAAGATGGATTGGTCCTTGTCCCCACCACCCTAGCCGACACATCCATATTGGCATGACATTGATCCCAGAACCCCAAAACAACTAACAATAAAAAAAAAACCCAATAAAATTCACCGAGATGTAAGAAAAAAACCCATAGTAGGCTAGGAATCGAATCCCAAGGGAGATTTCAAGTTATCGCTATGCTGAGACCACCCAAGGATCTCTTATGAGCTGAGCGATTAAGAGTGATAAAAACCAAAAAGTTCAAGCCCAACAACTTCACAAATAGTGTCCCGAGAAAAGCACAATCCACTAAGAGCCCTAACTGCCAAGCACCCACCAAAACTAGACATAGATTAAGAATAACTTGATGGGCTATGTAGCCACAATTCCATAAGTACATTCAAGACCCAAAGAAGTGGACTAAAAAAAACCTCACCTAAATTCCCCAATAATTTGCAACGAATAGGAATCCCTCCCCTTATTAGGTTAAGGCAGTGCAATCGAAGGAAAGGTCCTAGAAAGTTTAAATTTGCTTCCAAATTTGTTCCAAGAAATGAACCCATGCCACAAACAAAAACCAATTCTCTAAACAAAAACCACCAAACCTTACAAGTATCTGCTAGAGGTAAATTGCTAGGATTTAAAATTTATTGAGCTTCGAAATAAGAATTTAGAGCCAAATAAAGTAGTAAATGTATCTTACCTCCAAAGTTTCTAAACTACGAGGAGAGGAATACCATTGTAGGATCGTCACCTGTGGAAAGAGCATGACTATGTCACACTGGCGCTTCTAGAAACTTAGAAATCCACCAGTTCCTAAGTCCCAAATTACATTCACATTCCATCTTATCCCACTAAGAGCCTTTGTGTCTGGATTAATAAGAAAAAATTGCACTAATTTAGCAGTGCCTTACCAATTTTGTAGGGCCTCCATGAAGTTGGCCCTTTCTCTCTTACCAACACCAAACTACCACCATCAACCAAAAACTGCACCAAAATATCATAAATCTTCATATCGAGCTTTCCATGCTACTAATTAAATGTTTGCATGTGAGCTGCTTGGGGGGAGCATGCCACCTCCCCCCCCATTAATATCCCCAGGATTCGATGGGGTGGCGGCACTCCCCCCAATCCAAATATTGCTTTGATTTTCCACCCCCATCGAGGTGCAACTGCAACTATTGTAGCTATATGCTTAGCCTTGTTTTCCTCATCATTTTTTATTCTTTCTTCCTACTCTAATTATTTCATCCAACCTACCTATTCCTCTTGTATGTAATGTACCAAAAGGGTATTTTCATTAAAATTTCATGAAGGCTTTAACTTTGCATAATTTCACCAAGAAACGCAACCAAAACACCAAAAATTTGGTAGAAACACTAAACTGAGAAATTATATGGAAATATCATTAAAAATATTACAACATGAGGAATAATAAAAAATGCGACAATAATAATAAAATACAAATTTATTATATAGAAATAAATGCCAATATAATAGCTAGAAATGACCCTCCAAGGTATACTATAATGTTAATGTCGACCTCCAAACTGAAATGGGAAATCAATCGCTACACATGTGGATTCTAAATGAATCCACCAAGGGAGAGATGGGTACTCACCTACTCTCACTGAATCACCTGAGGGTTTTTATCCCGGGCTTACTATAACAGAGAACTGAATTCTCTGGTCTACACCAAAGACAAATGCTCAAATTAAGATGTCCCAAATGATCTCGTCCTCCTCATTTTAAAGATCCAAGAGATAGATCTCCAAGCCTCTAGAATAATCTTATTTTATTATTATTCTAGAAGCTCCCTCTTGAATCCATCGAAGTGAATTTTTAATTTTAATTTACTTAAGTAAATTTTATCCTTTTTCCCCAATTAGCCATTTTACCCTTTTTAATTTTAGTTAATTAAGTGACTAATTAAAGTCACTTTTAATTTGGGAAAATGGTAAATCACCTACCATACTCTCTCATGCCACTGAAAGTGACTCCTCAACATCCCATCATGTAGATATTCTCGTTTTGGTTCCAACGACCTATTACACTGAGGCATTCCATCAAATGATCCTCTGAAAATGCCACCCCGAGCATAATTAATTAATTTAGGCCCAATAATAAAGTTGTTTTTTTAAAGTTGTAAGAATGCAACAAAACAAAAGCTAAGTTGTGAAAATGATGGAATATTCGAAGTGAATGCCATCAGATCCCACAAAAACTACTCAAAACTCCCCCGAGACCCTTGATGACATAATCTTGCTCCCCTGACCTAGCCATCCCATTCCCTAGAAATCCACCTTAGCTGTACTATAGAGGAAAATAAAAGCGGGGACATGACAAGTTCTCTTTCCCCAAGATAAATTTCCCTCAAGCAATCCATATCTGTCCACTATAGAGGCATCTGCAAAATGATACTAGGATTCCATATGAACCACTATGATATGCCATTCCTCCATGCTAGCCAAACATGAACAAATCCCTCAATACCTAGATCCCAAACCCATCTCTAACTCAACCTACCATCAATGGATCCACTTAGATCCCAAAGCCACCATGTTAGATTATCATCGCCATACCCCATGGCTCTATCTATGCTCTGTCTCTAGCTATATATGTTGGTAAACTAATAACATACCATCTCATCACCTCTCTCCAGTCCAACACATGTCATTTACCAAGGTAAATAACGCTATGCAAATGTTGTGTTGGAATGTTGATGGGCTAACGATGAACATCCCACTCCCAACTAAAACATGTAGTATCCATCACACCTCAAAGGGTCCCTGCTGCACTATGTACTTGAATAAAAGCATCTCTCCATTAATAGGATACCAACTCATAATGTCATACCCATCCATCCTATGGGAAGAATTAGATGCATAATCACTTGTATATGTTGTAACAACTTTGGTGAAAAATCCATGTAATAAAGTTAATAAAGGAAAAATAATAACCAAGGTCATGGGACATGTATTCCAAGCTAAATGTTGGGAAAAAACATAGTGATGGGGATCACTTGTGATTAATTAATGGCTATGGAAATTGGCAAAGGCTTTGAAAAGGCATGAGGCATTTATTGGAATTTATTTATGAAAATAATGGAAAATAGGAGAAAAGGAAGGTGAAAGGTCATAGGTTGCACGTGAAAAGAAAAATGAAGGAAACTAATGGAAAATTGAAGAAAATAGAGGCCTCAATGATAAAAAGGCTTTTAAGGATCATTTCACAACCATTTTTTTAGTTCAGCTTTGGAGCTCTCATTCTATTCTCTCTCTCTCTCTCTCTCATACTCTTAGACACTTAGAATTTTCTTGGAGCACTCTTGGAGGAGTGTGGCATACTTGGATTTGGAGCAAGAAGGAAAAGGAAGAGCAGGAAAGTGTAAGAGGACATCGAGATCAACAACTACAATGGGTTTTTATTGTAGGTACAAAGTTGCATGTATGATTTCCTTACTAGTTTTGGCATGCATGGCACATGCATGTGGTTTCTTAGATATGATATGTCATTGGCATGGAGGATTTCCTAGATTGACAATGGTTTTTCATAACCTTTCCATCTCCTAGATAACCATGGTGTCTTGGGTTCTTTCCTTTTGTTTTCTGGTTGGTTCTCATGTTCCTTATGGATGTGGTTTGAGTTACTAGTTCCTGGAAGCCTTGTTTGCAAAAACGCTCTAGAAGCCTTGTAACAACTTGGGTTGACTTACTAGTACTTGAAGCCTTGGTTGGAAAAACGATTTGGAATCCCTTGGTGGGTTGAGTTACTAGTCCTGGAAGCCTTGGTTGGACAAAAATTCTGGAAGCTCGACAATTGCTATGGGTTGAGTTACTAGTCCTGGAAGCCCCGATTGGAACAAACGCTTTATAGCCCTGGAAAACTTGGGTAGAGACCGATCTAGTGATTGTTAGTGATGCATGACTTTGAGGTGGAATCACTGGTTGAGGTTTGAGGAGGTTTTTAATTTGGAAGCCCATGTTTGGTTTTTTTTTTTTTTTTTTCATGAGATACCACATTCATGCTTGTAATATGGAACAGGGGTGATTGGCTGAAAGAAAGACTTGGTTCAACCTAAGATATGGTCGGGTGGTACGTGGAAGTCCCATACCTAGTTGCATTTTGTATATTTCAATAAGAGGTCTTTTCCTCTTGTAAGTTATGGGTAAATTTACTAATTATTATGTGATCTTGATGGTTGTTTTATCCTTATTATTATGCTGGTTATATGCTGGTTATGAGCATGGCTTATGACAGACTTGAGTTATGGTTCTCATCATGTTTTGATTAGTATATGAAATATTAATGAATGCATGGCCTAATAGATGATCTTACAACTATTATGATAAGGCATAAATCTTTCTTAACGATTCTCAGATAAGTATGAGATCCCTATGCTCAGATATGCTGTTATGACCTATAGATTACATTTTATGACATCTTTGATGAAATGCCTATTATGACTAGTAGGGGTCTGGTCAAGTCCCTAATTAAATTTTTATATTAGTAGCTTGATTTCATGGTTATGTATCATTTCTAAAAGTTTCATGAATTTCTAAGCAGAGGCCTCAGACCTAGCCTTGAAAAAGTGGTTCACAGTCCAACGTCACTGACACATAACTAACTAAGAAAGTGCACAATCACTGACATGCCTTGCTGTGGGAGCTTCTGGAAGGCCTCAGTCGCATTCATGGCTTGTCATGGGAGTGGCTGTGGGTCCATATCTGTAAAATGAAAAGTTGTCTCAGGGGTTGGTCACGTGGAAGGGTTGGTTGGCTCGTGAGTGTTCTGTAGCATCTGTGGAAGATAATATTGGTCTTTTCATGTCGATTCCACTTCCTTAACTATACTTGGGGATTTGAATCATATCATAGTACCTCTTAGTCACATGTTTACCCTGGTGGACTGCTTATCTTGGGTAAATGTTGGAGGAGGGTGGTTACAGGGTGGTATCAAAGCGAGTTGCAAAGAAGAGGATATTTACAAGACAAATTTTAGGACTAGGTATGGGCATTATGAGTTTGTTTTAGTTCCTTTCAGTTTGAATAATGATCCAGTTACTGTTATGTGCTTGATGAACAATGTATTTCATCCTTATCTCGACAAGTTTGTTATTGTATTCATTGATGATATATTCGTATATTCTAATCATGAGGAAGAACATGCTAAACACTTAGTAGCAGTATTGAGACTATTGAGAGATCATAATTTGTATGCTAATCTCAATCAGTGCAATTTATTTCAGACAAATGTACATTACTTGGGACGTGGTTTAAAAGGAAGGCATAACAGTGGATCCAGAAAATATAAGTGCTATCATGGAATGGGAAACTTCTAGGAATGTGGATGATGTAAGATCATTCATGGGACTAGAACGTTATTATAAGAGGTTCATTAGGAAATTCTCATAGATCAATTATCTTATTACGTCATTCCAAAGGAAAGACAATAAGTTTGAATGGATAGAGGAATATTGTGCAAACATTTTTGAGTAGTTTAAGTAGTTGTTGACAAATTCTCAAGTTCTAAATATTGCAGATACATACAAAGAGTTTGTGGTATTTAAAAATGCTTGCAAGAAAATGCTTGGTGGAGTCCTTATGTAGGAAGGACAAGTGGTATGATATGAATCAAGGAAACTGAATGAGCATGAGAAGAATTATCCGACACATGATCTTGAGTTGGAAGTGATCGTTCATGCATTAAATATGTGGAGGAACGATATTCTTGGCAAGAGGTTTGTACTTATGAGTGATCATAGTGGATTGAGGTATTTATTTGACCAACTGAATTTTAATTCCAGGAAAGCTAGATGGTTGGCCATGATCAGTGAGTTTGACTCTGAGATCAGGTACATTAAAGGTAAAGAGAACATGGTTGCAAATGCTCTTAGCAGGATGATACAAGTGAATCATATAGCAACTATGAGCTCATATGGGATAGATTTACAAGATAGGATTTTGCAGGCAAGACAATGCGATGATAGGTATAGGGGGCTTATGCATACGTTACAACAATATATAGGTGATAAAAATGTGGACTATCGTCTCACAACAGATGGATTGGTCAGATATAGGGATGTGATCTAAGTGCCAGATAACAGTGAGCTCAAGAATCTTATCTTGAGAGAATTTCATGCTAAGCCATATTCAGGTCATAAGGCATTGCCAAAAGTGAAGAAGTTCTACTATTTTCCGAATATGAAGAGCTAAGTTGTAGAGTTTGTGGCCAAATGATTGGATTTTCAACATGTAAAGGCAAAGTGTACCAATCCAGGTGGTTTACTACATATGATTCTGATTCTGGAGTGGAAATGGGAGGTCATCTCCATGGATTTCATTACGGGTTTTTCGAGGAAATCTAGACAACATGATTCTATCATGGTTGTGGTGGAAAGGTTGACAAAGGTAGCACACTTCATTCCAGTGAATTATACTTATTCAACTAATGATGTAGCATAAGTCTTCATCAAATATGTAGTGAGGTTTCATGGTGTTCTAAAGAAGATAGTGTTAGAAAAGGATGCCCAATTCACTTCTAGGTTCTGGAAAGAGTTATTTGAAGGTTTGGGTACAAAGTTGGCTTTCATTAGAGCTTATAATCCACAAACAAAGAGGGTCACCAAGATATTAGAGGACATGTTGAGGATGTATGTGATACATTAGCAGAAGAGTTGGGAGGAGTACATCCCATTGGTTGAGTTTTTTTACAACAATGGGTACCAGGAGTCACTGAGGATGAGTCCGTTTGAGGCACTCTATGGGCGGAGTTGTAATACTCCATCATTTGGAGTGATCTAGTTAATAGAGTGTTGATAGGACCATACATGTTGGAAAATATGGAACATGAAATGAAGGTAATCAAGAAGAATCTAAAGGCAGCATAGGACAAACAAAAAATTTATGCAGATAAGAATACGATGTTTAAGGAGTTTCGGGTTGGGGAATAGGTGTACTTGCGCATAAGGCCCAAGAAGAGCTCCTTGAGGATTGGATCATGTGCCAAGCTTGCACCTCAGTATTGTGGACCTTTCAAGATTCTTGAAAGGATTGGACCAGTTGCCTATCGAATCACACTGTCTATGACAATGAAATTCCATGATGTTTTTCATGTGTCATTGCTTAAGAAGTATGTTAAAGATGTCAACCATGTGATTGACTAGTCTGTATTGCAGGTGGAGCCAAAAGGGGAATTCCAGCGGGAAACTCAATGCATTTTGCAGTGAAAGACTCTAATGCTCTAGAATCGAGCAAGTTAAAGTGCAATGGAAGCACTTTGGGTTTGATGAATCTACATGGGAGATGGACTATAAGATGCAGGCTATGTATCCTTCTCTATTCACTGGTTTAGTGAATGTTTTTGGCATATGTATTGGTGTGATGTTTTGGTACATGTGTATATATGTATATGGATGTAAATACTGACATGAGCCATGCTATAAAGATCCAATAAGCGGTATGGGTGTCATATTGTTATGCTTGTCATATTGTTATGTTTCCCATGTTGGTTTGTTGCTTAGTAGGATGATAATTGTAAATACTGTAATGAAGTTATAAAGCTCCATGGGAAGTATATTTTTCTTTCATTAGTCTTGTTGGTTGTAGGTGTCATTGAACATTGAGGACGATGTTCCCCTAAGGGGGAGGGTTCTGTAATAAACCTGGTCAAAAATCCATGTAATAAAGTTAATAAAAAGGAAAAATAATAACCAAGGTCATGAGACATGTATTCCAAGTTGAATGTTGGGAAAAAAAAATAGTGATGGGGATCACTTGTGATTAATCAATTGATATGGAAATTGGTAAAGGGAAATGGAAAATGTTTTGGAAAGGCACGAGGCATTTATAGGCATTTATTTATGAAAATAATGGACAAAAGGAGAAAAGGAAGGTGAAATGTCATAGGTTGCATGTGAGCAGGGAAATGAAGGAAAATAATGGAAAATTGATGTTAGGTCCCTATATTACTGGTGTAGTCCCTTATTATTGTTAGTGTAGCCCCCTTATTGTTTTTGTTGTACCCCTGTAACCCCCATATTGTTATTATTGTGCCCTTACATTATTATTGTTAGGTCGGCTAGGATTATATTGTGCCCCTATGGACTCCTATATATAGAAAAGAGGTTTTTCATTTGTATCATCCAAGAATTGTTCATTTATGTAATGTAAAGGAGGTTTCCCCCTCGAAGTGGCTTATTTCTAAGGTGTTGATCGCTATTTTCTTCTATTTTTGGAGTTGGTTTCATAACATTTGGTATCAGAGCTTTGGATTCTAGGGTTTCGCTGCTCCAAACATGTCATCGTGAGATTTTCACAATAATTATTTTTCTACAAAGGTTCAGAAGCTGAAATTGTTACCACGAGAATCCAAAATCTTGAGGAACTTCGTGTAAAAATTTCAGATCTCGGTTCGAAATATTTTCAGAGATATGATCTGTGGAAGTTAGGGTTTTTGCAGGCTCCTGAATTTCATCTAAAAGAGGTGACCTTGGTAAAATCATCATAAATCTCTCTCTGAGCATTGAATTGGAATTCTATAAAGAGTGGCTGAAATCACATGGGATTTAGTTTCCTGTATATCAATGTCAGAGTTGAAGGAGGAAACAATGACATGTGGCATGCTGTACAATTTCGCTCTACTTAACCAGTCCATAATTAGGTAATTGTGGGAGATTGGGCATAACTTTTCCTTGAAGCATCTAAATCAAGTCAGACCTGTGGCATTCGAAAGAAGATTTAGAGGGATACTACAAGACTAAATTTCAAATATTGAATATTGGAAATCACAGAGATAATTCAGGTTTAATATCGACCTACTAAAAAGAAAGAAAAAGGTGTGTATTTGTTTTTTAAAATTGCATAACATTTGTTTGAAAAATCAGTTTGAAGTGATTCCAAGGGAATATTGAAGAATTTTCATCAGTACTGGGTTCTATAGTGCCTCCCCAAAATAATTCCACACCCATGAATCCCTCAGAAAGCTATACTCTGACGCATGAAGAGGAAGAATTGCAGTATGAGATATCAAAATTAAAGTACCAAGTGCAACAAATTTCGATCTTACAAAGGGCAATCAAATATGACATAGATGGTTTAAAAGAAAAAATAGAGGCTAATATGGACGATTTAAAGGATCAAATGAAAGCTAAAATGGATGATAAAGTAGTGGAATATCACATTGAGCATCAACAACAAGTTCTCAAACTCTCAAGGGATAGCCTAAATTTGGTGCAGAATCAAATGAAACAACATGAAGATCAACATCGCAGCGAAAGAAGTTCTGAAGAAGTCACAGAAAGAAGAAATCGACAACTACCAAATCCAAAAATTTTAGAGTATCTCAGAAAGTGGAAGAACTTACCCGTGGAATATTCCACATGGGAGGATGAGAATTTTATACAGAAGCATCCAGAATTAATCAAGCGTTGAGGGCAACACTTGTTTGAAGGAGAGGGGCATGTTGGGTCCCTATATTACTAGTGTAGTCACTTATTGTTGTTAGTGTAGCCCCCTTATTGTTATTGTTGTACCCCTGTAACCACCATGTTTTTATTATTGTACCCTTACATTATTATTATTAGGTCGACTAGAATTATATTGTGACCCCATGGACTCATATATATAGAAAGGAGGTTTGTCATTTGTATCATCCAAGAATTGTTCATTTATGTAATGTAAAGGAGGTTTCCCCCTCGAAGTGGCTTATTTCTAAGGTGTTGATCTCTCTTTTCTTCTATTTTTGGAGCTGGTTTCATAACAATTGAAGAAAATAGAGGCTTTAATGATAAAAATGATCTTGAGGATCAGTTCACAAAATTTTTGTCAATTCAATTTTGGAGCTCCCTCTCTCATACTCTTGGACATTTAAAGTTTTATTGGAGTACTCTTGGAGGAGTGTGGCATACTTGGGATTTGGAACAAGAAGGAAAAGGAAGAGCACAAAAGTGCAAGAGGAAAAATACAGGTATTTCTTGCAGGTACCAAGTTGCATGTATGATTTCCTTGCCAGTTTTGGCATGCATGGAACATTCATGTGGTTGCTTGATTATGATCTATCATTGGCATGGAAAATTTCCTAGATTGATAGTGGTTTTTCCTAGACTTTCCATTTCCTGGATAATTATGGTGTTGTGGGTTGTTTCCTTTTGTTTTCTGGTTGGTTCTCATGTTGCTTATGGACGTGGGTTGAGTTACTAGTTCTTGGAAACCTTGGTTGGAAAAACGCTATGGAGTTCTTGTAACACCTTGGGTTGAGTTACTAGTCCTAGAAGACTTGATTGGAAAAACGCTCTGGAAGCCCTTGGTGAGTTGAGTTACTAGTCTTGGAAGCCCTGGTTGGAAAAAAACTTTGGAAGCCTGACAATAGCTGTGGGTTGAGTTACTAGTCCTGGAAGCCATGGTTGGAACAAATTCTCTATATCCCTCGAAAACTTGGGTAGAGACTGCTCTGGTGATGGTTAGTGATGTTCAACCATGAGGTGAAATCAATGGTTGAGGGTTGAGGTGGTTTGGCCTCTGAAAGCCCAAGTTTGGGTTTGTTTGATTTTTTGCATGAGATCCCACATTCATTCTTGGAATATGGCACATGGGTGATTGGCTGAAAGAAAGACTTGGTTAAGCCCAATCTATGGTTGGGTGGTATGTGGAAGTGCTAGACTTGGTTTCATTTTGCATATGTCAATAAGAGCTCTTTTCATATTGTAATTGATGGGTAAATGTACTAGCTATTATGTGATATTGATGGTTGTTTTATCCTTATTAATTTGATGGTTATATGTTGGCCATGAGTATGATTTATGACATTCTTGAGTTATGTATCTCATCATGTTTTCATTAGTATATGAAATATTAATGAATGCATGACCTAATAGATGATATTAAAGCTATTGCGACAAGGCACCAATCCTTCTTAATGATTCTCAGATAAGTATGAGATCCCTATGCTCATATATGTTGTTATGACCTGTAGATTACATATTTGTGACATATATGTATCATTTTTGAAAGTTTCATGAAGTTCTGGGTAGAGCCTTGAGACGTAGCCCTGAAAAAGTTGCTCATAATTTAGGGTCACTGGCACAAAACTACCTGAAAAAGTCCACAGTCGCTCGCATCCCTTTATGTGGGAGCGACTAGAAGGCCTCAGTTGCATGCATGACTTGTCATGGGAGCGATTGAGTGTTCAGATCAGTAAAATAATAATGTGTCTAAGGGGTTGGTCACCTAGAGGGTTGGTTGGCTCCTGAGGATTCTGTAGCATCTATGTAAGGTTAGATTGGTCTTGTCATGTTAGTTCCAATTCCTTAACTTTACTTGGGGAGTCGAATCATATCATAGTAACTCTTCGTCACATTTTTACCTTGGTGGACTAGTTAGTTTGGGTAAATGTGAGAGGAGGGTGGTTACATATGTGATAAGTCCCTTATGATGAACTATGCTCAACTCACGCAACTCTATCTACTTAATCAATAATATCCATCGAGAAAGCCCTACCTCTCTCCCTATAATGGGTACAAGTGGAAAAACTGTGCTGCATGCCCTGTCTATGTACTCCTGGAGAGGGATACCCCTTGAATTATTACGGATCTGTAAACTACCCATGCATATATTTTCACCTCATCAATGGGTAGGTCCAAAGATGGGTGTACCACCATATCCAAAATATCCTCCCTCATCTGACCGCAATCTCCATACTCATCTTTTCTACTATCCTCCTGCAAAACTATCATGTCAGGCTCTGAGACCTCTTGATGAAAAGTGTCTCCAAATACTACCACCCTATTGGTTGTTTGTACATCCGCCTACTCCTCATCAATGGATGGCCCCAAGGATGGTTGCTCATCCTCCTTCATCATAGGCTCAACATGAGTGACTAGATGACCCTAAAAAAATGGCTTATTCTGCACACTGTGCACATCATCCTCCTAATCTAACTCATGTCCCACCATATGCTTCTCATGCTGAATCATCATAGGTGAATCATCTCTCTGAATGTCTCCTATGGGTTATACTGATTGATCATAATACACATAGGAATATATATCTAGCCTACAGTCAACATCTCCACATGACTACTCATGCTCCTCAAAGGCATCCTCAAAGGAACCCATGAACTCACCCAAAGAAGAATCCTCATCCGAAAGTCAAAAGGAACCTCCTACTGCTCTACATCTACCACCTCCTCTGCATCCCTAAATAATGAGTGGTTATGTCCCCAAGTTTCCTTGTAGATTAAGCAAATAAACTTCCTCCTTAGCTCATTCTTGCTACATGGTTTGTCACCACAAATCCTCCTGGGTCAATCATCTCCTAAATAACCCAATGTTCTGCTTAACAAACCTTTCAGCTAGTTCATAAGCAACATGTAAAACCAATTGTTCCTCCTTCCAAATGGTCAACAACTTATATTGCAACCTCTTGTAAATGGAAACATGACCTCCCATACACGAGGACAAAATTGAATGCATGTGTGTTATGACCATGTCAGGACGATGTTTCCTAATTTTGAAGAAGCATTGGAATATTTGCAATATCAAGTCATCACACTCTAGCTCAAACATGATGCCATAAGATCTAACCAAGGCCATGACTTCTATAACAGGGAAATTTTTAAGGATGGAAGTTTATCTTAAAGTTAAGAAACCTTGGCGAATCTTACTAGTCTCCAATATGTAAATTGTAAAAATTTTGATGATATTTTTGTAAAAATATTTAGGTTTCTAATTATTTTTTTATTAGTATATATAAAATTTTGGCGATTTCTAGGGTAAAATAATTTGATACTATAAAATTTAGCGAATCAATTTAAAAAAATGGAAATTGGCGAATCTTTTTTTTTTTGGAAAAAGCATGGAAAATTAGCCCACATGCGAATATTAGACCCTAAAAATTTCCATGTTCTATAATGTCTAGCTTCTTCCCAAAGGTAGGGCCCTCACTATTTTCCAAATCTTGAAAGGTCTCCACTATCAATCTAAGGACTCTACTCATGATGTCATCAACGGTAAGGTGATACAGGTGTAGTCAGCATCATGATGTTACTAAGACGAGAGGCCACTAGAATTTTTTCCCCAAAACAAGGGTGCTCCAAATACTTGGGTTGTACTAAGGAAAGCATGACTAGTTTTAGAGCCCAAATAAAGATCTTCCCATCTAACTGATCAACCTTGGAGAGGAGTGAAGCAAGTTCTTCCAACTTGAGAAGGGTTTTTATTGTAATCCCCATGAATCTGAAATCTGTCCCAAGTGCAAGGATTTTTTGTCCCAAATCATGTTATTTTTGTGGTTGTTCTTGCTATAACATAGTAAGTATCCCCTTGGAAAAGGATTTGCTGATTATTGCTGCTAGTTTAGTAAGGGAGTTTATGAAGTTTTTATCCATTTTTTAATCCAATGAAGTCAAATGCATAAAGTTGTCTCATACAAATAGGATTGATAAATCCTCACGAGGAATGACTAATACATGCCCAATAATATAGTTCTGTCAATAAAATCTACTCAATTCATAGAAAAAACCGTAACTCAATGGCTATATGTTCCAAATAAGAGTTGTTTGTTGACTCTCAACCACACTCACCATATCTTTGTTCACATAACTCATCAGACAATCCATGTATCTAAACCATACACAATAGTAATAATTATATGTTTTTTTCCTCTCAAACATCAACAACCATCCATATATCTAAATCATACACAATAATAATAATTATATGCTTTTGTCCTCCCAAACATCAACAACGACTCAACCCGGACAAACCTCCAACAAAGACAAAATTACATTATATTTGACATATAACATCCATCAATTACTTTTCAATACTTCAAATGACTAAGAATCACTCACTCTGACTAGTGACATCATCTCAATTTAACAATGTTTAAATAATTTAGGGCTAATTTTGTCTATCAACAAACATTATGAGTTGGAAGTGATCGTTCATGCATTAAATATGTGGAGAAACAATATTATTGGCAAGAGGTATGTACTGATGAGTGATCATAGTGGATTGAGATATCTATTTGACCAACCGAATTTTAATTCCAGGAAAGCTAGATGGTTGTCCATGATCAGTGAGTTTGACTCTGAGATCAGGTACATTAAATGTAAAGAGAACATGGCTGCAAATGCTCTTAGCAGGAGGATACAAGTGAATCATATAGCAACTATGAGCTCATATGGGATGATTTACAATATAGGATTTTGCAGGCAAGACAACGTGATGATAGATATAGGGGGCTTATGCACACGTTACAACAATGTATAGGTGATCAAAATGTGGACTATCATCTCACAAAAAATGGATTGGTAAGATTTAGGGACATGATCTAAGTGCCAGATAACAGTGAGCTCAAGAATCTTATCTTGAGAGAATTTCATGCTAAGCCATATTCAGGTCATAAGGCATTGCCAAAAGTGAAGAAGTTCTACTATTTTCCAAATATGAAGAGGTAAGTTGCAGATTTTGTGGCCATATGATTGGATTTTCAACAGGTAAAGGAAAAATGTACCAATCCAGGTGGTTTACTACATCTGATTCTGATTTTGGAGTGGAAATGGGAGGTCATCTCCATGGATTTCATTACGGGTTTTTCAAGGAAATCTAAACAACATGATTCTATCATGGCTGTGGTGGACATGTTGACAAAGGTAGCACACTTCATTCCAGTGAATTCTACTTATTCAACTAATGATTTAGAATAAGTCTTCATCAAATATGTAGTGAGGTTTCATGGTGTTCCAAAGAAGATAGTGTTAGAAAAGGATGCCCAATTCACTTCTAGGTTCTGGAAATAGTTATTTGTAGGTTTGGGTACAAAGTTGGCTTTCATTAGAGCTTATAATCCACAGAAAAAGAGGGTCACCAATATATTAGAGGACATGTTGAGGATGTATGTGATACATTAGCAAAAGAGATGGAAGGAGTACCTTCCATTGGTTGAGTTTTCTTACAGCAATGGGTACCAGGAGTCACTGAGGATACATCCGTTTGGGGCATTCTATGGTTGGAGTTGTAATACTCCATCATTTGGAGTGATCCAATTAATAGAGTGTTGATAGGACCATACATGTTGGAAAATATGGAACATGAAATGAAGGTAATCAAGAAGAATCTAAAGGCAACACAGGACAAACAGAAAAGTTATGCAGATAAGAATAGGATGTTTAAGGAGTTTCGGGTTGGGGAATAGGTGTACTTGCGCATAAGGCCCAAGAAGAGGTCCTTGAGGATTGGATCATGTGCCAAGATTGCACCTCAGTATTGTGGACCTTTCAATATTCTTGAAAGGATTCAACCAGTAGCCTATCGAATCACACTATCTATGAAAATGAAATTCCATGATGTTTTTCATGTGTCATTGCTTAAGAAGTATGTTAAAGATGTCAACCATGTGATTGACTATTCTGTATTGCAGGTGGAGCCAAAAGGGGAATTCTAGCGGGAAACTCAGTGCATTTTATAGTGAAAGACTCTCATACTCTCAATTGTTACCATGAGAATCCGAAATATTGAGGAACTTCGTGTAAAAATTTCAGATCTCGATTCACAATATTTTCAGAGATATGATCTGTGGAAGTCAGGGTTTTTGCAGGCTCTCGAATTTCATCTAAAAGAGGTGACCTTGGTAAAATCGTCATAAATATCTCTCTGAGCATCAGATTGGAATTCTGTAAAGAGTGGACAAAATTAAACAGACTGTGGTTTCCTATGTATCAATGTAAGATTTGAAGGAGGAAACAATGACACATGGCACGCTGTACAATTTCGCTCTACTGAACCAGTCCATAATTAGGTCATTGTGGGAGATTGGGTATAACTTTGCCTTGAAGCATCCAAATCAGGTCAGACCTGTGGCATTCAAAAGATGATTTAGAGGGCTACTACAGGAGAAAATTTCAAATATTGAAGATCCGAAATCACAAAGATAATTCAGGTTTAATATCGACCTCCTAAAAAGAAAGAAAAAGGTGTGTATCTGTTTTTTAAAATTGCATAACGTTTGTTTGAAAAATCAGTTTGAAGTGATTCCAAGGGCATATTGAAGAATTTTGATCAGTATTGGGTTCTATAATGCCTCCCAAAAATAATTCCACACCCATGAATCCCTCAGAAAGCTCTACTATGGCGCATGAAGATGAAGAACTTCAGTATGAGATATCAAAATTACGGTACCAAGTGCAACAAATTTTGATCTTACAAAGAGCAATCAAAGATGACATAGATGGTTTAAAAGAAAAAATAGAGGCTAAGCTGGACAGTTTAAAGGATCAAATGAAAGCTAAAATGGATGATAAAGTAGTGGAATATCACATTGAGCATCAACAACAAGTTCTCCAACTCTCAAAGGATAACCTAACTTTGGTGCAGAATCGAATGAAACAACACGAAGATCAACATCGTAGTGAAAGAAGTTCTGAAGAAGTCACAGAAACATGAACTCGACAACTACCAAATCGAAAAATTTCAGAGTATCTCAGAAAGTGGAAGAACTTACCCGTGGAAGATTCCACATGGGAGGATGAAAATTTTATACAGAAGCTGTTAGGAATCTGTAATTAGCAAGATTGGCAAAGTCCAATCACAGAAACAACATTATTTCAACCACTTTGGGATTCTAGGATCTAGCCCTCCTGAATCCGGAGAGGGATCTGTCCAATAAGTACAAATATGGATTTGTCCTTGAAGTTTGGGGTAATAATATTAGGCTAGTTATGAAGGCTAAGGGTTTGTTTTGTTTTTGGATGGTTGAGCATGGTTATTATTTGAGGGGAAAGTTCTAAGTGCAAAAAGTTTCAAAGGTGAGAAGTTGCAAGAAAATAGAACAGATTTGGCTAAAAAGATAGATATAACGCTGGTTTTTAGTCCATTGGGCTATGGAGTCATATCAGGGCTTTAATTGAGCAACAACATCAAGAGTGGTCCAAGGGGCAAGTCATCTATATCACAAGATTATTGAGATTAAAATGATGGAATGGAAACAATAAAGTATTGGAGGGGTGGAAACTGATAATAATTTCACAAAGGATTTATAGTGAGTCCAAACAAGAAAAGCCTCTTAAGTAACTGTTTAAAACCAACCAAGAACATGGCCAACCATAAACTCCTTGGGCAAGTTTGTATTAAAGTAGCTTAATTGACAACCAATCCAGTAATCCACATAATTACTTTCAGAAAGTATGAAAACACATAAGAGAAACAAAGTGTAACCTAAGATTATATAAGGTACTTTTAAACCTAGTCTACTTTCAGTCAACACCAAGGGAAACCTTCAAAATCTGCCTTTGGAGAATAGGAACTAGAAACAGGGCACACCATCACTTTTCTAGTCTAACTTTAATAAGCAAATGATGAAAATAACTTTCAAGAATAATTGTTTAAAGCAAACAGCAGGACGAGGGAACGCCAACATTCCTAACTGCTTAAACTGTATTGAATCATTCTTAAATAAACAAATCGGAGGAAAACATTAAGATAAAGCTTATCAGTTAGAGAAGGGTACTGGTAAACAGTAAATCCTAACTCTATAAATGCTGTTCTTTATCAGAGAAAAGTGAACAATATGACATACATATAAGGAAAAGCAGTAACAAAGAAAGGGGCACTTCACCAGTGATATAGACCAGGATCCCAAGAAACAGCTTGTTATTGATGTCAAACCAGTTACAGTCTTCAAGTCCAATGTTTTAGTTCAGCAATCATCTTCACTATTCAGCCTAACTAATCTAGCACAAACAGAGCTTCAAGGGCTAGTGAACACTATTTACAAGAAGGAGTTTCGAGCTCAAGTATATTTCAAAATTCCGCAACCAAAAATTTCTCATCTTCTACAAAAGTATTTATAGAAGAATGAGGAGGTGAGACCTGATAAAAGATCTCTCAGGACAATTAATACAGATTCAAGACTTCTCGGCCTTTGAGGGGCTCGATGGAGAATTTTACAGGTGGTCTGTCTGTATTAATTGTTTTTCATTTAAAATTAAGCTCGGTGGGAGCTTTTGTTGACTTTAAGGCTTTGCGTCATGTTTGGAGTAACTCTGCAGATATTTTTTGCATTAAGTTCCTTGCAGAAGTAACTCTCTGGCTGCGTCGAGATGAATATCTGATTCTGCTCAATAACTTCGGCCTCTGTTTGAATGCTTGTGGCACAGGTGGCATTTATGGTAGCTGAGGAATCAATTCGCCTTAAATGTGGTAGTGGAGGCCTTTCTGCCTGTTAAACACTTATGATGTTCCTTTAATTATGTTTTAATTCTGGGAATTAGGCTTTTGATAATCATTCTTAGCCGTAATTCCCAAATCTGTCTTCAATCTTCTGTTTCTTTTGTGCTCTATCTTCAACACTGATACTCTTTTAATCAGGACTTAATAATACAATGTTTTGTTGATGTGCAGGCCGCGCAAGGCTCGTATGGCATCAATGCCCATGGAGCATCGACGAAACGTAGAGTGGAGCCCTTTTAGTCCCTTTCCCTTCGATAACCAAAAGGCCAGAGGATCGTCACCCTCGACTTTCTTTTCCTTCATAGTATGGGAAAAAACCTTCAAAACCTGCAAAACAAACAAAACATTATGAAATGCTGCGTAATTGGGGAAAAAATTGCTTCAGAAGGCGGGGGAGGAGCGTAGCTGTTGGATGGCAGCATCCAACGGTGAAGATCTGTGTAGAAGAGGCAAAAAAGGAGAGCGGGGAGAAGAATAAGACATAGTGATTTTGGACTGTCCGATCTAGACACGTGGACGGTCCAGATCCAATCGGAGGATCGCAATCGAGGGATCGCAATCGGGGGTGGCGAGAAAATGCATCGATTGAAAGTTGTGATGCGATGTAGCGCATACCGTCGATCTAAAGATTAGATCAATGGTGGAGAATAAATCAGGGGAATGGCCGATCGGGAGAAGAAATATAACGCAACGATGAAAAACGCGATGCGATCGAGCGCTGGCCGTTTGATCGGCTTATGATCAACGATGGAGATTAGTTTTAGAATGGACCAGCGGAAAAACCCTTATAATATACAAAACCCCAAAACTTTTAATAAAACAAAGGTTTTGGTGGATCAGGGCGGAAAAAATATATATATGAAAAGGCGCCCGTTTGCGGGGCCATGGGTCTATGGAATATAATGGGCCCGGGGCTTTTCATAACAAAGGGCCAATTGCAATCGGAGCCTCGGGCTCAGGCTTTTCAATCAACCCATTGAACTTTTCCGATGCGATTGAGCGCCTGGGATCTTTAACACTTGGTCCCGGGTGAAAGTTATATGGAGTAGCAAGGCGGGGGGCGGAGTTTATATATATGACCCAATCGCATCAGAACTTTTGATGCGGGTATTTCAATCAACCCATTGAACTTTTCCGATGCGATTGCGCGATCGGGTGTTTTCAATCTAACCATTTTTATATTTAACACGTAACTTTAACACATTAGATCAAAACTTTGGAAAACAGGGTTTTTTGTATTTACAAAGGAAAAAATAGATCGGGAATGGATTTTTCGATGTTTCAAGCGCCGGAATGCGGGCCCACGGGTTATATGGAACGGTAATAATATCGGGGGTTTTAAATACAAAGGCTAATCACATCGGATTTTTGTAATGGCACAAAGACTTGCGCACTTGGATCTTTCCGATGCGATAAGCGCCGAACGGGGTTAGCGCTTGGTTTCCAGGGTGTGGGCATGTGGGGGAAGTGGTTTTTAAGACTTAGCCCAAGGGGGCTTAAGTCCTTAGTAATAAAAACTTGTTTTTTATGAATTTTTTCAGAGTTTTCAATGGATTTGGGGGTTTCGGTATAGTTTAAAAGTGAGTTTTAAACTATGTAAAGATGGTTTTCATGAATGGGAAAAAATGAATCATGAAAATAAAGGGGTTTTATGGAGAAAAAGGGGAGCAAATGAAGGTTAGTTTTGGAAGAGGGGGGAGGAGAAAAATGATGGTTTTACAGCAGTCTTTTTCTTGGAATTTAGCAGAATTTTCAGAGTATAAAATGGAAACAGCAAATGAAGATTTTGGACAGAGGCATGAGGCCTTCAAGAGTCTTCAAGAGCCAACACTTTTTAGCAATAAAATTTTTCCTTGAAGGCTCAAAAAGTCTTAGCCACCTTTTGGTATAACAAATTTTAGGCTAACAGAAGCATCCAGAATTAGTCAAGCGTTGAGGGCAACACTTGTTTGAAGGAGAGGGGCATGTTAGGTCCCTATATTACTAGTGTAGTCCCTTATTGTTGTTAGTGTAGCCCCCTTATTGTTTTTTTTGTACCCCTGTAACCACCATTTTATTATTATTGTTCCCTTACATTATTATTCTTAGGTCGACTAGGATTATATTGTGACCTCATGGACTCCTATATATAGAAAGGAGGTTTGTCATTTGTATCATCCAATAATTGTTCATTTATGTAATGTAAAGGAAGTTTCCCCCTCGAAGTGGCTTATTTATAAGGTGTTGTTCTCTCTTTTCTTCTATTTTTGGAGCTGGTTTCATAACAATTGAAGAAAATAGAGGCTTTACTGATAAAAATACTTTTGAGGATCAGTTCACAAAATTTTTGTCAATTTAGTTTTGGAGCTCCCTCTGTCATACTCTTGGAAACTTTAAGTTTTATTGGAGCACTCTTGGAGGAGTGTGACATACTTGAGATTTGGAGCAAGAAGGAAAAGGAAGAGCACAAAAGTGCAAGAGGACAACTGCGGGTTTTTCTTGCAGGTACCAAGTTGCATGTATGATTTCCTTGCTAGTTTTGGCATGCATTGAACATTCATGTGGTTGCTTGATTATGATCTATCATTGGCATGGAAGATTTCCTAGATTGATAATGGTTTTGCCTAGCCTTTCCATTTCTTGGATAATTATGGTGTTGTGGATTGTTTCCTTTTCTTTTTTTCTGGTTGGTTCTCATGTCCCTTATGGACGTGGGTTGAGTTACTAGTTCTTGGAAACCTTGGTTGGAAAAACGCTATGGAGTTCTTGTAACACCTTGGGTTGAGTTACCAGTCCTAGAAGCCTTGGTTGGAAAAACGCTCTAGAAGCCCTTGGTGAGTTGAGTTACTAGTCTTGGAAGCCTTGGTTGGAAAAACACTCTGGAAGCCTAACAATAGCTGTGGGTGGAGTTACTAGCCCTGGAAGCCATGGTTGGAACAAATTCTCTAGAGCCCTGGACAACTTGGGTAGAGACTTCTTTGGTGATGGTTAGTGATGTTCGACCATGAGGTGGAATCACTGGTTGAGGGTTGAGGTGGTTTGGCCTCTGAAAGCCTAAGTTTGGTTTTGTTTGATTTGTTTCATGAGATCCCACATTCATTCTTGGAATATGGCACATGGGTGATTGGCTGAAAGAAAGACTTGGTTAAGCCCAATCTATAGTTGGGTGATACGCGGAAGTGCCAGACCTGGTTTCATTTTGCATATGTCAATAAGAGCTCTTTTCATATTGTAATTGATGGGTAAATGTACTGGTTATTATGTGATATTGATGGTTGTTTTATCCTTATTAATTTGATGGTTATATGTTGGCCATGAGTATGATTTATGACATCCTTGAGTTATGTCTCTCATCATGTTTTCATTAGTAGATGAAATATTAATGAATGCATGACCTAATAGATGATCTTGAAGCTATGGTGACAAGGCACCAATCCTTCTTAATGATTCTCAGATAAGTATGGGATCCCTATGCTCATATATGTTGTTATGACCTGTAGATTACATATTTGTGACATATATGTATCATTTTTGAAAGTTTCATGAAGTTTTGGGTAGAGCCTTGAGGCCTAGCCTTGAAAAAGTTACTTAGAATTTAGGGTCACTAGCACAAAAATACCTGAAAAAGTCCACAGTTGCTCGCATCCCTTGTTGTGGGAGCGACTAGAAGGCCTCAGTCGCATACATGAATTGTCATGAGAGCAATTGAGGGTCTAGATCAATAAAATAATAATTTGTCTAAGGGGTTGGTCACCTAGAGGGTTGGTTGGCTCCTGAGGATTCTGTAGCATCTGTGTAAGGTTAGATTGGTCTTGTCATGTTAGTTCTAATTCCTTAACTTTACTTGGGGATTTGAATCATATCATAGTAACTCTTCGTCACATGTTTACCTTGGTGGACCGGTTAGTTTGGATAAATGTGAGAGGAGGGTGGTTACATATGTGATAATTCCCTTATGATGAGCTGTGTTCAACTCACACAACTCTATCTACTCAATCAATAATATCCATCGAGAAAGTCCCGCCTCTCTCCCTATAATGGGTACAAGTGGAAAAATTGTGCCACATGCCTTGTCTATGTACTCTTGGAGAGGGATACTCCCTGAATTATTACGGATCTGTAAACTACCCATGCATCTATTTTCACCTCATCAATGGGTAGGTCCAAATATTGGTGTACCATCATATCCAAAATATCCTCCCTCATCTGACCGCAATCTCCATGCTCATATTTTCTACTATCCTCCTACAAAACTATCATGTCAGGCTCTGAGACCTCTTGATGAAAAGTGTCTCCAAATACTACAACCCTATTGGTTGTCTGTACATCCGCCTACTCCTCATCAATGGATGGCCCCAAGGATGGTTGCTCATCCTCCTTCATCATAGGCTCAACATGAGTGACTAGATGACCCTAAAAGAATGGCTTATCCTGCACACTGTGCATATCATCCTCCTAATCTAACTCATTTCCCACCATATGCTTCTCATGTTGAATCATCACAGGTGAATCATCTCTCTAAATGTCTCCTATGGGTTCTACTGATTGCTCATCATACACACAGGAATATATATCTAGCCTGCGGTCAACATCTCCACATGACTGCTCACGCTCCTCAAAGGCATCCTCAAAGGAACCCATGAGCTCACCCAAAGAAGAATCCTCATTCGAAAGTCAAAAGGAACCTCTTGTTGCTCTACACCTACCACCTCCTCTGTGTCACTAAAGAATGAGTGGTTATGTCCCCAAGTTTCCTTGTAGATGAAGCAAATAACCTTCCTCCTTTGCTCATTCTTGCTACATGGTTTGTCACCACAAATCCTCCTGGGTCAATCATCTCCTGAATAACCCAATGTTCTGCTTAACAAACCTTTCAGCTAGTTCATAAGCAACATGTAAAACCAATTGTTCCTCCTTCCAAATGGTCAACAACTTATATTGCAACCTCTTGTAAATGGCATCATGACCTCCCATACATGAGGACAAAATTGAATGCATGTGTGTTATGACCATGTCAGGACGATGTTTCCTAATTTTGAAGAAGCATTGGAATATTTGCAAGATCAAGTCATCACACTCTAGCTCAAACATGATGCCATAAGATCTAACCAAGGCCATGACTTCTATAACAGGAAATTTTTTAAGGATGGAAGTTTATCTTAAAGTTAAGAAACCTTAGCGAATCTTACTAGTCTCCAATATGTAAATTGTAAAATTTTTGATGATATTTTTGTAAAAATATTTAGGTTTCTAATTATTTTTTATTAGTATATATAAATTTTTGGTGATTTTTAGGGTAAACTAATTTGATACTATAAAATTTAGGCGAATCAATTTAAAAAAAATGGAAATTGGTGAATCTTCTTTTTTGGAAAAGCATGGAAAATTAGCCCACATGCGAATATTAGACCCTAAAAATTTCCATGTTCTATAATCTCTTGCTTCTTCCCAAAGGTAGGGCCCTCATTTTTTTCCAAATCTTGAAGGGTCTCCACTATCAATCTAAAGACTCTCGTCATGACGTCATCAACGGTAAGGGGGTACAGGTGTAGTTAGCATCATGATGTTACTAAGATGAGAGGCCACTGGAATTTTTTCCCCGAAACAAAGGTGCTCCAAATACTTGGGTTGTACTAAGGAAAGCATGACTAGTTTTAGAGCCCAAATCAAGCTCTTCCCATCTAACTGATCAACCTTGGAGAAGAGTGAAGCAAGTTCTTCCGACTTGAGAAGGGTTTTTATTGTAATCTCCATGAATCTCAAATCTGTCCTAAGTGCAAGGATTTTTTTGTCCCAAATCATGTTATTTTTGTGGTTGTTCTTGCTATAACATAGTAAGTATCCCCTTGGAAAAGGATTTGCTGATTATTTTTGCTAGTTTAGTAAGGGAGTTATGAAGTTTTTATCCATTTTTTAATCCAATGAAGTCAAATGCATAAAGTTGTCTCATACAAATAGGATTGATAAATCCTCACAAGGAATAACTAATACATGCCCAATAATATAGGCCTGTCAATCAACTCTACTCAATTCATAGACAAAATCCTAACTCAATGGCTATATGTTCCAAATAAAAATTGTTTGTTGACTCTCAACCACACTCACCATATCTTTGTTCACATAACTCATCAGCCAATCCTTGTATCTAAATCATACACAACACTCAGTAATAATTATATGCTTTTGTCCTCTCAAATATCAACAACCATCCATGTATCTAAATCATACACAACAATAATAATTATATGCTTTCGTCCTCTCAAACATCAACAACGACCCAACCCGGACAAACCTCTAACAAAGACAACAATATATTATATTGACATATAACATCCATCAATTGCTTTTCAATACTTCAAATGACTAAGAATCACTAACTGACTAGTGACATCATCTCAATTTAACAATGTTTAAATAAGTTAGGGCCAATTTTGCCTATCAACAAACATTATTCTCCTCATACTCAGCAAGGATGTATGGTGCAGTTTCCAACAAATACTAGTTTACATGGTACATACTAGTGGCCCATAAATTACTGATAACTAAATCCTGGCCTAGCCAACTGCTGATATCGTGTTGCAACTGGTACTTTGTTCCAATGCATAACAACCCTTAATCATACTCACACCACCCAACGATAGACAATTATTGCTACTCCACAAGCGATATGCATAGTATATGGGAATACAACTTTGTGATCCATATGGTATGGCAGCTCCAACAGAATAACCTTGTCCAGTATTTCTAGTGTAGCACTCCAACAAATCACACAACTGCGCACAGGTACAAAGAAAGACGCGTCCCAGTTCTAGTAGTGACTCTAATTCGGTCTGAGCAAGAATAATGATGTGATCTGATGTGGGATCAATAATTAAATTCTCTGCGTACTGGCTTCCGCACTGTAACACATATATATCATGCACACTTTCTCCACTACTCTTTAATGCACACAACCTACGCAGCTCGGGTTTATCAAGGAATTCCACGCTGCCACAAACTTTATTAATAACATAGATTCGATACACCACTAGGTCCACGGTTGAATTGCTTCGGATTTGGGTGCACAGTAGAATTTTCTCGGCTCCTAGAAAACTGTCCACAGTAGATTTGAGTGCACATGCGATCATAATTCACATGATGGGAAGATCTAGACCCCACACGATTTCCACAACAATCGTGTCAACTAATTCGATGAGCACGACCTTCGAAATCAGCTAGTTGTGAATGATGGCTCAGCTCTGTAAATGCAATACTAGACTAACGAAAAAGTATTCATATCATGCACCACTAGATTGGAATCATCATGCACCAGCTAGATTGAAATTTGAATACGTTACCTCCATGCACCCACAATGATCCGCTTCTTATGTGTTCACATACACCATGATCCAAATTCACAACACACAGTGTGTACCAAAATTTCGACCACCCAAGAACCGATATTCGGTTCCCCTATTACGGCGGTCCCACTCTTTTTACAATTGCATGAATGAGGATTCAGATCAAATTTGGTGAACCTTCAATAAAATGGAGAAATTTGGACAAGCAATTTGGCCACCAACGATTTCAAGTCCTACAACAATTGATAAATATGACCAGCAATTTGACAAGGCAACCAAAACACCAGAAATTTTGAGAGAAACAACAAATCCAAAAATTATATGACAATCTCATTAAAAATATTACAACATACGGAATAATGAGAAATGTGGCAACAATAGCAATATTCGGTTTTATTATATAGAAATAAATGGCAATACAATAACTCGAAATGACTCTCCAAGATATGATATAATGCATATTCCGATCTCCAAACTAAAATGGGAAATCAATCACTACACATGTGGATTCTTAATGAATCCACCAAGGGAGAGATGGATATTCGCCCACTTTCACTGAATTATCTAGGGGTTTTCGTCCTGGGTCTATTATAATAGAGAACTGAATTCTTTGATCTACACCAAAGAGAAATTCTCAAAGCAAGATGTCCCAAATGATCTCCTCCTCCTCTTTTTAAAAGTTGGAGAGATAGATCTCCAAGCCTCTAGAAGCATCTTATTTTAATACTTTATTATTATTCTAGAAGCTCTCTCTTTCTAAGTGACTTTTTAATTTTAATCTACTTAAGTCATTTTTAGCCTTTTTTCCCAATTAGTCATTTTACCTATTTTACTTTTAATTAATTAAGTAACTAATTAAAGTCACTTTTAATTTGGGAAAATGGTAAATCACCCACCATACTCTCTTTGGCCACTAAAAGCAACTCCTCAACATCCCTTCTTATAGATATTCTTGTTCCGCTTCCAACGGGTTATTACACTGAGGCGTTCCATCCGAAATTGTTCTTTTGGAATGCCACCCCAAGCGTAATTAATTAAGTTAGACCCAATAATAAAAATGTTTTTTTTTTATAAAGTTGTCGGAATGCAATGGAACAAAAGAAAATTCGTGCAAATGATGGAATATGTCAAGAAAATGCCATCAGATCCCATTAAAACTCCCCTAAGATCCTTGATGACATACCCTGCTCCCTTGACCTGGACATCCCGTGCCCTATAAATCCACCCTGGCTATACTATAAAGGAAAATACAAATGAGGACATGACATTGTATCATTTTATCCTTTAAATATTCTTTAGGTATTTGAACTATTGCCTTTTCTTCTCTAAGTATAAGGGGTCTACATATATACATATCACAGGTATGTTTAGTCCTGGTAAAGGTATCAACCATTAATAATTTAATCAATCCATGATGTGCTACACTAGTGGCTAGATTCTTGGAATCCATTATATTGTATGCCGTGGATTGGAGTTATTTCAACATATGTTTTATTATATTTAACAATAATGGATGCCTTGGATGTAGTAGCATTTTAAAATATTACTCAAATAATATACTATGCCTACCTTCACAGGAAATATATTTTTGAAGTAAATATGTTACTTGATGCCATGAATGAGGTAAAAAAAAATTTAAACCCATTTTCCCACATCTCTTACAATATCCCTTGGAATCTGCAAGAAATATGCTCTCACTTATGGAAGTAGAACTTTCCTGCTAAAACATCATTCTCATGTGCATCATAATTACTTGGTGACATAAGCCACAATATCATTTTTCACCTTAAGTCGTAGGTATCACACAACTACTCTAAACACAACTGTAGGTTTTAGGAAAATTCCATTGCAATGGTCATAATGAAACCTTGTAATTGTTCCATGTAAACCAACCTTCTTGCAACTTGAAAGATTTATAGCACCTTTGGATTCCTCTATACGTGTTCCGTGTTCCAAAGTGACAAGCTTATGTGAGACAACAAAACCTCACATTTTGACAAAATATATGAATATTAAGCAAGGACTAGTAACAACGAGTTTTTTTTATTAGGTGGAAAACGATGACAATGGTAAATAAAAACAATGAAACAATAAGGAAAGAATGACCAATTTTTTATGTTTTGTAGTCATGATGGTGGGTACTATATTACTTATTACTAAAAGTACAATGGGAATAATGAAAAGATTTATTGTTTATAAGAAAATCAAGTTTCCTCACCACCCAACCCAACTAAATGCTCATGAAATCCTCAACATGCAAGATGGTTTAGGTGTCTAATCAAATTAAAATGTAGAGTTAATGAAATTTTTTAGTTCAAGGGGGACAAGCCTTTGAACTTATCATTTAATAATGTATGCCATGCAGGAAAGGGGTGCATTATGGCTACAAGTCATAAAGTGACAATGATGTAGTGGAATAAAGCATATCAGGCCCGCAAAAAACTTGAAAGAGTATTGAATTGGGGAGAACCATAATAGTTGATGCAAGATTTGGAGCATAAGCAACAATTGTGGAATGCCTTGAAAATTGTAAGTATGGTAGTAATCAACCGAAGTGAAGATTTTGAAGTCCTACCAATTGGTATAAAATGAAATGGTACTGAATGGATAGGTGGAAAATAAAGTGGTAGAAAATGGAGTGTTATAAAATGAAATGGTATAAAATAGAGTGGTGGAAAATGGAGTGGCGATGATTGTGGCAAATAGTGTGGTGGAGTTTGAACAAAACGAGAGATAACTACAATGAAAAGGATGAAAATAATTATGCTAAAAAAATGGATGAAAGTGGATGAAATGCCAATTGATGATAATTAATGGAATGGGGATGGAGAATGGTTTTCCAACACATGTATTATATATGCATATGGTTTGCATAAACATGGAAAGTATTTTCAAAATAGCCAAAAGTTATCAAAGATCCTCTTTTTGTATTTTCTCTTTTTTATTATTATTATTATTATTATTATTTTATTCTCTTTCTTTCTCTCTCTAAAATATGGAAATCATTTTGTTGAATATATAGATGGCATAGTCATTGTACCCACAACCTCCAAATATAAACAAGTAGCCAAACCATTAATAAAATCATCTTTGTACAATGATTTTTTAACATAATTAGAGACAATAACCATTTTCCATGAGAGGTATCTAATCTTCATCGATAATACATAGCTTCATAGATCCATTGTCATACATACTGTTAATCTCATATGGTCCCATTTGATGAGTACAATGCTTGCCTTGAAAATATTTGAATATTGAATCATATAAGAGATCCCATTCTCCTTCTTTAAACTTTTTACTTGATGAATTTATCATGCCACCTTGTTCTTTTTTTTTAATTATGGAAGGATGTTGCAAATTGGTTCATTGGATTTCATCAAGTTTTCTACTTTTCTCCAAGTGGTGCTTTTGGGCTTTTCAAAGATCCAATCCTACTTGTAGTTCAATTCTTATTTTCTTCACCTAAAACCTAATTGGAAGTAACATGTGCTTACCATACACAAGATCATGTGGTGTATATATATTACTATTTTTCTAAGTAATTTGATAAGCCCACAAAGTTTTCAAAAGTATAATAACATAATCTCAGGGATGAATTTGCACAGTCTTTGTCAATATTGATTCTAGTGCTATGTTAGTGACTTCTACCTAGTGATTTTCTTGTGTATGATGTGGTGTAGGAATCCTATGTCGAATATGCATAGTAATAAATTGAATGAGTTTAAAAGTGAATTAAATCCTTTGATTTGTAATAATTTCTTGGGATGAACCATAGAATACAAAGATTTCGTTATAATGAGAATTTTCTACTTCTTGTTCCAAAGCCCTTGGAAATTCCTCGACTTCTACCAACTCAATTACATATATGTGCAAACCAAACAATGATCATTTTTACTTGATGGGGGCGATATGGTACCAACATTTCTTTTAGAATAACACACATCTATATTATTTATTCCACTATGGTAAATTCCTTGACACACCATACAAACTATTCCCTATTACTCATTCAATCATTTCAATACCTTCCTCTTTGACCTTTACACAACACTAGGAATATAATCCTTTAGTACTCTTCAGTGTCAACAAAGAGGTGGCAACTCAAACATAAATTATAATTGGGAATACCATTGAGAACTTGTGTAGTGATACAATCCTTTCATATGCGACCACCTCATGGTATGGTACATGGCTAGCTCTATTGGCATCCAATTATATAATTTAAGTATGTCTCATGACTAGACTTAGTTATGAACTCATAACAAACATAACATGTCATTAAATTTCATCTGATTTGATTCAAGAATTCATTAGGGGAATTTTGAGGTCTACAATGGGCCTCCTAAGGAAATTATAAAATAATAGTGGAAATATTAAAATAAGATTTGATTACATCATCAAATTTTAGAGGGAAAAAAGAAAAAAACTACTTTTTCAACTCATATTTTGAACTTATTTCCCTAAGGGTTTACTCAAATTTCGAGCGAGAATACTCGTTGGATGCAAAATTTAATTTCTCATCCAAGGAGTACCTATGTTGCATACTTTTGATGGACCCTGTAACGACCAATCTAGGATGCTAGATTAGACTCATTTAATGTCGACCAGGGTCAGTAGTCTTAGAGGCACATCTAATATCTTTAGACCTAAAAGGTTCTGTTCTATATGTTTAAATAAATGTCTACTTGTGACAGGCTTCAGTACTCCTTTACAAGAGGTTAAAATATGTTTCCTTTTCACAATTTAAACACTTATATTATCAAATTTTAATCTACTGATCTTAAAAACAGAGTGTTTCTAATCTGAGCTTTTCAATCCTCTTACGAAGATATGTTTCACAAAAACTCCTTTAAGATAACACACTGAACATTCTAGAAATCAAATTCATAAAAACAAACAGAGTTCACAGAGATACTTTGAAGTCCAATGCTCGATTACACCTTTTACAAGGACTGTTTCAATAATTCTGCAATCGAATCTTCAACTTATTGCTATGAACCATAAATTAACAATAAATTTCAAGAACTTCTGATTAAATAAATGAACTCTCAAGCAATGAATGAACTCAAAAACAATGAAATGAAATACACTGTTCAGATCTGAAAAACTAAACTATATAAAACATAAAACGTAAAAGAAAGTGTACCAATCTTTACGTAGGGCCCTTCCACGCACTGATGGCACACTTTGATAACTTCAAATGATAAACATTTAACTCGTAAACACTGAGATTGGTGAAATTCTGCTTTTCATTAAGTTCTGGAAATGATTACATTCAAAACAGAGTGCTGGGATACGCTATTACAGTCTTAACTCTGATTTCTTCAACGTTTTCATTAGCTAAACTTTCGAATCAAAATCCTCCTATTTATTAAAATTTACAATAAGAAGGCTATATTCGTTCCTTCTTCATCTTAACTAATTCCAACATAGTTCGAATTAGTTCAAAATTCCTAACTTTAAGCAAAAGATCAAGTACATCATTATAGCTTCTGATTTCTCTGCTGAAGAGGCTGAGTTTGACCGGCTTTGACCATATATCCAGGAACTCCAAATCCGATGGCAAATATATTTTCTACCATATTTGTACATCCTAGATCACGTTCATGCCTTCTATTTTGATTTTCCTGTCACGCCACATGTCACAACATAAACTGATTACAGGATGTAGTGACTTCCTGTAATTTTGTTGAAAAATTCCAAATTTTAACATAAAAACTCATAAATTAAATTGAATGCAAAATAACAACTATAATGCTTCACTTAATCAATTTCAATGGACTTATGGGAAGTTTATGGAGAAAATGATAGATAAATGGTGAATTTTAATAGAAAAGGGTAGCAATAAAATAGTACCAACATCTCCCCCAAACTCAATGGTTTAGCATGTCCTCATGCTAATCCTGATGTGCTCCCCTTAAACTCTGTTTATGCCTGTAACAATATATCCACATTCCTCTGAACTCTGGCATTCTTCTGAACTTGAGACTGATGTTTTAACTTCTTATATTTTTCCTTGAGACTCTTTTTCTGAGTATAACATTTTATTGCCCAATTACTTATTTCAGTTTGATCAATCTTCAGTTCCTTGATCTTTTTCTTCAGTTTTTCATTCTTCTGTTGTATTTTCTTGCTTTGAGCTCTCAACGTTTCATTTTCCTTCTTGATAACCTTCTCTAACATGTTTGCTTCCATCAATTCTTCTTTCAGCCTTTCAATCTGCTTTTCTAACCTTTTCTGCCTCTTATTTGTAGGTGTTGGTTCTTCCTTTTCTTTCTCATTTCTTCCAGTTTCCATTTCTGCTTCATGTAATGACTCACTACTTTCAATTTCCATTGGTATGCTTGCATTCTGTTCTGGTGGCTCATCTTGTGTTTGACTCCTTTTCATCCTCCTTGATCTTCTGTTATAGGTAGTGAAGATTTTATCTTTTTTCAATTCTCTTAGCAGCTTCTTGCTTTTGCCTTCTTGTTCTTACACTACCGCACGGTTGAGGAATATTACTTGATTTAAGCTCAGGGATTTCTTTATCAACATCAATAATCAATTCCATGCTTCCTTGCTTCTGCTGTTCTTCTTCTCTATCCTTGATTTGATTATCAATTAAGAATTCCTTCCATGTTTTTCCTCTTCTCTGCAACTCAGATTCAATTAGTATTTTAATCAAGCCAAAATGATATAAACTCTTGTCTTCATTACCTTTGTGCTTCTGAATAGTCTTTGACATCTTAGTCAGACTCTGCAAAAAGAAATAGGGTAGATTGATAATGCATTGGCCTTTCAAATGCAACAAAAGTTTTATGTGATAGAGATATACAATACTATATCGACCTTCACATGTAATGAATTTTTGAATGATATACACCATCTCATCCCATGGATGCACTAACTAGCTTCTTGGGACACCCTTCTTCCAGTTAACTGAAGAAACCCTTGACCTGGACATGAACTAGGTCCATGATTTTTCCTTGAACTGTTTGGTTTTGAAGTACTTCTCTCCTTCAGGACTGATTTCCAAGGTTTGTGCTATTATATCTTCTGAAATTCTAAAAGAGACATTTCCTACTAGAGCTTTCTCTCCATTGAAGGAAAATGCAAATTGCTCCGTGACCTCTTCATTATTCCCATTAAACTTATGTAGGAAAGGCAACCAATGTTTTTCTTCTAGAATTTTGACACAGTCCTCGTGATACTTCAGTCTATCAAATGTTTCGGGCTCCACTCTGTTGGTCATTGTTTCCTCTGTTTTTTAAAAAAATTCTCTGTTCCTAACCCCTTTTCTATGCTTCAGAAAAAAAATTCTATCAAGGTTTTCAAGTGGTTACCTCTTCTCCTGCGTTTTTCTGACCTGGTTAGCGTCCTCAATTTTCTGAGCTGCCTTCTTTAATTTCCTGAGCTATTCCTCAAATTCTGGGCGGCCTTCTTCACTGTGCTATTTTTCAAATTCTGGGCGGCCGTAGAGAAAAACCCCTGGATAACTTGTCTGTTATATTTTCTCAATGGAACCACACATGCTATCTCAGTCCTCCTTAAAAACTCAGAGTCTAAAATTTAACTCTTTAATCACTCTATGAACTTTAAAAATTCAACAACCGACCTCAACTTGCTTGGTATCATACAATACGCAGAGAACAGAGTCTTAAGATTATGAATTTGGGTCGGACAGTGCATTCAAATTGCGGACAACGCATTCAAATTGGTCATGAGTTTGTTTGCAGAGACGAACAATGCATTCAGATTATGAATACAAAAGAGTAGTGATTTATAAAAGCATAATCATGATGATAACAGATACATTCCACTCCATAAACGAATTTAAGTTAGAGCATCATTTTTATAACTCCGTCTGTTGAAATGAAATGTAATCATACGTTTTACAAATGTCTTACCATTGAGCTGACTCTTCATTGAGTGTCCATACAGACCACTTCTTTGTTGGTACCTTTATTGACAGAGGGCGTATTTAAAAATGATGAGTTTTTAAAGAGCGGATTTGAAGAGGGTCATAAGGATAGGAAATAGAAAATAGGCTAAGGTATAAATGAATCGAAATAGAATAATAGGCTAAGGTATAAATGAATGGGTATAAATGGAAATAGGAAATAGAATGATATAGGAAGCAAAGATTATGGATATAGGGATTTTTGAAATTGATAATCAAGCAATAATAATTATTATTTTTGAACACTAAACTAATTTAAGAATTTAAATGTTAAAAATGAAAATTTTCAACAATACTTTACACTTGTTGATTGACAGAATGCTGATTTGGCTTGCACAGGTGACTGATCTGTTTGTACAGGTATGACTGATCTTCATCTTTCAAAACAGGTCCCTTTGAAATGAATGTAACAGGTCCCTTTAAAATCTGAAGAATCATCTTTTATGCAGCTTCTTTTATCCTTGTTGTTGATGTAGCCTTCGAATTCTGGTAATAAACAACCTTTGAAAATTTTGTTGAAGTAGAACAGGTTCCTCTGAAGTAGCCTTTGTTGATGATATATCTTTTGTTGAAGTAGAACAGGTCCCTCTGAAGTAGCCTTTATTGATGATGTATCTAAGTAGCCTTTATTGATGATGTATCTTTAATGCAGTCCTTAACAGGTCCCTCTGATATTGATAATGTTGACATAGTCTTCTGAACAGGTCCCACTGCAAATCTTATTGCTTAAACAGGTCCTTCTAATTAGAACAAAATAGCTCTTTATTGAAATTCTGAACAACTGAATTGAAATACTGAATAACTGACACAGATTCCTTGAAGCTTTAAAAATGAGGAGATGAAAAATCACTGATTCTTCTACCAAAGAGAAAAACCATTAATTCTTCTCCCCCACTAAGTGTTTGACTTGTCCTCAAGTCATTATTGAATTGATGAAAAACAATAAACAAGTAGAACAAAGAATTCTTACCAGCCAAATGATTGGTTTTCAAGCAAGAATTCGAGTTTAGAGTGTGCCAGAGTCTGGTTTTCACATCTAAACCATTATTTTTTTTTTTTTTTTAATTTTATGTTTTTTTTTATTTTTTTATTTTTTAAACAAAAGAAATTGAAATGACTAAGGTAGAGATATCACAGCTGAAGGCTGTGATATCTCAACCTCCTTTTGCTGAGATATTGTTTCAATAAAATCTTCCTTGCTTATGGGCTTATAATAGAGTTTCAGCCTGTGACCATTGACAGTAAAGGTCTTGCCTTCTCCATCAATTGTTGTAAGTTTGACTGATCCATTGTCATATGCTTCAACTATTTCATATGGGCCCATCCAATGTGTTGTAAATTTGGCTTTATGGTCTCTGAATTTAGAGTCAAAGAGTAAAGCCCAGTCTCCCACTTTAAACTAATTCTTCTTAATGTGTGCATCATGCCACTGCTTCCTCTGTCTCTACATTAGGATTGTTCTCTGTTCTGCTTTTTGTCTCATCTCATCTAGCTGGTTTAATTGCATAATTCTCTCCTTTTGTGCTTCACTGAGATCAATTCCTAAATCTGCAGCCATCTTATAAGTATGTATTTGAAATTCGATAGGAAGCAGTACCTCTTTTCCGTACACCAACTGATATGGTGTAAATCCAGTAGTGTCTTCCACGTAATCCTGTAAGCCCACAGTGCATCTTTGAGCTTTTCTTACCAATTCTTTCTGTTCATTGATACTGTTTTAGTAAGAATCCCCTCCAAAGTTTTATTTGTTGACTCCACTTGGCCATTGGCCTGTGGATGGTAAGGTGTGCTTTTTCAGTGCTTGATCTTATATTTTTCTGTGATATCTTGGACTAACTTTGAAGTGAACTGAGTACCCTGATCTGTGACTATCTCCCTAGGTACTCCATACATTACAAAAATTTCTTCAAATAGGAAGTTTACCACTGTTTGCTCTGTTGCTCGGACTAATGCTTTTGCTTCAGCCCATTTTGTTACGTAATCAGTACATACTAGGATGTACTTTTTGCCCTTTGATGGTGGATTGATGGGGCCTACAAAATCTAGAGCCCATTTCTCAAATGGCTCTAAATGTACTTGGGGTTGAAGTGGCATTTCATCTGAAGCTGTGGGTCTACCCATTCTTTGACAACTATCACAACTCTTCACATACCTCTTGGAATCTTTAAAAATAGATGGCCAATAGTAAACAAGGTTGAGAATCTTGAATGCTGTCCTCTTGGCTGCAAAATGCCCACCACACGGTTCGTCATGACAAGATTTTAAAATATCAATTATTTCATCATTTCTTACACATCTTCTAATAATCATATCATAACCGGTGTAAAATAAATCTCCATTGATCCATGAATATCTAGCACTTTGTTTGATGAGCCTCTTCTTCTCCTTTGTAGTAAAATGTGGAGGTGTCTTTCCTGTGGAAAAATAATTAGCTAAGTCAGCATACCATGGATCTACTACTGAAATTGCAAATAGATTTTCATCTGGAAAATAATCTTCAACCGGAACAATCCACCTGAGTTCTGCAGTCTAGAAAGAAAATCTGCCACCTGATTCTCCTTACCTGGTCTATCTAACACTGTAATATTAAATTCCTGTAGTAATAACAGCCATCTAGTAACTCTGCCATTAGTGATTGGTTTATTCATTAAATATTTAATGGCTGAGTGGTCAGTATGTACAAAAACCTCATAACCAGTTATATAGTGTCGGAATTTATTTACAACATGTATGATTGCAAGCATTTATTTTTCAGTGACTGTGTAATTTAATTCTGCAGGTGTTAGATTTTTGCTGATAAAATAGATAGCATAATTGAAAGACTCTTCTTTTTGGCCTAAAGAAGCACCTACTGCAGTGTCAGATGCATCTAAAAAGATGTGAAATGGTAGACTCCAGTTAGGCCCTTTTAAGACTGGTGTGGTTGATAGTTTTTGTTTGAGTATTTCAAAAGCTTTCTGACAATCTTCAGTCCAGTTGAATGGTGTATCTTTTGCTAGAAGTTTAAACAAAGGTAGAGCCATTTTACTAAAATGTTCAATAAATCGTCTATAATAGCTTGCATACCCAAGAAAACTTCTTACCTCTTTTTGTGTCTTCGGAATTGGTAAATTGACAATGATCTGAATTTTTGCTGGATCAACTTTAATACCTTGAGAAGAAATATAGTGACCCAATACTATCCCTTCATCTAGCATCATAAAAAAAAATTCATTGCTCAAGGACAGATTAGCTTCAATACATCTCTTCAAAACCTTTTCAAGATTTTCTAATGAATGCTCAAATGAATTACCATAAACCGAAAAATCATCCATATAAACTTCAACACATTCATGAACTAAATCAGCAAAAATAGCTAAAACAGCTCTCTGAAATGTAGCTGGAGCATTACAAAGTCCAAATGGTAAAACATTATAGGCATAAGTGCCCCAGGGACAAGTAAAAGTGGTCTTATCCTGATCCTCTAAAGCTATCCTGATCTGGTTATAGCCACTGAAACCATCAAGAAAAGAGAATGATGATTTCCCAGCTAAAGTGTCTAGCACTTGGTCGATGAATGGTAGTGGAAAATAATCTTTGAGGGTTGCTTTGTTCAACTGTATATAATCAACACAAATCCTCCACTTACCATTTTTCTTGGGCACTACTACCAATGGTGATACCCACTGACTGTCAGAGATAGGATATATAAAATTAACTTTCAATAGTTTTTTCAATTCCTCTCTAACAATATCTTGAAGAATGGGATTCATTCTTCTCTGTGGTTGCCTCACCAGTTTTATATTATTATCTGTGTAGATATGGTGAGTGCATGTTTCAGGGTGGATTCTGTGCATATCGGTGTAGTCCCAAGCAAATGCTTGCTGATACATTCTCAATAATTGAATCAGTTTTTCCTCCTGAGACAAGTTTAGGTGAGTGTTAATATTCAATGTTTTGCCCGGACTAATCTCTATAGTCTTGCTCTGAGTGTTTGTGATAGATTGAATGGGAAAAGTGCTTTCAAATGATGATTGCAAAGTATGGAGTGTGCATATTTCTTGAAAATTTTGTGCCAAAAATTCATCTGCAGCATGGTATTGTTCATTTCTTATTTCTTCAGACATTTCAGGTTCAGAAAGGAACAATTCTATCAAATCATCATTATTATCTTCATGAAAATCATAGATCTGATTGATGCTAAAAACAGATTGAACTTCTTCCTTATCATTGTATTTATCATCTAGCCATAAGTTGTTTGCTACTGCTGGTGTTTGTGCTGATGGGTAAAGAGTGAGTTGCTTCCTTTCAGTTCCTCGTGAAATGATCATATTACCTGATCGACACCCTATGAATGCATCAGCAGTTGCTAACCATGGTCTACCAAGAATGATAGGGTGACCTCCTAAATTAGATTTCGGTTGAAGAACTAAAAAGTCCACTGGATACTCCCAAGAGTCCAGTGAAACAATTATATCCTCCAAAATTCCTTCAGGAATCACTTTAGACCTATCGGCTAGTTCTAAAACAATTGGTGTGTATTGCAAGTTTCTCAGTTGTAGTGTCTTCATTGTGTCAAGAGTCATCACATTTATTGCTGCCCCTAAGTCAATTAAAGTATTTGGAATAGGTATGTTGTTGATGATTGTAGTGACTCTGGGAATGCCAGGATCAACATACTTTTCCATTGATATAGTGTTTGACATAAGGCCAGCTAGGTGTCCAATAACGTGAATTGTTTGTGGATCAAGTCTTTTTCTTGTAGGCTTCTTGAGGCATAACTCTCTAATTGCTTTATTATATATAGGAATGTCTTTTATGGCTTGGAGAAGTGGAATTTTTATATAGACATTTTTCAGCTCATCTAAAGCATCAAACTGTGGTAAAGATATGGGAAGCCTTGGTTGAATCAATCTTTCTGGAAAAGGTGGTGATTGCAATGGTTGGATTTGTTTATCTTTGATGTCTTCATTTTGTTTATTTTTATTTGGTGTTTCATTTTCAATGTTTTTGTTTTCCTCTTGTTTCTCAGCTATGGGAAGTTCTTTTTGAAGCACCTTACCAGACCTCAACTCAATATTTTGTAAAGGTAATGTGGGATATGATGGTCCCTCATCTACACTGTAAGCTGGTCTTTCTGCTCTATTATTTGGATTTGATACAGGTTGAGAAGGAATCTGAGTGGGTCTAGGAGGTTGGTTAGATGGAAGTTGTAATTGTGGTGGATTTATTGGTGGAGGAGCAGGCAATGTTTGTTGAATGTTTTGGGGTGGATGAACAACTTGCTGCTGTGGATATTGCTGATATGATTGAGGATAATGCTGATATGGCTGATTATACCGTTGATATAGTTGAGGATATGATGAGTATGGTTGAGGATATGATGGGTATTGCTGAAATGGTTTCCATTGTTGTTGTTAAGGGTAATTTTGGTGTTGCCATGGCATGGGTACATTCCAAGAATTCTGAACATACATTTGATCTTGTGCAGGAAATTGAAAATTCTGATTTGGAAACATACCTGGAGGTGGAGGTCTTGGCTGCCATGGTCTCTTTGCACCCATGAAATACATATTTTTGAAATCTGCATTTGCTTCCAAGTTACAATTCTGCAAAATCTTTATTTTAGAACAATGAAATATATCATGATTTTCAGTACAAAAGGCACACACTTGAATATTTTCTAAAGGACAATCTTTCAAAGCATGTTTCTTCCGGCATTTTGGACAAAAGATAGCCATTAATTGATCTTCTTCTTCTTGTCTTTTCTTTGCTTTCATAGTGTCAATTTGATTTCCTAAGGTGCTCAATAGGTCTGTTTTGAATTCTTCTAATAGATTTCCTATTTCAGCCCTTGTGACACTAGCTGAAGTAGATTTTGTGGCTTTGGATGATATAGCTCTTTTTCCATTTCTAGCTTTGCTCCTGGAATACTTTTCACATAAGTCAGAAATTTCATCAAAAGGTAAGGTGGAAATGTCACCTTTTCCCATCAAGTTAAGATCATCTAAGTATTCCTCTCGAATGCCCTTCAAAAATATTGTTCGAATCAGATCAAGTGACATGGTTCTATGTTTTGATTTTTGTAAATTGTAGACAAATCGTTCCAAATACTCCTCTAAAGTTTCATCCTCCAGTTGATTCATTCTAAAGATGTCATCTTTAGAATCTTTCGATCTACAGTAAGGTTGATATTTCTTTAGGAATATTTTTCGCATGCCATCCCAATCAGTTATAGCATGCTCACCTAGTCCCATGAACCATCTTAATGCTGATGCCTTTAATGTTGCTGGGAAGAGTCTAAGCCTATGAGCATCATCTGTGTAACCATATGTTCGACATACTATGTCAAATTCAAACAAGAATGAATCTGGATCTTCTGATGCCATGCCATAAAAATTTGGTAACACAGATGGAGGTATGTTTTTCATTTTGATTTCCTCATCATGATTTTCTCCTGGTTCTTGAATAGGAAATTTAAATGTTGACTCTTCCTCCTCTCTTTTATCTTGATCTTGTTTTTGTTTCAGCTCAATTTCTCGTTGTCTTCTTCTTTCCTCCTGCTGTCTCTCATATTCTCTAAGTTGTTCAGGAGTAGGTCCTCTTGCTGATCCTCCTCCTTCCTCAGCCATTTTGATAGGTTCCTCTGTTGTTTTAAGTTCTTGTTCTGTGTCACTTGTTTCAAAGAGAAGTTGTTGTGTTGGTTTTTCTCCTAATTGAATTTTTTCAATAACAGTAGGTTCAAGGAGAGATTGTTGAGTTGTTTTGATGCCTTCTCTTGTTGTAGAGGATTCAGGAAAGTGTTTCTTCTTTGTTTCGTATGCTAATAGAATTTGTCGTTCTATAAGTGTAAGTCTTTGGCCTGATTTCTGTTTATCCTCTAGTTCTTGAACAGTGACTTTCCCAGCTGGTGTTGTGTGTTCAATTCTTTCTAAAGGATCTGCTCCTAATGGTGGGTTAGTTCTTGGATGGGGGGTTTTTATAAATCTGCCTTTATCATCCCTAGGTCTAGACATATGTAAACATGACTTCTAAAATTAAAATTAAATCTATGTTTTTGTTTGTTTTGAGTTTTTTTTTTAGAACTCCTCTAGTTGCGCCTCCCCGGCAACGGCGCCAAAATGTAACGACCAATCTAGGATGCTAGATTAGACTCATTTAATGTCGACCAGGGTCAGTATTCTTAGAGGCACATCTAATGTTTTTAGACCTAAAAGGTTTTGTTCTATATGTGTAAATAAATGTCTAATTGTGACAGGCTTCAGTACTCCTTTACAAGAGGTTAAAATATGTTTCCTTTTCACAATTTAAACACTTATATTATCAAATTTTAATCTACTGATCTTAAAAACAGAGTGTTTCTAATCTAAGCTTTTCAATCCTCTTATGAAGATATGTTTCACAAAAACTCCTTTAAGATAACACACTGAACATTCTAGAAATCAAATTCATAAAAAAAAACAGAGTTCACAGAGATACTTTGAAATCCAATGCTCGATTACACCTTTTACAAGGACTGTTTCAATAATTCTGCAATCGAATCTTCAACTTATTGCTATGAACCATAAATTAACAATAAATTTCAAGAACTTCTGATTAAATAAATGAACTCTCTAGCAATGAATGAACTCACAAACAATGAAATGAAATACGCTATTTAGATCTGAAAAACTAAACTATATGAAACATAAAACATAAAAGAAAGTGTACCAATCTTTATGTAGGGCCCTTCCACGCACTGATGGCACACTTTGATAACTTCAAATGATAAACCTTTAACTCGTAAACACTAAGATTGGTGAAATTCTGCTTTTCATTAAGTTCTGGAAATGATTACATTCAAAACAGAGTGCTGGGATATGCTATTACAGTCTTAAGTCTGATTTCTTCAACGCTTTCATTAGCCAAACTTTCGAATCAAAATCCTCCTATTTATTAAAATTTACAACAAGAAGGCTATATTCGTTCCTTCTTCATCTTAACTAATTCCAACATAGTTCGAATTAGTTCAAAATTCCTAACTTTAAGCAAAAGATCAAGTACATCATTATAGCTTCTGATTTCTCTGCTGAAGAGGCTGAGTTTGACCGACTTTGACCATATATCCAGGAACTCCAAATCTGATGGCAAATAGATTTTATACCATATTTGTACATCCTAGATCACGTTCATGCCTTCTATTTTGATTTTCCTGTCACGCCACATGTCACAACATAAACTAATTACAGGATGTAGTGACTTCCTGTAATTTTGTTGAAAAATTTCAAATTTTAACATAAAAACTCATAAATTAAATTTAATGCAAAATAACAACTATAATGCTTTACTTAATCAATTTCAATGGACTTATGGGAAGTTTATGGAGAAAATGATAGATAAATGGTGAATTTTAATAGAAAAGGGTAACAATAAAATAGTACCAACAGACCCTGCTACACAAAAAATGAGAAATACATAAAAAACGTGATTTCAATCACGTTTTTATGTATTTCTCATTTTTCGTGTAGCAGGGTCCATCAAAATGATCCAGGGGGCTCTAGAGACACACAAAGGACAAATAAGGCTAAAAAATCAAAGTGTTTGGATTTCTCTTGAATGAGATTCAGGTTGAATATATCGTCGTCCTGATCGTAACGGTGCGAACGGTTCTTCAAACTGAGCTTGTATGCGAAATTTAGAGCTGGTAAAAGTTTTAGGTTGACTTGGATTACTGGGCAGGTTAAGGAGGACACAATTTGAATGAAACCCAGCCACTGGATTCCAACCAAACTAGGCCAGATTCTAGGCGAATTTTTGGGATGATAAGTTGCACTCCTTCAGTCCAAATCCGAATTTTTAAAACTGTCCAATTTGTTATGTGAATGAAAAAATTATAAAAAAATAGGGGCGGGCCATGACCCCTGCCCCTAATCGTACATCGTAACAATAAAAATATATATAAAAAAAAAATGTAAGGGCCAGCGGGTCATGACCCCCACCAGACCCCACTGAGTCACAACCGCTGTATTGTATATATATATGTATATGCAGGTGGTGGGGGTTGTAACCCACCGCCAACCCACCAACCCTCGACGTATTAAAACAACTCCGACGGAGATCACGGGCAGTGCGCCTAATGTGGGTCGCCCCTCCTAAAACTGTCACATCATTTTTTTTAAATGCGCTGGGGTTAAAAAAAATGTAAACGGTTTTAAAAGAATCCAAATATGGTGGGGTTGGAACCCCTGACCTCCGCCCAAGTAAAGTTTTCCCCTAATCGTTAGCCTAACGGGCTCGCTTGGAATACTCCGCCACATAAATAATATTTAAACCAGTCATTTGCATAGTGCACCCAGGACAGACTAGAGGAGAGCGCACACGCATTTCAAGGAGGGCATAGATTTCGTTGTAGGTGGAACCATGAGCAGGCTCAGAAACAGGGAGTGGAACCATGAACCTTAAAATTTTCCCGTGGAGGTAATTTTTCCCCATGTCAGAATATAGTCAAGTTTACAGTCATTTTTCACGAATTTTCACAGGGAACGCAATGGTGAGGTCATATTCGCCTTTTGAGTTGCATATTTCCAGTCCTCTCATGGAACAACATCTTGGAGGAATCTAGGGGGAATCTAAAGATTCCTTTTTGCCCCAAATTTTCACTTCATTAGACTTCAGAAAATGGATTGTCGATTTTGTACTACTCGACGCCACGAATATAATGGCGCATTCAGATTTTCCATTTGAGCTTTTTATTTTTCGGTCACTTTTTGAAGTAAAGTTGCAGGTGTCATCTTTCAGCAAGTGAGCTGTCGATTTCACACCTTTTGTCGCAACGATTGTGATGGTGATTTCAAATCCAGTAGCATAGTAGCCCATTCTTCAGTCATCTTCAGCGTGAGGTATATGATGTGTTGATTTCATGTACTTATTTGTCCCTGAGATACGTAGTTCTGTACAGATCCCTGTTGATGTATGAGTCGTGGGATCTTGTTTTGTTATTGATGTACTTTATTTCATTATTTTTGAGATTCCTTTGATGCCATGTTGGCGGGATGCTCATTGCCACATGTATGTCGTTTGAGATCCCTTGTTTCCCATGTTGGCGGGATACTCATTGTCACATGTATATTGTTTGAGATCCCTTTAATGCCATGTTGGCGGGATACTCATAGTCATTATGTGTGAGTTATTGTCATACTGATAGGAGTCCTTTTATGAATGAAAGTTCTGCAGTGGAACATCTCATAAAGAGGTCTAGCCACTCCTGCGTGAGGGAATTTTCATTGTATGTCAGAGAAACACATCCATGTACATCTTTACTCCTTACAACACTTAATGTAGCGGCCTACACCATCTTGACACCGAGGCCCGGAGATGTAGTCACTCCTGGACGAACTCCGTTACCAAACGACGTGTTCTTATGATTGCTAATCTTGACATGTTATGTTCCTCTTCTTTACAACATGCAGTTGTTATTTTATGTTCATTGACGTTTTAATTAAATGAAATTCTAACACATCAGCTGATGTTAAAGCTCTTGGTTAAGGATATCAATAATTTACCCTAGATCAAGTGGTATCAGAGCAGGTCTTCTTGCTAATTGGATTGCAGGCATGAACTGTTGAACGTTCACTAAGTTGAGCCATGGAGAATGTCAAGGACATGTACGAGACCATGCTCAGGGTGTCCAAGAAAGCGAGCATGTTGTACGAGGATTATGAAAAAAAAGTAGTAGAGAAAGCCGAATTGAAGACCATACTACAGGAAGAGAAGGAGGACAAACATCGGTTGCAGCTTCAGTTGCAAGCCACGACAGAGGCGTGGGAAGAATTGAAGCACAACAAAAAAATTCTTCAAGCATATCATGATGCATTGAAGGAATTCCTCCAAGAAGAGAAGGAGGAGAAGCAGCAGTTGCAGCTTTAGCTACAAGCCATGACAGAGGCCTTGGAGGAAGTGAAGCACAATGAAGGCTTACGGAAGCCTTCTTCACTTGTTTCACAATAGACAACTAAGGTAAATAGTGTTGATTTCTCTTCAGTTTCATCACATGATATCATTTTAGTTGGAAGTGTGGAGATACCCATTTCAGGAACCGACATGAGGCTCATCGCCAAAATGGGGTACAGAGGAGGAGGACTTGGCGTTCGTGGCCAAGGCATAACTCAACCATTGGAGGTTGTGCAAAGACCTTGCTATGTAGGTTTGGGGTACACTGAAGAAGGACGTTCGAATGACATCAAAGGAAAATAGATATTGATGAACTCTCCAGGGAAGGGGAATGATGGGAAAAATTTGCCATCGTTCCATGGTAATGCATGTTGCAGCGGAAGAGAAGAGGTGAGCTTCCATCATCCTGATCGCACCAGAGATCACCAAAGAAGGTATAATTAATCTCATTATTCCAGACCGCATTTTGATTATAAGAACATTCATAACCATGGTCGTAAGTCATGGCATTGCAAAACTTGTCATTTTTTCAGTTTGCAATATAATCATGTGTTTTCTAAGTGTTGGAAAAGGATGGCAACACAAAGGAGGGTGAGGCATGAAAGGCCTCCTCCACAGCAGGGAAAGAAATTAGTAAAGCAGGTTTGGAGGAAAAAGACCTTTTGCACCCATTGCGACCAAAGTGGCCACCAAAGAGCCACATGCTAGAGACTCCATCCAGAGCAGCACCTTAAAGACAAAACGCCCGTGCATACACCAGTCGAAAGATCTGGTCAACAAGCAAGTTCACCACAAGGAAATGATCTACTCACTTTGATAAGTGAGAGATGATTCTTCTAGATTGTTTTTTTCTAAATATGTTAGCTTGTCATGGCTGTGTTTTTAAATCATTTTTCGCATTTTTAATTGTGAAAGTGATGATGTGTTTTCCATCACTTATTTAAGCGACAATGATATTTTTTTGGCCTTGTTTTATGAGTCTTGTGATGCATTTATTTCATGTAAAAGTGATGAGGTGTTTTCCATCACTTCGAAATGTGATGATGATGTTGTTGGTATTGTAATGATAGCTAGGGGTGATTTCCATCTCGATGTAAGCTTGACCACCGAGTACATGTTATAAACTCGTGGGAATCATGGAAATGTCTTGGGTCATAGTTGCTCAATTTGAGCATGTATTTGCAGGATATTGTAATACAGGTTTGTAGAGGAGGCAGGTGTCGGTTCATCGCTCAAGGCTTTGAAGGAAAAAGGTGAAGGAGATGGAAGGGTGACCTTTTTCAGGACACTTGTGGCACAAACATAGTACACAGTAGTGCAGATTCTTGTTGATGCTTTTGGAGGAACAAAAGCTCCTTAGTGGGGAGGATTGATCCAGGTGGATCTAGAGACACACACAAGACAAAGAGGGCTCAAAAATCAAAGTGTTTGGATTGATCTCGAACCAACTTCAGGTTGAATATCTCATCGTCCTGATTGTAACAATGTGAACGGTTCTTCAAACCTAGCTCATATGCGAAAGTTAGAGCTGGTCAAAGTTTCAGGTTGACTTGGATGATTGGGCCGATTAAGGAGGACACAATTTGGACAAAACTCGGCCACCGGATTCCAGCCAAACCAGGCCAGATTTTGGGTGAATTTATGGGATGATTAGTTGCACTCCTTCAGTCCAAATCTAAACTTTTAAAATTGTCCAGTTTGTTATGTAAACGAAAAAAAATAGGGGCGGGCCATGATCCTCACCCCTAATCGTACATTGTAACAATAAAAATATCTAAAAAAAGAAGATTGTAAGGGTCGACGGGGCATGAACCCCGCTGGACCCCGCGGAGTCACAACCTTCGTATTGTATATATATATATATATATATATATATATATATATATATATATATGCGGGTGGCATGGGTTCTAACCCACTGCCAACCCACCAACCCTCCACGTATCAAAAAAACTCTAGCAGAGATCACGGGCAAGCCGCCTAATGTGGGTTGCCCCCCCCCCCCCCCCCACTCGTAAAACTGTCACATCATTTTTTTAAATGCGATGGGGTTAAAAAAAATGTGCACAGTTTTAAAAGAATCCAAATACGGTGGGGTTGGAACTCCTGACCTCCACCCAAGTAAAGTTCACCCCTAACCATTAGCCCAGCGGGCTCGCTTGGAATACTCCGCCACAGAAATAATATTTGAACCAGTCATTTGCATAGTGTGCCCAGACTAGACCAGAGGAGAGCGTGCACGCAGTTCGAGGTGAGCACATATTTCGATGTAGGTGGAACCATGAGTAGGCTAAAAAACAAGGAGCAGAACCATGAGCCTTGAAATTTTCCTAGGGAGGTAATTTTTCTCCATGTCGGAATATAGTCAAGTTTACAGTCATTTTCATGGTTTTTTACAAGGAACATAATGGTGAGGTTAGATTTTCCTTTTGAGTTGCAATTTTCTAGTCCACCCATGGAGAAATATCTTGGAGAAATCTAGAGGGAATCTAAAATATTCCTTTTTGCCCCAGATTTTCACTTCATCAGAATTCAAAAAATGGACAATTGATTTTACACTATTCGATGCCACGAATCTGATGGTGCATTCAGATTTTCCATCTGAGCTTTATATTTTTCGGTCACTTTTTGAAGTGAAGTTTCAGGTGTCAGCTTTCAATGAGGGAGCATTCGATTTCACACCTTTCTATGCCACGATTGTGAGGGTGATTTCAGATACAGCAATGCAGTAGCCCATTCTTCAGCCATCTTCAACGTGAGGTATATGATGTGTTGATTTCATGTACTTATTTTTCTCTGAGATGCATAGTGTTGTATAGATCCCTGTTGATGTATGAGTCGTGGGACCTTGTTTTGTTATTAATGTACTTTCTGTCATTATTCTTGAGATCCTTGTGATGCCATGTTGGTGGGATGCTCATTGTCACACGTTTTTCGTTTGAGATCCCTTGTTTTCGATGTTGGCGAGATACTCATTGTCACATGTATATTGTTTGAGATCCCTTTGATGCCGTGTTGGCAGGATACTCATATTCATTATGTTTGAGTTATTGTCATACTGATAGGATTCCTTTTATGAATGAGATTTCCACAGTGGAACATCTTGTAGAGAGGTATAGCCACTCCTGCGTGAGGGCATTTTCCTTGTATGTCATAGAAACACATCCATGTACATCTTCACTCCTTACAACACTTAATGCAGTGGCCTACACCATCTTGAAATTGAGGCCAAGAGATGTAGTCCCTCCTGGACGGACTTTGCTATCAAACGACGTGTTCTTATGATTGTTGATCTTGACATGTTATGTTCTTCTTCTTTACAACATGCAGTTGTTCATTTATGTTCATTGACGCTTTAATTAAATGAAATTCTAACACATCAGCCGAAGTTAAAGGTCTTGGTTAAGGGTGTCAAGAATTTACCCCGGATCACAAAAGTATGAAACATGGGTACTAATTTGATGATGAATTAAATTTGGCATCCAACGAGTATTCCCACTCGAAATTTGAGTAAACCCTTAAGGAGATAAGTTGAAAATACAAGTTGAAAAAGTAGTTTTATTATTTTATTATTTTTTATTATTTTTACTTTTTTACTCAAAAATGGTGAATCATCCCCCATGGTTGACATCATCATCTTGAATCCTATTGGTTCTTATAAAGTTTATTTTAGTTGTACATTTTTCTTAGGAGGCCCATTTTAGACCTCAAAATTCCCCTAATTTGAAGTATCCTTTTTATGTTGAAGGGCCCCTGTCTTTACCATGTCTAGTGGAGTGTCTTTCTTATCATAAATATCAATTCAAGTTATGAATATTGACTAAGGGAACTCTTACCTCAATTCTCTTTAGCATTCATGCATCAAATTTATGAATTTGATAAAATTAATACATTGTATAGACTCATAACTTCATTTTTCCAACATCTTATTCAACATTTTAATATTCCCATTTTACCTTCATATGGATGTATTTTATATATGAAAACATCTTCATCACTTTCAATGATGCCATAAACCTTTTTTCTAGATACATAATTCATCATTAGTCAAATGCAATTATAACAACATCATTATTTCATATATATATATATATATATAACAATAGATTACTCTTACTCTATTAACATACCATATGTCCAAGCATTACCACATTGACCAGTGTATATTTATAAGCACAAGTATTCATTCTCAACCTGAATACTAGTGCATATGAATTATACATTTCCTATATGAAAATTGCACCATTTCTCAATATGTTTTGTAGTGCATGTTTATTCTAGCTTCCTGTGAATATATGTGGATATCCTACTTTTCTCTCCTCTGCTCTCTCTTATTTGAACACTTTCCAACCAAGTCCAAGTTGGTCATCTTACAATCCTAGCCAATATATCTTGTCGATATTAAAATCCCATTAGAAACTACTTTTATTCAGGAAATCTTATCCCAAATTGATCTTTCCTAAACCATCTAGCATCTTGTAACACTCCACTTATTTTTAAAAATTGTCCAACATAGAGATATGTTCCTTCTTGTATGCCCTTTATTTCCATATTTTCATCATCACACCTTTGATGTTACATCCTTGGAACCATTTAGGGTGGATGAACCTTAATTCTTTCAATCCGACTTGTATCCTACTTCCACTATGAACTTCAATAACATAAAATTTTTTCTTGCCTTGAATACTTCTGTCATAGCTTCCAATTCATAGCTATCAACTACTATAAGTCTTCATATATTGTTTCCAAGAGATGATTTTTCCATCCATAAAACTCATACTTTACCTCAATAGGTCATTATTCCTTTTGCAATATGTTTTGAAACTGTTATCACTTTGTAATTTCTTAAGGCTGTGAAGGAAACCGTATAGGTAACCACAAAACCACTTTGGAAGCTGGGATCTAGCCCTTCCAGCTTCAGAGATGGATCTGTTTTTCATATTTATATTTGTTTGTTGAAAGTATTAGGCTAGTTATTAAGTTCAGGGATTGATTTTTGAATTGTTTGGTTGAAACTTTGAAGAAAAGACCATTGGGAAATGGATTCCAATAGCTTAAGCAGATCAAGTACATAAATAACATATGAAGTGCAACAGTCCAAGGTAGGTAGAAAATTGGATCTTTTAAAGTCTTTGTGGAGTGGATTAGAAGAAAAAATTTAGATTTTCATTTAACATATATAATTTTGACATGAATTCTATATTTAACTTTAGTTGAAAACATAAATGTTGTTTATAAGCCAGAGCTGAGTGTAATTAAACAAGTTCAACACATAATTTTATTTAAACAACACATATAAGAAAAATATATGAAATAATAGTGAAATAATAATTTGACATCAAGAAAAACATCACCAAATTATCTGACACATGAATCCTGGAAAAACTTTCTATATTTACTGAAAATGATCACCTTTGGCTCAGTGAACAAATTTACATCATAAGATTATTTATTTATACAAGTCCCAATCTCTATACTTCGAATTATGAAGTATTTATACTAATTCTAATCAAAATATATTGATTTAAACTATCAAGATTTATTACAAATATCTAAAAATGGTTTTTTACAAAAATAGAACAACATTATAGGAGGTCCAAAACTAGTGAAGTTGTTGGCACTATTTTTCAGGTCTACTATTGATGACTTGACCTGAGAAGATGTTACTCTATTGCTGACTCAAATTTGCTTTTTTACTCCAGAATCTATTATAATTTATCCCATCGATCTTCACTTGGGATGGGAAGTTTGACCAGCTTTCTATAGGTTTCATCTACATCGGTATATTTTTTGAAAAGTTGTCATGACCAAAAACATATGTTTGATTTTAGATCTGGTGTGCAGGTCAAATTCCAAAGCCTTAAAGAGGGTTTTCCTGTAATTGTACCTTTGATAGTAGGAACTTTTGATTTATCTTTGGCTATTGTGTACAACTTCTACTGTTAATTTCAATTCTACTAATTTATCTTCCATTCCTTTCAACCCTGGAAGTCCCTTTGAATGTAAAAAATTAATTATTTTATGGAATTTATGAATACTGGCCTCCATGTTATGGCACTTATTTTCCAGTTGAAACATCAAATTTTTCTTTGTGGTTACCCTCCTAACCTCAAGAATAGTTTTGATCCTGTCTATGATCTCAAATTCTTGCAACTCATCCTTAGTTTTTGAATTTAGGACCTTTATTAATTTATTTGACTATCGTGGCATCTGTCCTAAACTATCTTTGACTTGCTCAACTAATTATTTTGACCTCTGTACTAGTTCTTCTTGTTCAAAAATTATCTCTATTGAAGGCCAAATCTCTGTAATAGATTAATTTATTTCGACCCATATATTTTCCTTGGCCTATGCTAATGTTTGAGCCATTGTAGATTCATTCTATAGCTGATCAATTATTTATGTTATCCTATGAGTTTTTTGCAGCTTTGCTACATATGAATTATCTACTCTTAATTTCTATTCCTGCAAAATTTTGAGTTGGGCCTTCAATTTCTCAATTTCTTGTCCTCTGATGGAAAAGTCATCCATGGATTTGATCAAATCTTCTGAGGCATCTTTAGACTATGTCCCTATTGTAATTGTTGTTGAAGTAGATGCCTCTGATGTACCTATAATTGGAACTTTTCCTGTAATAAGAACTGTTGTTAATGGAACAACTACTGGTTGAGAAGATTCTTCCTTTTCCTTTAATAGTTTTACTATATCATCTTCCATCTGCCTGATATGAGGATTTTTTTCAATAATTATTTTGAACATGTATTCTTTCTCTTGTTCTAAATTCCCAACTTTCTTTTCTTAAGGATATTCTACTAATGGAAGCTTCAATTTATTTCGAAGTGCTGCAATGTCTGCATTTTTTCTTATTACAATTTCTTCAACTGCCTTTACATATTTAGGATCATATCCCGATTTTATTACTAAATCCTTCAAAGATTTTATCTTTATATCTTTGGCCAAGGAGGAGACCTTTTCAAGCTTGAGCTGGGATTGTACATTATTAACTGGAATATACAACTCTGAATCTATCATGGTAATATTTTTCAATGTTGAATATAACATCTCGCTTGTTTGCTTGTGCATATCCATCTAATTAATAAGGTGAATTTGATCAACATCAAAGGTGAAGATGAATTTATTATAATCATCTGTTGTTTTAGGAAAAGGGACTGCTGCTTGGAGAAAGACAATCTACATCTGCCCTTTTTCTTTGTTAAAGGCTGAGATAAGCCTATGTTGAGAAGTCATTATTTGTTTCCAAAATTGTGCATTGGTAGAAGCTTCAAGTATTTCATTTATTTTCTTGATCTCCTTGTATTTATAAAAAATATTTGGCTCAGCTTAATCATGAACCAATTCTAATGTTTGAGATGTGTTCAAAGGCTCTTGCTATGCCGAGGAGGATGGAGATCCTGTGAAAATAGCCTCACTGCCCTTGAAAATGGTAGCACAAGTACCTGCCAAGAATATAGTGGATTGTTGATCCTCTTCCCGTAGAAAGTCTGTTGATAAAACAATTTTATGATTTTTCTTGTAGACATGAAATTCCTTTTCTCCAATCTCTGTAACTAAAGGAGAGATATCCTCTCTTGGTATTTTTTCCTATTTCTCTTGGGGAATTGGAGTTTGTGAAATTGTTTTGGATAACACCTTCTCTTCTGCCTCCTCCAGAGTGTTTTCTTCCCACTACTATTGATTGATGAACTTCTCTATTTCTGGTCTTGCAGTGTGGGTATATGGAGTAGTTTTATGCTCTACTCTGAGCTTGGAAATGATACGAAAAAGGTCATATGACCAGGTAAAACTGAACTTAAAATTCATTTGTTTTAGGAGTAAGTCAAATTCCTTTACTATTTCCCTGGTGTAGAAATTAATGGTTTAATTTGTGTTTTTATTTTGACCTGAGACTTATTCTTTGCTTCCACAAAATGGATGTCATCCATTTTGATCATTTGTCTTATATACTCTAATGAAAATATCCTGACATGGACAAATTTTGGTAGCCTGTATGGAGGCAATTCACAACCATACACCCTGATTTATGTGTAGTTCTGGTACAAGTACAAATCCCCTGTCTTGGTTTAATTTGTAAGGTGCATATATCTTTTTATCTCTGGGCGTATCCTTGGTTGAGTGTGAATGTTCAACAATCAAGAAGTTGTATATAGAAATTGGTCAATAAAATCATTGTAGGTGAACTTAGTAGTATGTTACCTAACTAGGGAGGTCCATCGATTGTGCTTCTCCCTGCTAATCTAACTTCTGTAATAAAAAATTAAATATGTCCACTTGGTAAAACATGAATAAATAAAATGAAACTAAGACATATTTGAAATTTCCTTCTGTAGAAAATGTCAATAGTTGATCATTGATAGTATCACTGAGGAATTCACTGTAATTAAATAAAATGAAAGGATTTTCGTCCTTGGAGAAGATTGAAAAGAAACCCATAATCACTTCATTTATCCATTGATCAGATTGATAACCTAAGAGATAGGAAATAATGGAGATGATTTGTTTTGTCATCTCAGGAAACATGGAGGATGGGTATGGGGGATTCTTTTTAGGTAATTGGGCATCTTCAAGTAGGAAAATTTCAAATATTTTAGATATAGCGAGGAACGTAAGGTTTTTATAAAAATCCATGAGGGCTTCTTCTGAGAATGGCTTAAGGGATTTAATATTTGGTATTTGCAACATTTGATTAATTGATTATGTAGTAATGGTGAACATAACATCACCATTCTGGGCTACAATGACTTTCTGGCTGGGAATGTACCTGGAATGGAACCATATTACAAACTCTAGAAAATGGTGGGTTTGAGGAAACATGAATTGGGGAAGGAAGGAGTCCCACAACCCTGATTCATCACTCTGATCTATATCATTTTATTTTAACCAATTATGCTGTTCCTGTAAATCAAATTCACAAGTAGTTTCAAGGATCTTATATTGTTCATGAACTAGGGGTAGGTGATCTATGTCAACATTGGGAGGTAGCATAGGGTTTTCTTATACTTTCTTTGATTTCCCTTTAGGGGCCATGATTGTTACACCATTTTTTGGTCATCTAACCTACTATCATTAGATGGACCCAAGTACACCATGTAAGACCAATTTTACCCTAAGTAAAATTTCTTTCACTATGTAAAATAATTTAATAAAACACATTTATTAGGTTGTTTATGGTCTAAACAGGAAACCCCAAAAGGAAATATTAAACAAACCTATATTTGTTTGATTTTCCTTAAGGAATAATTAATTAAACAATAATTTAATTATTATTCCTGGTCATGTTTAACCCAAAACAAAGAAATTAATTAGATAAATCCTTATTTATCTTATTATTTTCTAGGAATAACTGTTTAAATCTTATTTAAATAATATTCCTTGTTAAATATGACTAAATCACTCATAAATAATTAAATAAATCATTATTTATTTGATTATCTTTCAACCACTTCCTTAAAATGATAAATAAATCATTTATTTATTTATTATTTACAAATAAAGGGATTTGACCTAAGTCAAATACTTTTTCCCTCCAACAAATATAATAAAATATTCCATAAAAGGTGGATCTAGATTTGGTTAATATTATTTTAATCATGCACCAAGATCTAGAATGACCCAACATTTTGTTATAAATAGGAGGGTTTTTCCTACCATTCTTCACCTTTTGTTGCCTATTAGATCACTCTGGATCTATACACTTGGTCACATTTTTCTACATTATTTGCTGTGTGAGCTCCCTTTGAGTTCTATCTTTGTCCGGGTTTTCTACACCAACAAGAGAGAGAGATTCTAGATCTGAAGTGCTGAGGACTTCCAAGAACCCATCCCATTGAGGAGAATTGGATACACCTTCTTGTTTTCCTCCCAGGTGCCCTTAATACAAAAAATTCTTTCAAAAAACATTGTTCTTGTCTTGTCTATTGGATGTATGGAGAAAACTCTTGATTTTACTGCTTAATGTCTTTCTATGCATAGATCTGGTTTTTGCAGCACTTGTCTTGATCAACTAACTGCAGATCTGAAGATATTGGCAGCCATATTTGATGTTAGGGCTATAAGTTATGCATAGCTAAAGTGGTCTTTTTTCATACACTTCGACAAAAGATTCATACTAACAATGATAATTTAGATAAAGGAAGGGAATTATTGAGTTACTTGGGAAAATTCGAGCTTGGTAGTTATTATGTGATTATGGAGGGAAACTGGTGATCGATTGACAAAAAAATGTTCGTTCTACCGACTAGATGCAACAATGAATTGAATATGATGAAGAGTTCCCGAGGATGTCCTAGAACCAGAAGTATGGGGCCATCAGTCAAGGTTGTGGAAGGTAATATATCTACTATTGATTGAAAAATTACATGAAGACCGTACACTTGACAACGATAAGGCAGAACGTGTATTTTACGTTCTTGAGCGTATGGAAAGATGGTGGAACGAGAATGGTGGAGGAATTGGGGAGTGGAAGTGAGGGGTAGATGTGGCAGCGAGGGGATGAAGCAGATATACGAGGGTTAACGAATCTTTTAATAGCCGAGAGTGATAATATTGGTTTTTGGAGGGGGGGTGGGGTGGTAAGTAGTTTTTTTTTTTTTTTTTTTGTGGGGGGGGGGGGGGAGTGAACCGTATGATTTTTCGCCACTTCGAAGAGCAGTAAAACACTTTTCACCCTCCCCCTCTCCCGCAGTTAACGGTCAGAGGGGCTGCAGGGTCCGAAGTGGATGGCTCGTCGTTGATCTAGGTAGGATGGATCCTAGTTGTCAGATGTTGAGCCTACTTTATCGCAAAACGAAAAATTCTATCGGGTCCACTTTATTTCATGAAAATTCGCGCTTACACTATAAAAAGCTCTTTTATAACATTAATCTAATTAAACCATGCTTAAGAAGTATGGTTTAATTTATTCAATCTTAATTATTCTATTTTTAATCATGATTACACTATATGATTAAAAAATTTACTTATCTATACTAATTATAATTAATCAAGCTTAATCATGGTTAAGTGGTGTGAATAAGCTTCTAATCCTATTTATCAAACTACAATGTTGCATTTAACTAGCAGCACATTATTTCAAATTTTTCTATAGTAGTACTGAAACTTATTTTTGAGTGGCATTTAGATTTGCACACTGATTTTATTTTTGGGGTATTTTCATCCTTTTTATTTTTCATTCTTCTCATATATATATATATATATATATACAAAATTTTCTTCTATTTTTGTATCCCCTTTTGTAGTTTATTTTTCTTTTCTTTGGAAATAATTACAGGATGGAATATTATTTACAACATTCTATATAACAAAACTTTACAGATAATAAAAACATTATCCTATGAATCATGTGACCCTAACATAAACCATCATTACATTTCTCCCTTCAAGGATAAGGATGTTTACCTTACCTTCATTTTCCTAGTAATTTCATTATTCCCTTGATAGCTTCATGTTTATGTGGGAATCCTCATTGATTTGTCTTTGCAAGTTATTCAAAAAATTTGGTATAAGAGTATTAATTTGGTTATACTCATCTTAAGCCTTTATCAACCTTCCATTTCCTTCTTTGTAGCTATATACTTCTCTTAGAAAGTTTTTCATAGTCTCAATTGACTCTAAAAGTTCCACCCTACTTCCATCTCCATTGGGCCCTAGATTTGTATTATGAAAATGTTCCACAAATTTTTTTTTTTATGACATGTGATATTCTTGTTAATAATCCCTTGACATAACACTCTATTTTTGAGTGTTTCCTTGGTCATCAGCGATATTATGTTATTAAAAATCATCCCTTTTTATTATTGGTTTGTTACACTTCATATGCCTTTTTGGCCCATTATATAGGAACCAACTTGAAGTATCTATATCCTTAATCAATATTCCCATTTGGCATCCATCAATGTCCCAAGGAAATAAATTTTTTTTGGAAGTATTTTATATCAAACAATTTGAATTATTCAATGATCCAAATGTCATTTCTTATGCCACTTTCTAAAGCTACCCAATGTTTCCTTATGGAATTTAGCCATGCGAGCTTCATCTTGTTGACCAATATCTTATCTGCTTCACTCATAAAGGGTGTTTTAAAATTGTGAAAGAAAATAGTCAATATACTATAGGTATTGGGTTGGGGGAAAGATGTGGGATAAGGGTGTTTATAAGTATTAGGTGATGTAAAAAGGGGTATTTGATAAACATATAGGATACCTATTAAAAATAAGGGTTATTTTTATTAGATAGATGTATTGGGAGGGGTTCCAAAAAATAATTTAGGAGGTTTTTATCAATATCTAGTGAAATTAGAGGCATTCTTTAATATGACATAAATGTAGGTGCTATAGCAAAGGTTGAATGAGTGGAGACCTTGTGAATTTAACCTTCTGTCATAGTATCCTCTATATTTCCTTTCCAATGGATATACTTATGTTGCAATCTGATTTCTAAAAAAATTTTATGGCTTTCTAAATTTTCTATCTATACCTAATATTTCCTTTTTCTCACATGGACCATTAATCTCAAAGGCTAACTTCTGCCTCTTGTAGAAGAAAACCTAGTGAGAACTAAGGAATTTTTTATATTGGGTGTTGATAGTATTTTGGACTGTGAGTACAAAACAAATTCCTAATTTGATATCTAATACTCCATTTAATCCTATATGAATATGGATTTTCTAACTTTGTACTCTTCGTGTTTCCCACATACTTAGAATTATAGCACAAAAATGACTATCTTCCAAACAAAGTAAAACTGGGAAATTTATCAATACACAACTGTTTAGCTTTTTGAGGAAGTAATATGTCAACTAAATATTTTTTTTCAATATTTGTGATTTGGGGTCACTTCTCCTTTGAGGAATATCTCCAAAACCCCAAAAAAGTGGCCTAGAATAGTGGAATTTTCCCTATTTTGGCATATCCACTCCATTCTCTACTTCCATATCAAGCCATATAGGAACTCTCTAGCTTCTATTACCCAAAAAGTCCCTTCATCCATATCCTTAGTTTCATTTGAAAAAGAAACCTCTTACTTTATGAAGTTTATATGATAGAAGAAATGGTGTAAATCAAGCAAGGGACATTTGAGGTTGTTTGACACCCTTTGGGATCTACACAAACTAGGTATATTTACATCTACTTCTTGAATTCATTGTAAAAATATTATCAATATCAAGGCCTCTATTGATGAGTTCCACCTCTTTTTTCAAAAACATATAATTTTCATTTTCTAGAAATATGGAGCAGAATTGGCTAGTGGCCCTTGGGGGTACTTTGTAGGAATTCTCATTGTGGACATGCCTTTTAAATTTCATCACATTCGAAATAAATTTACTATTTTTATGGCCAAAATAAGTTTTTTGTCTCTAGAATTATTTTAAAAACCTTCATCCATATTTCTCCTTCTCTTCCCTTCTTTTCTTTCCTTGCCTTCCTTATTGCATCACACCATATTTATTTTTCCTATCATGCCAAATAAATTTGTTTTTAGCGATATATTGCATGGCCGAATTTGATCCATCACACTCAATAAATTTTTAGTGAGATGCGATATCACATCCCATATTTTTTCCTTGCACAACATCTTTGTCGCACCTCATAAATTTTTGTCTTGTGATGCATCATGCCTCCAAAATTGATCTTTCGTCATTGTTACACCCCCTCATACATTCTCCATATGTGGTGTGTCATACCAATTCTAGTTTTTAGTGTGATATACTGCATCGCACCAAAATTATTTCTAAGCACAATATTTTGTTTCATTCCTTTATCATATTGGCACAACTTTTCTCTACCATGTTGTATGATATTAAATAAATTTATTTATCATGCCAAATAAATTTTCAACATGTGATGTATCACATTCCATATTTTTAATCCATACAACATATTTATTGCACTTCATAAATTTATTTCATGTGATATGCCTCAATTAAATTTTCTTTGTGTAATACATCACATCATATATTTATATCTTTTCAATTTATTTAATATTTTCTTCTCATTCCTTCTTCTCCCCATCCTTCTTTATCCTTCACAATTCCAAAAAAAAAATTATTTTCTATGACTTTGTAAAATTTTATGGTATGATATGTTGCACCCTTGGAACTTTTTATTATCAGACCCACTAAAAATACCTTCTCATGTAGTGTATCACACCAAAATTATTTTGGTGCGACACATCCCACTACAACAAAATTTATTTTTGTGTGATATGTAATCCTTCCCAAAAATTTGTAAAATTTACCAAGTTATAAGTCTACATCACAACAATAACACTGTATCACATGCAAATTTTCCATAACATACAAACTATATTGCAACAAACTTTTCTTTGTGCGACACATGAAATCCTTCAAAATTTTCAAGTAACAAAATTCAATTTTTGTGCATAAGAACACTATATCACATGAAAAATAATTTCATGCAATACACATTGTATTTTACAAAAATATTTTCGAGCAATGCACACAATTTACATGTGTTTTTGACACTTGGTCATTTTTCCAAAATTTGAACTTTTGATTGTCATGGAACCCCGTTGGTGGGAAAAAAAGACCATTTATCACCAAGCGGAAACAACCCATACCAAGGTTCTTTAATAACCCAAGCCATTTGGGATAACGTCTCCTGACAGGTTTTATGGCTCCATTAGCCAGATATTCCATCCTCTCTTGAGAAATGAATCATTAAAGTTTAGTTGGATATCCTATTTTTGTATATTTACAATTTCTTAGGGGGATTTAATAATTATGTACAAATATACACTAAATGGGAATCACGAGAAGAATGACTCAAATTGGTGTGCGGAAAATTATAAAAATTAAAAGAATAAATTGTATTTATATATAAATAATGATTATAAAATACAATTGACTTTTAATGTAACATAAATGAAAATATAATGAGCAAGGACACAACTATACTCACTAATACTTCAAGAAAAATGAATAACTATCAACTCTCTTTAAAATATTTTACACCAAAAGTCAGAAATGAAATGAAAAATTGTTATCTATAGATGTGCCTTTGCCAAGTAAAATATAATTAACTATAACACTGATTTATTTTTTTGATAACTTTATATTTATCATTCATTTAGTACAAACTGGTGACATCCTTTTATCCTAAATGAAAGACAGAGAACATATTCATAAAACAAGGAAAAGTTTAAATATTAATCATGTTTGCATCCATGTACGTACATGTATCAGTTCCAATTTTTTAAGACACAATTCATGAATTGAAAAAAACACATTATATGTAAATTAAGTTATATTTCTGGAGATGACAATTGTAAGACTCAATAACTTAATTCGAAGTACAAGAAAACATAACTAATTAATGACATATGAATGAATAGACATAATTAACATGAGATCACAGAAGCACAATCAAATGATTGATGTTGTTTAAATCTCAATACCTCTTGTAACACATTTAAAGAAATCTTTGAAATCCCAGAAAGGAAACAATGAACTTGTTGAAACAACTCCGAGAATTATATTAAATTCAATCAATATAAACATACAAATTATAATGAAAAGTCTCAATGTCACTAAAATATTGAATTTTGTCTATCTATCTCACCCTCATACAATATTTAGGACACCCCCCTCGCCCCCTCGGCCCCCTTTTTTAAAAGTCTGTAATGTATTTATACCAAAGGGTCTCCATTCAAAATAATTACAAATGAAAAATAGAGATCTATGTACCCAAAATCTTGGTGCCAAGGTATGTCAAATATACGACCATGTTGTTCTTAACGAGAGGGATTTTAAAGATAAAAAAACATCATAACTCAAAATGCCATGTTAATAGGAAATTATAACCAAAAGGACCAAATAGGAAACAGATGTCTGGATGTATAGCTATAAGCAATGCCTATAGGATAAGAGATAGGTATTTTTCAAAAATAATAATCTAATTTAAATAATGGCTACACAATCTAAGATTTTGTAGCTATTATTAAAAAAGTTAACAAACAAACATATAATAATGCATACCTTTCAAAGACGTAAAATAGGAAAACATTGACCTTGAACACCATTCATTTTGAAGTAGTAAAACCTTGCAAATATGAAGTAATTATCACAATGACACCATAAGATTTGATAACAACTTACTTTTCAATCACCTATAGCTTTTCCCTAATTTCATCAAATTGGTTTTCATGTGGCTCTTTGAGGGATTTATTTTTTGTTAGGATATTCCGACATATACGAAATATTTAAGTATAACTTGGTCTAGCATAGAGTTAGGTAAAATATGTTTTTTTACTATGTACATTTGTAACTTATAATCTGACGATTCATTCTCTCCGCAGTATTACCGACACTTGATCCATGGCTTAACACCTGATTGGTCCATGATCTCAATTTAAGGAGCATGGAGGGTCATTTTCTAGTGACCGTTTATGCGAAAAGCTTATGTAAATTTTCTTTCTTTATATTAATAAATTGCCTAAAGTGGCCACATTGGCTCAAGTCATGGATTGTTTCCCTCTTTTAGGGTTTTAACCACGTCAAATATTGGTGTATTGATCTGTGATCTGTTTTTAAGTGGTGATATTTTGTGTTTGAACTAAGTAACTTAATCTATAAATTCCTACATGGTATTAGATTTGTTTGGAGGGTTGCATCCATTGCTGATCCAAATTCGAAGCCAGTTTGACTGCATGTGATTGTTGTTTTCTAGATCTACTATTTATGACCACTTTCGGGCCATGGGAAATTCTTTGTTGTATCCAGAACTTCAGTTACAGTGAGGAACCCCTTTCGTTTCATACCAAAAGGTTTCTGGTTCCCCAAGTTATGTATTTTTAGATATGGAGGTATAAAGTATTTTTTTTGCTGTTATATTTATTTATCCCTCTGCTTATTTCGGTTTATAGAATTTTTCTTATTACCGGGTCAATACCCTTTTCTCTGCACTGTGTGTGATCTGGAAAACTAGAAACATAAAGATGAGTTTTTTCTGCTATGTATGCTCTTTCCTTGCGACTTTGTGCGATCTCGGGAAATCAGAAATAGCGAGAAAAATATATAGTTTCTAGACGGACTAAATGGAAATATAACGTTTGCTGCAAGGCTTGTATTTTTTATTGTTGTTTGCACGGTTGTTATTTTGCAGGAAAAAGGAATGCAACAAAAAAAATAAAAATAAAAAACATAAAAATAATCCTCTTCCTCCTCTTCCTCCTTTCAAACAATTACATAATCCTTTTATTAGCTCACTTGGTGTAAAGTTACTTTATGAGAATAAAGGTCTTGGGTTCAAGTTTCTTTATCAAGCTTCTTTTTCTAAAAAGTTTTCTGTCAAGTTATTTTTTCTTGAAAATCCTTTTGGCAAGTTACATTTTTTTTTAAATAGTTTTATTTAAAAAACACATGTAACTTATGTTTTAAAGCTACTTTATGTAATATGTTTCTCACCCATTATAAAAAGTGAGTCACATAAAGTAGTATTTTAAAAAAATTGAGCATATTATATTAAGTTTGGAAAAGGGGGGATTTTTTTTTAAACTATGGCTTCTTCATCGAATTTCAACTTATCACATGACTACTTAGCGTCCGCTCCAACTATTCTTCAAAAAGGTATAACTTATTCATCCGGAAGTCGTTTTCAGAGTCGTATTTTTTGAACCGTCCTAATTTTTTGAGATATTTCCACTGGAGCAGTTAGTTTCAACCTGTGCAACTTCAGTTTTTAAAAATGGAAAGTGCATGTCTGGTTATTCTTAATAGCGCCAATTATTTCCAATGGCTATCCTACATGGTAGAATTACTTATAAGTAAAGGGATTTATACAATAACCTTAGGACAAGAATATAAACCTATTGATGCAGATAAAATGACTAAATGGGAAAATAAACAAGATCAAACACGAGGGTTGATAAGAATGTCCATTTCTCAAGATCTTAGATTTCATATCCAAGAAATTGACTCCCCTACTGAAGCTATGAAAAATATAAATATTGTTTTTGGCATTTAAAATGAAATCAGAGCCCACCAGCTTGAAAATGAGTTGATTACTTTGGACCCCAATAATTTCTCCTCTATTGAAGATTTTTTGTCCAGATTCAAGACCCTTATACTTATTTTATAAGGTTGTTTGGTCAGAAATGAAGATGGTAGTCTTATCTATTTCATTCTTGCTAAGCCAGGCCCTGCATACTTTGTATTTGTTTCTACCTTCCATTCCACTAGAGAAGCCCTCGTTTCTCAAGGAACAACCTATAAGTCCCCCTCTTTTGATGCATTTTGCGATTCTTTGATAAGAGAACAAGAAAAACTCTTGCACCTTGTATTATTAATATTTGAAAACCTTATAATAAATCCTTAGCAATCTAGTAGAAACCATATCCAAAGAATCCTAAGAAGCAGCATCCTAAAAAGAATGGTCCTAAACGAAACAAGGGTCTTAAGCAATTTCAGCCACAAACTAAAAAATAAAAACAAACTAATACAAGAAATAAAAACAAAGGGATGAAGATGGATATACATTGAAAATTTTGTAATCATGATGTCCACGCAGAGTCAAAATGTTTTAAGAATATGGAAGCAACAATGAAGAAGCACAAGATCCATTTGGAGAACTCTTCAACTTCATCTTCGAGAATGGAAATTTGTACATGTGGTTTTCAAGCATCAATATCTGGTTATGCATTTAATGTGTCTTCTTATTCTCATTCTCCTGAGTGGCTCATCGATTCTGGAGCCTGTTACCACATGGCCAAAAATAAAGCCACGTTTTCTTCTTTAAATGATTGTAACACCAAAAATATTTATGTTGGTGCGATAGATCTCTCAGTGTTGTAATCTAGAACTATTCATCTAGATAAATTTTAGTTAATGATGTATTATGTGTTTATAACTTGTCCTACAACCTTCTATCTGTTTATCATATAACTCATTCAGGTGAAGGGAAAATCGTAGAATTCTCACCTCATGATGTTGTAATTAAGGACCTAAAAGATCCTAGACGTATTTTAGCTATTTCCATTGCTGATGATTCCACAAGGTTGCGTAAGTTTGACAACTTTGGGTCATCATGTCTTCCCTCCATTTTCATTTCTCATAATTATGAAGTCAGAAAACTTTGGCATGAGTGGTTTGGCCACTTAAACTATCGCTCTCTTCAAACTCTATGTAAATAACATATCGTGAGAGGTCTTCCTATGGTATCTTTCCGATATGGTGTTTGTTTTGGTTGAGTACCTAGAAAACATCATCGAGATAAGTTTGACAAACGTGCCTCTTGGTATGCTTCAACCGCTTTGTAGCTTGTGCACAGTGATTTATGTGGTCCACTTCCAATTGTTTCTTTATCTGGCTACAAGTACTTCTTAATTTTCATTAATGATTTTTCCAGGCACACTTGGGTATACTTCTTAAAACTCAAGAGTGAAGTTTTTAACATGTTCTTGGCCTTTAAGGCCTTCGTTGAGAAACAATATGGAAGTCAAATTCTTAAGTTAAGATCTGAAAAGGGAGGAGAATATGTTAACAAAAAATTTATCAACTTTTTCACTGAGCATGGAATTCAATTGCAACATATTGTTCTTTATACTCCACAACAAAACGGTGTATCTGAAAGGAAGAATCGCACTCTAAAAGAAATTTTTAATTGTATGCTTCAATCTAAAGGACTTAGTCTTAATTTTTAGGCATAACCAATTAACTGTGAAAATTACATAGTAAATAGCAATCCTACTAAGGTTTTAAGGAATATCACTCCAAAAGAATCCTGAAGCTCAATCAAACTAGATGTAAGTCACTTTTGTGTTTTTGGAAGTGAAGCTTGGGCCCATATTCCATATGAGAAACATAAAGCCCTAGAAACTAAGAGTGAAAAATGCATTTTTGTTGGATATTCTAAAGATGTCAAAGCATATATACTTCTTCAACCTAAATCCAAAAATGTAATCATTAGAAGTGATGTAAAATTTGATGAAAACATATCATCTCGCGAGCCTAGTTCGGTAGGTGTGCCACCTTTGGCCCGTGAGCCTAATTTGGAATATATGCCACCTCTCTCTATCTATTCTACTTATGAAAACATTCCTTCTGGTTTGGATGATGAAAAAGACAATGAAAATCCTCCTCCATCTCCTTAGGATATTCCTTCAACTCCACAACTTCCAAAATGGGTCCCCTCTACTCGGGATGCAGCTGGTTCTCTTATAGGTGACCCTACAGATCAACGTCATACACGTTCTCAGTTCGACAAAGCCTCTTCCTTATTGGCTCAAGTTCCAGAAAATCCTAATCCAAACACCTTTGAAGAAGCTTCAGGTCATCCAGATTGGGATGCAACTATGAATGAAGAATATCATTCCTTATTGGCAAACGATACTTGGGATCTTGTTCCTCTTCCAAAGGGAAGAAAACTTGTCTTATGAAAATTGGTTTACAGAAAAATATTTGGACGAGATGGAAAAATATATTAACATAAAGCTCGGCTTGTTGCTAACAATTTTTCACAAGTTGACGACATTGAATGTACTGAAACCTTCTCCCCTGTTGCCAAAATGAATTATATCTACCTTGTTCTTTCCCTTGCTGCCTCCTCTAAATGGGAAGTCCATCATATGGATGTTAAATCTGCCCTTCTTACATGGGACTGTCATGAATAAATCTACATGGGAAAACCCCTTGTCTTTATCCAAAATGACTCTATCCTTGTTTGTCACCTTAGGAAGTCTCTCTATGGTCTCAAACAAGGCCCTCGTGCTTGGTATGCCAAAATTCATAGATTTCTCTTAGATAATAGCTTTTCTAGATGTCATTCCGACAACACTGTCTACACCAAGAAAGTGGGTAAGTCCTTAATCATCCTTTTTCTTTATGTTGATGATCTTATCCTTACTGGTAGTGATCCCAACCATATAAACCATGTGAAGTATAACCTCAAAAAGAAGTTTGAAATGACAACTTAGGACACTTGCATTATTTCCTTGATCTTCAAGTCTTTCAATCCAAAGAAGGTATTACCCTTTCTAAGTCCAAGTATGTATGTGATCTTTAACGCCACTTTCACATGGAAGACTTTAATCCATCCCCTTCTCCCTTTCAGTCTGGAGTCAATATTTTAGTTACTTGTACTTTCCCTGAATGTTTTGATACCTTATACCATCAACTTGTTAGCAAACTTATGTATCTAACCCATACACGTCGTGAATTTTCCTTTGTCGTTGGTATTGTTGCTCGGTTTATGCACAAACCTCATGAAAGTCACTGGAAAGAAACTAAAAGAATACTTCGATATATTAGAGGTACAACTTAATTTTGGATTCATTACAATGTAGGACCATATCCATTGTAGATTGATTTCACTGATTCTGATTAGGTTGGTGACCCGAATTATTGAAAGTCTACTGCAGGTTATGTATTCCCTCTTGGTTCAGGACATATAACATTGTCTTGTAAGAAACAAAGTGCCATCTATATTTCTTCAGCAGAAGCAAATTATCGTGGTATTGTTGAAGCCATCAAATAAGCCATGTGGCTTCGTCAGATCCTGTCCAAATTTGGTCTTCATCAACAACATCCAACTACACTTTTGTGTGATAATCAGAGTGTCATTCAACTATGCAAAGATCCACTTCAGCATCAGCGCATGAAACACATTGAGATACACATACACTTCATCAGAAATATCATTCATGATTGTGTTCTAGAAGTGAACTATTGTTCAATCAATGATCAAGTTGCTGATATATTTACAAAGGCTCTCATAGAAGCAAAGTTTACCAAACTTCGATCTATGCTTGGAGTTCAGGAAATTTATCATTAAGGGGGGATAGGCTCTAATACCTCCTTCCTTCTCTTATTCTGTCACTTTTGTAAATCCTTCAATCCCATCCCAAGTTGTTCTTAAGGGGGGATGTTAGGATATTCCAACACATAGGAAATAGTTAAGTATAACTTGGTCTCGCATAGAGATAGGTAAAGTGTGTTTCTTTACTATGTACATTTGTAACTTATAATATGATGGTCACGATATGTAGTGATCTGATGGTTCATTCTCTCATCAGTATTAGTGACACTTGATTTGTGGCTTAACATGCGATTGGTCAATGATATCTATTTAAAGAGCATGGAGGGTCATTTGTCTAGTGACTGTTTATGAGATAAGCTTATGTAAATTTTCCTTCTTTATATTAATAAATTGCCTGAAGTGGCCACATTGGCTCGGGTCGTGGACTGTTCTTTGAGGGTTTTAACCACGTAAAATACTGGTGTATTGATCTGTGATATGTTTGTGAGTGGTGACATTTTGTGTTTGATCTAAGGAACTTACCTTGTAAATTCCTACAATTTTGTGACCATACTTATGCATTATGTTCTTTTAAATGATGTATTTTGTTTTTAAGATTACAGACTACAAAAACTCATTTTTCTTGCCAATACCACATCTGGAAACATTTGTGAGAATTTATCTATTTTGTACACTCATTATCAACATTGTTATCAGATTTAGTGAAAACAAAGTTATCCTCACCACCCTCAATGGGTTCATATTTGGGCTTTTCATGTTCCAACGAAAACCCTTCAAGAAAATCTATATGAAGAGCTGGAGAAGATTTTTTCCTATGCCTACTCCTTTTAGCTCAGGAGATCATTCTTACAAGTCTTTTACTTTTTACCCGAGTTCATGGAATTACGTTTTACTCACATTTGACCATGTCATTTTCAAGTTCATAGTGGTAGAAATGCATAGAATCATTCAACTAAGTCTCTAGATTTCCTAAAAATTTTGGTTAGTATTTTCTCAAAAAATCCCACTCTAATATTTTTTTCCATGGTTCAAGTAATTCAAGTAGGAGACACATTGAAGAGATCTTCTTTTAATCCATACAATGTATCTTATGAAGATGGAGAGCTAGTGCTTTCTAAATGATTTAGAGAGGCATGTTTTTCTGAGACATGTTCCTATAAACCCTGATCAATTTTCTCAGCTTGTGGCAAGATTTTATTGTGATAACTACTTAGTGTTTTTCAAAAAACATTTTGACATAGAAAAATATCCCTTGAATCCCCCAACTATTTTATTCTAAATTCCACCAACATTAAATTCAATCCATAATGAAGTAGGCTATGGTCGAGGTTTTTAAAGTACCTTTGACAAAATTTGGACATTTTCATGAGGATTTTGTGCAAATAATATGGAATATTCAATATATAGCCTAAAAACACCATATGTAGCCTAAAATGGTAATAAAACACCATACCATATTGACCTTGACATGTTATATACTGTCTAACATTGAAAACCAAATCAATCCACTTAGGTTTCAATGAGTTCATAGGAGTACCTTTTATATTGTATGTGGTTTTATTTGAGAGAAATAATTTTTCCAAAAACACGTCCTTAACTAGACAATTATTCAACCATTTTTCACCCTTCGCAAGTAGCTTCATGGCCTCTATAATGAAAGCCTCATTCACTGAAATCTCAACATCCCCAACTCAAGCAACTTTAGCATTGTAAGTATTCAAAAAAACCTTTGCCACTTCGACATTATGTGCCCTAAAAGACTATACAAACTCCCACCAACCCACTTACTTGAATAGAGATAAGTATTCCTCGTAAGAATCAAGAATTTCCTCATAATGGGATCAAATATTACAACTATAACCATAAAAATGTAGCGAAATTCACAGGGAGATGTTAAAGGATTGGACCATGGTATCGATAAAGGAGAAACGAAGGGAGTGGTTAGGGTTTGGTAGAATGAAAATCGACGAAATGGCATACCAAGAACCTCTGCAAAATAGTCAGGGTAGGTTATCAGAGAAAATTTGAATGATAGTATACATAATCTAGGAAGGTTTTGGATATGATGCAGTTCGAAGTGACAGAGGGAATAGGTACTAACAATACAGGGCGATAATAAAGCTTGTTCAAAATCATAGTGAAATGAATCAATCCTCGAGATATTTCCCCATAACCCTAGTGCACATGTTAGGCGCGTTGTATGCCACATAAACAATAAAATTTCCACATAACCAATACATTAATCAATGAATTAAATATTAACCTCATTATATGAAAATAACATGATCTCTCATAATTTTATGTATTAGCATAGGGGTAGGCGTGATAATTTAAACTTTAAAATCCAATAAACATTGTCAAATAGCCACCAAATGCATGGTTTCGATATAAATAAGTTTCATCCACAGTTAAAAAGGGGTCAAGACTATATGACTATAGAGTTTAACCCCAAAAAATTACATTTATTATATATAAATTTCGATGCATTCACCAAAGGTCAATCCCTAATAATGTTTATGAGTATAAAATAACAATATTTATATATTACAAAAGTGATAAAAAACACAAGTTTTTTTTATCTTTTTGAACTACAAAGGTTAAACACTAATTTATGGTGAAAACAACATTAGGAGTTGCAATAAAATGTATAAAAAATAATCAATAATAAAACAACCATGGAACCAATACAAGGATAATTGTTGCAAAGTTTATTTAAGGCTCAAATCAAAAGTCACAAATTAAGTAAATACTTTCTATGGTATAATGTTCTACAAGGAGTTACAAAAATTGATGTCCAAAATCAATAAAATGATTAAATACTCACAAATATAATATAAGAAATAGGGGTCCAATTTCATTAAAAAATAAGAAATGAAAGGTGATTTGTTGGGCAACTAACAAATGGCGACTCACTGGGAAAACACGTTATCTTTGCTAAAATCAGGAAAATAAAAATAAGATGCTCAAATTAAATAAATTGAAAGACCTTTATCTCCAATTCAAATAATAATAAGTTGATCAAACTATTAATAAATGTTTTGTATAATCACCACCATAATCAAGAAACTGATACAAAAGAACATACTTGGTTTCACCTACAAGGAAAATAATGATCACCAGTAATAAATCTTATGAAGTATGAGTTAACCAAAAAGTTAATGGTCTTAAAAGGTAACTTCCATACCATGGGCATGGCCACTGTTTCTAAGAAACATCCATAGCCTTGACTGGGATACCCTTTGACCATTTTCCAGATGCATGTATCCCATGTGATATAATTTAACTTTTAAATTGAAGGCAATTAGTGAAAAGACAATATTGTTTTGGCTTGGTGACTAGCTATCTGTTAGCCTCCACACTGCCCCAAGTCTGAGAAAGGATATCAACAGAGGTAACCTCAAACCAAGATTTTAGTCTGGTAGCTATACCTACCAAACCAGAGAGGGATCTCTCTATGAAATCACAACCAAAGGGTTTGACTGGATGAAGAGTGATTTTAGGCTAGTTAGGTCAACTCTAGGGTTTTTAAAGTTTGATGGTTTTTCTACTAGATCAAGGATGAAAACCAGGTAGCTAGGTCAAAGTATCAAAGGGTTACAACTACAAAGATGTGGAGGAGCAAGATAACAATGCTTTAGTGATGGGCTTAGAGTTTTGTCGGTGTAGTGTAGGGTTTGAAAGAGTGGAGAGGATTTTAATGAGCATGCATCATGAATTCATTAAAACTGAAGGAAATAAACATGAAATGATGTTCCCAAACAAAACAGAGGTTATGAAGAATTCTGCTTTTCAAACTTTTAGGAAGATCACTGAAGAAAGCAAGGCATGAAAAAAGAATATTTATATAGTTTATAAAAGACTATAACAGAGAAAATACAACATCAAAAAATCACTGCACATGAATTCTTAGATAATAGCTGTAACTGGTCGTTTGAATTTTTGAATAAAAGTTGAAGCACACTGGCTACAATGGTCTCAAACCTTTGATGTCCAACTATCAAAATGAATAATAAATGCATACATATAGAAAAAAACCATTTTCCATCTCTCAGGGGACGAATCCTTGAGTGGAGGAATCGATCTCATCATCCTCTCACCTAAAACCTAAAGACTAGGGAGGTTAACAAGACTCTCTCCAAGTTAGAAAAACTGATGCCTTTGACCAAAAATGACTTTACAAGCATGTATCTACCTCATGTTTACTCTAACTAGCATAATTACACATGTTTACATCATCTAGACATCAAAAGTGACTAATTATATCAGTGGAGGTCGAATCTGGACCATGCCAACTTAGAAAATTGACATTCAAGCAAAAACGCAGTGAATTCAGACAAAAGCGCAACGTGCGAGTAGAAAACACAGCGAAATTGGGAGAAGTGAGTTTTGGAGGCTTTCCCGAGGTCCAAATGTTGATCTGAAAGATATTGGATATAGCTCTTCCTGTTGGCTACATGATAGAATCCTCAAGAACTAAAAAGGATTGATCCTAGACCCCAAAAATCCATTCTCCCATAGTTTCTCCAAAAACGCAACAAAATTTTCAAGAAGAGATGTTGGAACAAGGTCTCCTAAAAGCTGCGATTTTTTATAATTTTGTATATTTTGGTCTTAATTAGTCTAATGCATGGGTTTTGGGGTGGGTCAAAGCCCCTAATGCATTGTAATGGGTCAAGGGTAGACCAAGAGTCTGCAAACCACAGTTTGTGGACCATTGGATGGATAGGCTAAATCAATATAAATAGATGAACCTTTTTGAGTCATAGGTAGGAAGGAATAGAGATTGATGATAATTGAAAATTGTTAGATCTGTTGGGTTGCTAGGGTAAGGACTCCTGTTGGCTGTGTGCGCGGAGATCCTCAGTCCTGCTATGTGCGGACCCTGCTGGCTATGTGCACAGGTTGTGTTGGATTGTATTGGGTTTGGATGCTAATATATGCGAATCTGGTTAGAGTAGCTCTACATTATCTGAGTTTATGTATTACTGTTGATGCAAACTGTTGGATCTATGGTTGGCTATCTGTTGTTGCTACACATCTGCCTTTGTTATAATATGAAGTATTCCTGTGATCTATTGTTTATGTGTTTATGATATTACTTGTGATATTGCTGATGCAAAGGTGCTGATTTAATCTATGACTGATAGTAACTCTGGTAACTGTGGAATATAACTGATTGGCGAACCTATGAATATATTTTTTTTATAGCAGTGAGAATATCCTTTTTCTTTTCAGATGAATCTATGATCTGTTGGTCACTGCGATTATAGTTTTTGTACTGATAGATCGGTGTTACGCATGTGGATGCGAAGGTAGTTAGTAAATATGAGCTATGCAATATAAGTGTATAACTAGATCTGTTAAATAAAAAGTTGATAAGCTGGGAACGCAGCCCTATTTGACTTACCCACTCTCTCTCAGTGTGCGGAAACCTGGTTCCAGAACCCTCCCATACTGCTTCGGGTGAGACTTTGGCTTGCGCAAGTAGGTCACAATCGAAAGGGCGAGTATTATAGGGGTTTGTTGGCAAACCTTAACCTCTGAACCTGGGTCAGGACCCCTCGAGCCAAAAAATGGTTCCATTGCTGGGACTGGGAGAATTTTGGGAGAGAGATCAGGTAATGCCAAGAGAATATTGGAAACCTAAGAAGAAAGAAATTGAGGAGTGGTTCGAAATTTTTTTTTAGGAATTTGCAATAAAAGAGAATCACAGCACAAGGTTGACAGTGGAAAAGTGGAAGAATAAGTACGTTTTCATAGAGATGTACGAGATTTTCTTTGTGACATTTGCAACCAAGCTTCAGGAGTGGCTTGCAAGGCTCGTAGAGTTCCAAAAGTGTTGGAAGGACGAACAGATCACGTAGTGGACCCCAGAGCTAATTCAACGGTTAGAAAAGACTGATAACGCCATCACTTGCACAATAGATCAGTAGGTGGACAATGTGATAGGAGGGTTTGTGATAGAATTTGTGATTGATCAAGTTGTGTCCTACTCCGAGGTGGAACAAATATTCTTCAAGGGTTTCCGAGGTAAGTTTTTGAAAACTCTTCCATTACTCATTAAGATCTTATTGTGCAAAAAGAGTATCCTGTGTAGTCCTATAGAGTGAATGAGCTTTGATCAAAGTGAGGGTACAACACGCAGTGGTAAATACTATAGAACCAATCAAGAAGAAGATCGATTTGTCTATAGTCTAGTAAAAAATTCTGCTACGCATAACTCTTCGTCTACACCACCATCAAACCCTCATAGGGGTAATAATTCACCTCCGCCACCACCGAAAGATGATATGGCCTCACACATGAAGCTACCCACCTTCAAGGGTGCAGGGGATGAAGATATGGATCAGTTCTGGTTCGTCGCAAGATCGATATGGATTGCGCAGAACGTAGCCAGCGATGCGGTAAAGAAGGTGCAACTATCCCTGGCCTTTAAGGGAAGGGCTTTGGACTGGTATATGGGATACATCGACCATCATGCGAATGCCACCATCGAGGAGATTAAGAATGCCTTAAAGCAGCAGTTCAAGAAGCCCAAGTCCTACTCGCAGATAGTGAACGATCTAAAGGATTTCAAGCAAGGACCTTCCGAGTCTGTATGGGAGGCCGACCAATGGTTAAAGAAGGTAATTAGAGAAGGAGGATTTCTGTACAATGACAGACATCACATGAAGTGTTTCATTTCTATGTTGCTGCCCCACCTGCGTGTACCAATGGGACATCAAGCCATTGAATCGCAGGAAAAGACCTTGGAAATTGCGATCAAGCTAGAAGCTACGACAAGAGATGATACCCAGTTAGGAGTACAAAAAATACAAGGCCATCTAGAAGAAATGCATATGGAGATCCAAAATCTGAGAAAGGAGTGAGGAATGGAGGATAGCCCTGAAAGATGGTGCATACAATGCAGGGTGAATGGACACACCAAGGATAATTGTCCTCTGCTAGCAGACTACATACAGGCTGGGGGACCCAGTCCGTTGCAACCTAGGGAAACTGCAGGACCCATTTCAATGCTTTGGTGTGATGATTGTCATGTTGCTGGGCTACATGATACCAACCACTGCCCCCGCCTTGCCGCATATGTCCTAGAAATAAAGAAACAATGGTGCAGATTTTGCAAATCTGTAGGCCATGATGAACAGAACTGTCGAACGTACGATCTAATGAGAGATCAAGGAAATATATATAGGGTACAGGAAGATCTCTCATCACTAAGATCCTCATCAGGCATAGGTGGTTCTCCAGTCAGGGGCAGGGGAGGGGGCTGAGGTGGAAGAGCAGGTATGGGGAGAGGACAACTGGTTTGCTATAACTGTAGAGAAATAGGGCACTTTGCAAGGGACTACGTAAACCCTGCAAGATAGTCCTACAGATACTGTATATAGCTGGATCATGTGATCGAAGATTTCCTGATTCTCATGGCCAAAATGCAGGAGAAGCAACAGACACCTACATAAAATGTACAAAGGGTCAAATCGGAACCTCAAGATGAAGGGCCAAGTGTTAATGTTATCACACAAAGTGGCATGACCACTGGAGGAGCTGCAGAAAAAGCTGAGGCAGAGCCTCTCATCCAAAAAGAAACTATTAAACAAGAAGGGTTGGACTTATGGGAAGAAAAATAAACCTTTGTCGCAGCTTGCCAAGACTTTGCTAAGGCTTAGGCACCTACTCCTCAAGTCCCTGCGAACCTCAAGGTAGATGATGAGGTAAAACCATTCTTGTAGACATGTATGAATCTGCTGCGCAACCAAAGGGTCGTAGAAAACCTCCAAGCTTTGATAGATAGCTGTGTAGAAAAGACAACCCTAGCCATGGAAATTAAGGATGTACACAAACTCTATAAGAATAAGGGACACACTGGTAGGGAGATGCGGTTAACCGTGCATATTGGTGACTATGAGATGGATCAGTTTATTCTGAACCTAGGATCAGATGCATATGTACTACCTAAGAAAACCTGGCAGCGAATGGGAGAACCTAAGTTGGAATGGTCCACTATCTAGCTGCACATGGCTAATCAACAGAAGATCATACCTTTAGGAATATTACCAAAGATTGTGGTAGACATCATGGGGTTCAAAGTTCGAGATGATTTTGAGGTCATTCAGATTGTAGAAGATGCGAACCCCTATCCTATGCTCCTAGGATTGGGCTGGGCCATAGATATGGGCGGTATTATCAACTTAAAAAAGAGGAGCATGGTATTTGAAAGTGAAGGAACACGGGTGATAGTACCGCTATATCCCGCAGAAGGAGAGAGGTATACAGAGTTAGTGCGTGAGGAAGAAGAGGTGGATCACATATATAAGCTAACTGCGAGGGATGAAGACTGGGTCAATCCTACGACCGATGGTATGCTTTGCTAGGAAAGAGATAACAAATGCTTCTCTGACTTCGACGAGGAAATGGAAAATTGGAAAAATCAACTGCATGATGTCTCTGCACTGTGTTGCCTATGAATTACAAGGAACTTCTGCTGCATATCTTCAAAGGTAAGAGAACTACCCCACTTTGATGACTCTAGTAGTATAAAATAGTGTGATGAGGATCCACATAATGTCTCTATTCCCGAGTCATAGGGGGAGCACGCAGTTGTGGGACCTCCACTACAGAATAAGGATGCACCAAAGCATCAGAAATAGTTTTGTTCAATCCTTAGAAATACGGGCTACTACAGAAGATTCATTCTGGGATACACACTGACCACCGCACCTCTGAACAACTGCTTAAGAAATATGTTCCATTATTTTGGGATGATGAGTGCCATAAGAGCTTTGAACTACTTCTGGAAATAATGGTACTTGCACCTATTCTTAATTTTCCCAATAGGGCGAAGGAATGTCATGTACGTGTTGACGCGTTGGGGATTGCCCTGGGAATGATCCTTGCGTGGCCTAGCACCGGAAACATTGATCACCCAGTCACATTTGCTAGTTGTGAACTCACGAGTGCGAAGAACAATTATGCCACCACGAAGAGGGAAGGGTTAGCCCTGGTCCATGAAATACAGAAGCATCAGCATTATCTGTTGGCAGGACACTTTAAGATGTTTACAAATCATTCGGTTTTAAAGCCCTTGGTGAATAAGACTGTTTTGGGGGGGAAACTCTGCAGGTGGTTGTTGATGTTTCAGGAATACGATTTTGAAATCATGGTCAAGCCAGCAAAGCTGAATGTTGGGCTGGATCATTGGTCCCGACTTGAGATGGATGGGGAACCCACTAACTTGAGGGAAGGATTGCCTGATGTGCAGCTGTGCGCCATTAGGGCCGTCGATGCACACTTCACTGATATCATTCAGCTCCTTACTCCAGGCATGGCATCTGAAGAATGTTCGGTATGAAACAAGAAGGAGTTGGTTACCCAGGCGACATATTTTACCATTACCGCGGGTCCTTTATATAAACTTGCCACTGGTGAAGTGTTGTGCAGATACGTTCTAGAGCACGAAAGGCATGCTATCATGGCAGACACCCACAAAGGCATAGCAGGAGGTCACTACATAGGCAAGACAACGGCACAAAAAATCTTGTGGGCTAGGCTATGGCGACGTAGAATTACATTTGGAAGGAAAAAGCACTGGGAGCGCAGGGGTATGCTAAGTGCACCCAAGGTGCGAAAAATGGCTGTTGGAACAGTCAAATCAGGTAAAAAGAAAAAATTACCGTTGGATGGGATGGGTGGCCGACATTTAATGAGGCAATTTCTGGAGATTTTTTACCGATTGCTTGATGGTAAGTTCCACATGAAGTCTACCCTACCATTGGGTGATCGCCAAAGCTATAAAATATGTGGGCCAGAGAAGACAAGGGTTATGTATCGCTTGAATAGCTCGTACTTGGCATATTTGTCCTGGACGAATTTGTGCTGTAAGAATTTTTGTGCCTCTAGTGTCTCTTTCCTGTTTGAGCAACCTACTCCCTCGGCCAGTAGTAATTCCGAGTTTGTCTTTCACGCCAGGATGTCGGCTACGAATCCTGCTGAACCCTCAGAACCAGTCATATCGGTGGAACAGGGCACTGAGGAAGTGGTAGAAATTGAGTTTGAGGCGGAAGAAGTTTTCTCCACCATAGTCACAAAGAAGGGCAAGGAAAAAGGAGAAGACTCCGGGAAACCTCCAAAACCCGCGAAATGGGTTAAGGGGACACCTCGTGCTTCCCCGCGGAATGTAAGATCCCTGAAGGCGGCACCCTAGGCACGAGATGCTCAGGAGAAGGCCCAGCCTGTTGGACCAATCAACTGGTTACCTCCCTTCATCCGGCCGTGCAGAACCTTGACGCGCACACCAAAGAACCTCGACGGTCTGTTCACTTATTTGTAGACGCCGCTGACCCTGGGAGAAGTCCCTATCATTGGTGACCCTATTGGAAAGCTACATGAGGTCAAATTTGACGATCATGACTTGGCCAGTCTGGAGGCCTTCCCTGAGCTGGCTCTGGAATTAAAACTTGACACGATTCAGGAAGAAAATGAGATCAGAATTTTTCCTCAGCACTGGGTGCGTGGATTGGTCGAGTCTGGGCTTTTGAACTTGCTAAGGATGCCTCACTTCGGTCACTACAACGTGACGGACCGACTAGCTCGATAGTTGCTTTCCCTAGTTCATGATGGCTGCCTGTGGATTCGGGACAAGATACCCATCGACGCTGCGCTGGTGCATAAAATTACTGGCCTTCCCATGCACGACCCAAACCCTCTGGAGCACGTGGGTAAAAAGTATGAGGTATAATTGGCTAAGTATGTGTGTAAGACCTACCATGTGGAGTGCAATACTCGGGCTTTTATAATCAAGTCTATCAGTGACCAAGGCACGCAGCTGGGCATGATGTTTTTGGCATGCAAAATGATGAGAAAATGTCAGATCTACTCTGTCCCAGCCTACGTAATTCAGTTAGCAGGCCAATGTAGAAAAGGGGTATGTTTTAACAGGGCACAATATTTGCGTGATGAGTTTCTGACTAATGTTCGTGAGTCCCAACAACAGGGCCACGCCTTTTGTTATTCCTGGTTATTGTTCCTCATAGTGTTGGTTGCCTGGGAAGCCCCTGCAGAGTTAGTCCTTCTTGAACTTACCCTGGACATGTGTGAAGGGGCTCACTATGCACACTTGTGGGATTCTAAGGACCCGCAACATCTTGAGGACAACCAAGTTTTCTGGGTCCTCTTTCAGAGTAGCTTGGCCGCTGCCATTAACTCCTGACCACGGTTGTCCCCTACCATGTATGAAAATTACAAGGACATTGCAGCATTTTAGATCACTATGCACAACATCCAAATCAAAGCACATAGGGATAAAGCCTGGACTTCGCTCCCCTATATGGTGGTAGATGCAGAAATTGACAACGTCATTGCACTCTGGCCTCCTAACTGGAAGATCAGCTTCAAAACTGGTGCAAAGGGTGTCAAACATACTAGCACATCAAAAGTCACCCCCTCTGTCATCATCACGGATACCAGAGGTGCGACAAAGAGTACCAGACAAGACATAACCGTGGATGCACAAAAGGATGCACAATAGACGCAGACCTTTGAGAAGGACGTCGAGGTAGAGACTCAGGTAGATTCACAGCCAACCCTAGGAATAGAAGGATTGAATGTAGGAGGCCCTACCTCCCCCCGCGGCATGAAGCGAACAAGCGTACCTATCAAAACGCTTCGCAAGAAGCGCTCCCAGCAGACGGAACGTGACGAGACATTCACATTGACTGATGGAGACCTTGAACAAATCACGGAGGTGATCATTATGGCTACAGAGGACATATGGGTAGCCTTAGAGGAGCAGAAAAAACCTGCGGTTGACACAATCCAGGCCGAGATCCGGGTGCTACAGATGAAGACAAATACATTGTAGACCACCGCGAAGCACTCGGAGCTTGCAAACGCGATTCGTCAACTTTGCACAGATGTTACCACAGAGATCTCGGCCACAGCCACCCCTCAGGAGAAGGTTGAGAGGTTGGTCACAACACTGAAGGCCTCCCACGAGGAATTTTATATGGTCTAGGCACGAATGGAGCAGTGGATCGCCGACCTCCAGGCCAAGTTGCAGCCTAAAACACCTCTGAAGGTACGGGCCCAGCACACTGTGCTGGTCACTGATGCTATGAACACCATTACAGGGAAAATCATGCAAGGTTCCCAATTATTAGAAAGGAACATGCAACTATGGACCAAGCTCTAGCGTGACCCGATCCTACGTAGCATCAACTAGGACCTGCGGCAGAAAGAAGAAGAGTTCGAGACGTTAAAAGCTACCCTGCCCACTTTAGTTCCTGCTCAACACTTGACACAGTTGCGCATCAGTCACACCCTCTAAGATGATATTGATGAACTTCAGAAAAAGAATAACACCCTCAGCGACCGCTTGAAGTCTTGGGCTGCTGTGGCCCTCAAGCTTTCACAAGATGTGGATGTTGTGGTCCAACATTTGAACCAGACTCTAGAGAGTGCCACCACTGCGACGGAAGGCACGATTTCAGAAAATTTGGTCAACATCGCACAGAATGCTACTGCTCAGAGTGAAGGCATGCTGCCTCCATTAGCCAAGGTGATCAAATTGTTGTAGGCACAGGTGGAGAACCCACCATCTCAGTGACTCGAGACGAGTCACAAGGTTGTGTTTGGGGGAATTTTGGAATAGGGTCCCCTAAAAGCTGTGATTTTGTATAATTTTTGTATATTTTGGTCTTAATTAGTCTAATGTAGGGGTTTGGGGTGGGTCAAAGTCCCTAATGCATTGTAACGGGTCAAGGGTAGACCAAGAGTCTGAAAACCATGGTTTGTAGACCATTGGCTGCATAGGCTAAATCAGTATAAATAGATGAACCTTTTTGAGTCATAAGTAGGAAGGAATAGATATTGATGATAATTGCAAATTGTTATATTTGTTGGGTTGCTAGAGTAAGGACTCCTACTAGTTGTGTGCGCAGAGATCCTTAGTCCCGCTGTGTGTGGACCCTGCTGGCTGTGTTGAATTGTATTGGGTTTGGATGCTAATATATGCAAATCTGGTTAGAGTAGCTCTTCCTTATCTAAGTTTATGTATTACTGTTGATGCGAACTGTTGGATCTATGGTTGGCTATCTATTGTTGCTACAGATCTATCTTTGTTATAATACAAAGTATTCCTGTGATCTATTGTTTATGAATTTATGATATTACTTTTGATATTGCTGATGTGAAGGTGCTGATTTAATCTATGACTGATAGTAACTCTGGTAACTATGGACTATAACTGATTGGTGAACCTACGAATAGATATGTTTTATAGCTTCGAGAATATCCTTACTCCTGTCAGATGAATCTATGATCTGTTGATCACTGTGATTATAGTTGTTGTACTGATAGATCGGTGTTATGCACGTGGATGCGAAGGTAGTTAGTAAATATGAGCTCTGCGATATAAGTCTTTAACTAGATCTGTTAAATACAAATTTGATAAGCTGGGAACGCAGCCCTGTTTGACTTACCCACTCTCTCTCAGGGTGTGGAAACCTGGTTCCAGCACCCTCCCATATTGCTTCAAGTGATACTTTGGCCTGCGTAAGTAGGTCACTGCTGAAAGGGCCAGTATTATAGGGGTTTTTTGGCAAACCTTAACCTCTAAACTTGGGTCAAGACCCCTCGAGCCAACAAGAGGGAAACAAGGTGTTTTTTGAGTGGTTTTTGGCCCTTTTCACCTACCAAAACTTGTTGAAATGTCTCTCTCAGGGGATAAAGTTGATGTAGAAGTCATGATAAACCCAAAAATGTAAATATTTTGGAATTTCGAGGCCCCCAGCAAAAGCACAGCGTGAGGCACGCTGTGTTTTTTGGACCAAGGACTGTGCAAAAATTGACAAAAAGTCAATAAAATTCAAAATTTTCTGCAAACAATGGGATCAAAGGTAGGTCCATATATCTCTAACCATAACTCGTTTTACAAAACTAAGATAGGGTTTTGTGCTTGGGCATGTTATGAATATAAACTACACCATTTGTGAAAAATACTTTCCCATTTGGTCATAATCAAAGTTTAATTTTGATTGCTCAAAAATTGGAAAAACATTGCGCCAATAGGGAATCACGTAACGTAATCTTGCAGGGAACTTTTTAATGGCTTCCTAAGATCTAAATCATGATATGAAGGTACCATTGGAAATATTAGGATTTCATCTACACAATATACTCATCAAACACTACAAGCACTTTCTCCACTCAAACCAAAACACAAAGCATATTACAAGTTGGAAATGAAATATTTACAAAATAGAATGCTCCGAAGGGGATCAAGAAAAATACCTTTTTCAGAATTTTTCCATTTACTAGAAGGGGTTAAGATTACCCCTCCAATGTTTTCAATTGAAAAGTGCTTGGCCCAATGTTTTCTTTAATAACGAAAGGACCCAACCACAAATTTTGAAAGTCTACATGGTCTCCATTTTCCTCATGAATTTTATCCCACTTAAGTACTATAACACCTACTTCAAGGTTTCTATCAGAAGTGGATTTATCATCAAGAAAATTCTTAATAGTTTACTGATGTTCTTCAATATTTTTCTTTGCTTTCTCTCTCTCTTCTTATAACTTGAGTAGGCCATTAATTTTTTTTGCATGGAAAAACATTCAATTTCCTGCACTTTTTGGGATACCTGTAATCAAGGAAGAAATATATTAGGAGGAAGTATGGCCTCTCTTGTTGGAAACCAGGACAATATAAAGAGGGGGGGGGGGGTGGTGAATCAATATTTTAGGAAATTTTTACCCCAAAAAAAAAAAAACTTTTAATTTTTTCAAGAACTATAGGACACCATAGAGTACTGTTACATGCCATTTTGTCACCATGACATTTGATTTTTCATATGGGTCTATTACTATCCATATCATAATCCCTTAGAGGTCAAAAACACTTATTTTTCTGAATCAAGTCATGGAAATTGGAGAAAAGCTCTGTAAAACCCTTAAAATTCTGCCTGCGCAGTTTTAGTAGCCTTTCACTGTGCATACATTGATGATCCTTCCATTAGATGTGGTGACTACCGCACTATTTCCCACTAAAACTTCTTTCACTGCGCATATATTGATGATCCTTCCATTAGCTGTGGTGACTACCACACTGTTTTCCACTAAAACTTGCACACCCCCGTGAAAAGAAAGTAAAAGGAAAAAGTAACTTCTAGAAGCCTAGTTGGTCGAATATTCTCCCAGCTGGAAGCCTCTAGAGTCGCACTAGTTTGAGATTTATCCCTCTACTCATGGAGCTTATCCCTTGGTCCAAGGAACTCAAATCCCTTCATGAGAGGAATCCATCCCCCTCTTCATGGAATTGAAACTACCTCCATTTCCCTATAACTTGAGCTCAAATTTTAGGTTGAAGGGTAGATACCAATGTGATTAGAGACTGATCTATATAGTTTATAAGCTGAAGAGAGTTCATAGAGTGCATACTTTCTATACTAGCTATGAGTTTTTTTGACACACTGAAGAATACACCTTTGTTCCCATAACTTCATGCTAGTTATTCTAGAGAGGAAAGCTTATCAAACTGAAGGAGAACGATTGCTTAGGACCCCAGGATAAATCTGTACAACATCAAGGCATCCAGTTGTAAGATTTATCTTTCTAATTTATGATAATACATATGGATCTACTTTTCTCATTGTTTTGTTTATGTATTTATGGGAAAAATTTAAATACTTAGACTCCTTGATCACTAAGTTGGATTAGTACTTTTTGATTATTATATATTGCAGATGCTTTGATTATTTTTCTTGTCTTTGATTGCAGGTTCTACTCATTGGAGAACTACTTTGAAGCAACGGGACAAAGGGCTACATCAAATGTTTGGATTTCAAGGTAGGAGCATGTCCTCTTTACTTTACTATTATAATGATCTTAAAATACAATTATTCTAGAGAAAGTGGTATTCAAATGGATCTTTGTTTCTAGTTACTCGCTGGAGTACTAGGGAGACCGCTCTTGTCCACAAGAGGGATTAATCCTCGTAACAAATTGGCAACCATACTGGGGAACTAAAGCTTAGTTTTCTTTGTTTGTTTTCAGTTTGAAACTTTAGTTTTCTGATTTTGACTTCTTTGAGTATGGTTGGGTAGATAAATTTTTATAATCTCTGAGAGAGAAGTTTAGATTTTATTTTTTTCCAATTTTTTCCTTTCCTGCACGATTCTCTTTGGAAGATAGAGCGACAACCTGCGCAACTTGTTAGTTCAATCCAGTGCGCATGTGCACTGTTGTCAAATGATAAGCTACACACCCCCTGGAAAATTTTGAAAAAAATTAAATTTCTCTCTTTCAGAGGTAGATAAAAAAATTCTTCAATTTTTCCCAAATCCATCCTAGTTGTCAGATCCAGTGTGAGAACTCCCTTTCAGTAATTTTGAGTCTTGTATGATTGATCACCCATTTTCATTTTACAAGTTAGGGTTTTCCCTAGTTTATTTTTGCTCTATATGGAAGATACCTTCGTTTTCCTTCGCTCACTGGTTTTATAATCTTGTCTTCTTGTGCCATCAAGGTTATAGCTAACCTTACTTTTATGAATATTTGTTCCCTATTCATTTGCAAACCCAGAAAATCTTCTAGCTCACTGAAGCCTGATTCAATACCAAGCACTCTTGGATGATTTAATTTCTCTTGAGATAAGTGGAAACCTTATTAGTATGATCACAACTAAGAGAAATCATCCACAAAACATTCATAAGTATCCTAGTTAGGATTCAGAATTAGAATTTTGTTTTGATTTTGAAATTTATACTTTTTAGGTTTTTCTAAGGAATTGTTTTCTTTTGGGAATTGATTGATTGTTTGAAATTGTAGTTTTTATCTTGGTTATCATAGAATTTCATTCGAAAAGAGAAATTGATCATTATTGCAAATTTAGCTCTTGATGAAATTGTTTTCTTTTCAAAAAGGATTCTGTTTATGAATAAGGAAGTTTGTGTTGAAAATCAATAAATCTCTCAACTTTCTCCTAAATAGAATTCATTGAAAATAAAGAGTTGAATTTATCATATAGATGCATTTAGAGTATTTTTCATTGGGTCACAACATCATCAAAGTTTCAACTCCATACCCTTTGTGTTATATAACAACCAAATCAATACAACACATAATAAAATAAATCTCACATTTTTTACATTTTCTTGGGCTCATTCCACCAATATAGCTTAGGCTAGTGTTTTGGAATAGGTTGTAATAAATTTTCCAAAGCAGCTTAAAAAAACAAGTAGAATCTTGCAGTAGGGAAATAAAATTGTTGCATTTGTACTCTGGGAAGCTCTTCTTAAAAGAGTCAAGCACGAGATCATGTCAAACAAAGTGAGGTAATCATACCTATCTCATTGGAAAAGATAGAATATGTGCACGTACTACAAATGGTAAACCTTAGATTAACCATTGTTGAGGAGCCTGGGGTCACTTGTTGGCAAACCTCGGATTTACCATGTCGAGGAGCCTTCTAGGGGGTTGAGCTTGATACTCTGCACTTGCGTGTATATTGCATCGTAGACTGTTCCCCTAGGTGCATTTGTCTCTATTGCTAACCTTAGTGGCCATAATATTTAGGATTTTTCCGAAGGTGACGGTGGAGGTAAGGTCCCACTGTACCTAGAATAGACATCGGCTAGACTCACTTTGACTTTTCAGAGGATACTCTTCACTTCGAGATGGCATAAGTGGAGCGACTTGCACCAGAATGTTTCATTAAGTGGTTTTCGGGGTAACTGTTCCAACTGCCAAGTTTTCCACATTAACTTCTATGACGTTGGATTTCATCACCAACTAGTGTTTTTAGTGTGTAAAAATATTGTTTGTGCATGGTTTGTATCTTAGATTTTCTAGGCGTGTGTTAAAATTGCTTGTTTTCTTAGCGGCCTTAGGTCTATTTTTTGAAACATTATTTGATTTTGTGTGTTAAACATTAACCGTGGCTGAATTACCGAGACACTCTCGTAGAATGCAGGGGAAATCCCTTGAGTATCCACCGAGTCAATTCGAAAAGCTTAAATTTGAAAGAGGTCAATAATCAGGAACCAGGTCTACTAATAAAGGGGAAACATCTATAATAATACATCCCGATTACGAAGTAAATAAACCTCAGATAGTAGGAACAAATCAAGAACAACCATAAATTTCAGAAGTAATCACAGTTGAGTCTACGACCGGTGAACTATCAGATAATAAAATTATTGAACCCAAAATATCTGAGCATGAATCTGAATCTACTTCATCTGAGTCAACTTTAGAGTTCATAGCTCGAACTCCTGTTTTTACTCATTCACCTTGAGCGAAGATTTGCATTACTGAGGACATTCCTCCTGGCCTAATCAGTATCGAAGAGATTACTGACACGGAAGAAGAGATCACAATTCCTTCATGTCAAGAATATTTATATCTAAGGTATAGTGAACCGATTTACCCTTACAGTCCTTTTAAAATCAGACCCTTGGTATCAACAATTTACTGACTTTATACATAGTAATGGTCTCAATTATTCACCACACGGCATTCCTTTTTACTCCATACCTAGAGGTAGTTACATGTATTCATCAAACATGTCAAGTGAGTCATCCATGTTTTCTTCATCGCCATAATTTTTTTGGTATAGTGGTCCATCAATTCCTACTGGATACTAGTTGCTCTTTGGTACTTTCTCAAGAGCATCTCCCTCTTCTAAAAATCTTACACGATCAACTGGTCTTAATGAATCTAGTACCAAAAATTTGACAATGGAACAAGTCTATATGATGACTGGAAATATTCTGTCAACTTACTCTCAAGGTGGCAATTTATTGCCTGGGGGGAAGTATACTCCTTAAGGACCATCTCTTCAAGGGAAATACCTTATTATAGGGCCACAACCTATCCAAGGGTAGTACCCTATGTCAGGGCCACAACCTATTCAAGGAAAAACGCCTCCTCAAGGGCTTCAGTTCTATCAAGAGCAACCGTCCTTTCAAGGAGGCCAACCTTTAACTAGAAATTATCCAAAAAATTATCAAACTTACATTCCAATACCTCAAATCGGTTATGGTTAACCTTATGCACCACAACCTTTAATGGGAGCTCCTTATCCTAGTGTTAATATCCGTCGTTCAATCAACATCATTTGAAACCTGTTGTACAAGTACCTTATAATCAACCTGGTCAGCTAACTGGTCAATTTGGTTATACCTAAGTCCAACAATCTGCCCAGCCCGCACTTCAAATTACAGCTCAATTATCTATACCTAGAAGTTAGCAAGCTGGTTTGCGTACTCCAAGAACTCATGTCCAATATGTTGTGCAAAATTCTGTTCAAAAACCAAGTACACCTATCCCTGGATTTTCTCAAGTCCCTATTGTTTAAACCCTTCAAACAACGACATCAACTGTAACACAGGAAATCCCTCAAGTCACTACTCATCAAACTGGACCTATTGTTCAGTCTAATTTTCAAACCTCTGCAGGAAAACTTGGTGCAACTACAATTCCAACAAACCAACCTTCTATATGTTAGTTTGCGAATCAACCTTTTCAAGGGAAGTTTCAATATGGACCAACATGACAAAATCCAGTCTACCAAGGTCAACCATACCCTGGTTATACATATCAAATACCAACTCAACCTCAGTTTGGTATGGCTAACCCTTGATACCCCGGAGTTATTCCAATCCCATCTACACAAGCTATTCTAGGTTATCATGGATATCCTCCTCTGGGTACTGGTATTGTTCCTCAAGGTTATCAGTTTGCTCAACAAGACCCTAACTGTTGGTTACCATTTATTGAAACTTTATACTTGCCAGATTTGTTGCACCTCACGAATGATCCAATTTATTATCTTCCGTTTTGGCTGGCAATGCCAACTAAGTTGCCCAGTGACATACCTAATGTTACACTATTTTTTGGTCATCTAACCTATTATCATTAGATGGACCCAAGTACACCATGTAAGACCAATTTTACCCTAAGTAAAATTGCTTTCACTATGTACAATAACTTAATAAACCACATTTATTAGGTTGTTTATGGTCTAAACAAGAAACCCCAAAAAGGAAATATTAAACAAACCTATTTTGTTTAATTTTCCTCATGGAATAATTAATTAAACCATAATTTAACTATTATTCCTAGTCATGTTTAACCCAAAAACAAAGAAATTAATTAGATAAACCTTTATTTATCTTATTATTTTCTAGGAATAATTATTTAATCTCATTTAGATAATATTCCTTGTTAAATATGACCAAATCACCCACAAATAATTAAATAAATCATTATTTATTTGATTATCTTCTAACCGCTTCCTTAAAAAGATAAATAAATCATTTATTTATTTATTTTTGACAAATAAAGGGATTTGACCCAAGTCAAATAATTTTTCCCTCCAACAAATATAATAAAATATTCCATAAAAGGTGGATCTAGATTTGGTTAACATTATTTTAATCATGCACCAAGATCTAGAATGACCCGATATTTTGTTATAAATAGGAGGGTTTTTCCTACCATTCTTCACCTTTTGTTGCCTATTAGATCACTCTGGATCTATACACTTGGTCACATTTTTCCACTATTTGTTGTGTGAGCTCCCTTTGAGTTCTATTCTTTGTGTGGGTTTTCTACACCAACAAGAGAGAGAGATTTTAGATCTGAAGTGCTGAGGACTTGCAAGAACCCATCCCATTGAGGAGAATTGGATACGCCTTCTTGTTTTCCTCCCAGGTGCCCTTAGTACAAAAAATTCTTTCAAAAATTGTTCTTGTATTGTCTATTGGTATATGGAGCAAACCCTTCTTTTTACTGCTTAATGTCTTTCCATGCATAGATCTGGTTTTTTGCAGCTCTTTTCTTGATCAAATAACCGTAGATCTGAAGATATTGGCAGCCACTTTTGTTGTTAGGGCTATTAGTTATGCATAGCTAAAGTGGTCATTTTTCGTACACTTCGACAAAGGATTCATACTAACAAATGGCGACTCCATACGGGTTTTAAATTACGACCGTTGTCGTTTCTCATATTCCTGCATATCCAGCTACTTCAGACCTTAGGGTTTCTTTTCAGCTTTTTTTTTCCTATTTTTATGTTTTTTTTCTCACATAAAACCCTAAAACATTAAAATTTCTAACTTCCGTGTGTTTTTGGCCCTATTGCGCAGGTAAGCGACATCAGCCGCAACTGAGACGACAAATTTTCCGCAAATCTGCCGCCGAGACAACCGGAACGGGAGGTCGCACTTTTTAGCCCAAAAACTGTGACCTGGACCTCCAGGTCGCACTTTTTTGCCCATTTTCTGCGACCTGCACTGAAAACAGGTCAGAACCTGCGACCTGCCATTTTTTCAGCTATTTTTCTGCAATTTTTCTGGGTTTTTCTGAAACTTCTGTCAGGGTTTTCCAGCCTCTGTCTCAGCCCGTTTCAACTTGTTCCTGATCTGTTTTGCTCATCTAAGTGGGAACCTAGCCCCCTAGGGCTTCAGTACCCTCCACTTTTGGTGGAAGAGTTTTAGCTGCTTTAGGTGTCTGATTTTTCAGAGTTTCAGTCTCCCCTTTTCCAGATTTGTCACCTCCTTTTCAAATCCATTTTAATCAGCACTTCTACCTCTCAAATCACCTCCTGAAGATTTTTTTGGATCTACTTTCAGGGCCTCCTCCTTGCCCCTTCCGCTTTTTGCTGATTTCCTCCTTTTTTCCAGCCACCTTGCCTCTGCCTCTTGGCTGTGATTTGCACCTCTTTTCAGCAGCTTTATCCTTTAGATCCCTGTCCCTCTTGACCCTAGATCTATTGGCCTCTTGTTAAGTGTGTTTTGACTAGATTTTTGCCCTTTTTTAGATTAGTTTTGAGTGACTCACCTTCTTGGGTTGAATCGATGCACTAGTAGCTGTTATTTTTCTGTTATTTCAGCATTATATACTGTTCTCTGCAGATTTATTTTCAGTTACGCATCACACTTTTTTCTCTTGCTCTCAAAACAAAAAGGGTTTAAAAATTAAAATTAACGCACGCCACACACTCACCCTAAGCGAAGAAGAGCCTGGTTTACACCGCCAGGCAAAGACTTTAAAATCAATTGACACTACACCTATCTGCCCTTGGTTCGACTTGATTCTGCACCTCCTTGCCCTTGTGGTCATTCTTCTTCCCCTTGTGCCGTGTTTGTGTTGTCATCATTGCGCCCCCAAGGCGCACTTCCCAGAGACTTCTTGGCCTTCACCCTCAGTTTTCGGTCAATCGACCTGCTCCGTCCTGCCGTCGTCGAGCCAGTCCTCCTTCGAGTCTGCACTCCGACTCCTCTTCTGATTCATTAGGTTCTCCTCCTCCTTCTGGTTCTCCCCCTGTCACCTTCACTATGTCTGGTCCAGGGCCTAACGTTGGCGGTGCTCCCAAACCTAATGCTGGAACTAATACTAGCGGAACCGCCACAGGAACTACCTCGGCCATACCCTTGCTTCCGTACATCGCAGGCCTCAGCCTCCCCGATTTTAATCAGTTGATTAATGACCCTATCTGCCACAATGTTGGTTGGCCTGCTATGCCAACCAAGCTCCCCTCCGACATCCCTAAGTTCGAAGGCCTTGCTGGAGAAGATCCAACCAATCATGTCCGATCTTTCCACATGCGGTGTTCCTCCAATTCCATTACCGATGACTCCATCCGTCTTCGATTGTTCCAACGCACGCTTACCGGCGAAGCTTCTAAATGGCATGTAGACCAAGCCACCTCTTCCCATACCACCTTTGCGACCATTTCCCAAGCCTTTTTATCTTACTTCCAGCTCCCTCTCCGATACGATACTGGTACGGAGCTTTTGACCTCTTTCAAGAAAACCTCTTCAACCCGCCTTTCCGCTCATGTCCAGGAATGGCGACGAAGACGAAGCTTATGTCGAGCTCCCCCCTTCGAAGATCGGATCTATATGGACTGGTTCCTTCGCTCTCTCTTAGCTCCCATTGGCAAAGATGTCGCCTCCCATTTTCCTCAAACCGAAGAAGCCGCCCTCCAAATAGCCTTGAAATATGACCTGATCTATGCTCAGTCTGGTTATGTTTATACCGTTCTTCCTGACCTCCCCAGGCCCGGTGGTGCTAACGCCCCGGGGGCATCTCATTCCACCGACGGTATCGTTGGAGCCCTTTCCCATCCGTACGCTCAACCTCCTATGGGCTATGGTCTCCCTCGGGGAGGGGCCAACACCTCTAGCACTCTTCCCCCTCCCGGTAGCATGTATCCAGGATACGGCATGCCTCCTCCTTTTACCGAACCTCCTGCTTACCTCAATGTTGCCCAACCTAACCATTACCTTTATCCGCAGCCTGGTGCACCAGCTCCTCCAGCATATGCGCTTCCATCTCCCTTGCCTCCTCCAAACCCGCAACAGCACCTACAGCCCCCTCTAGGGAAAGTATTTGCACAGCAGGGCGCGACTAATCCCCCTTCTTCTCAAAGAAGGCGGAGAGGCAATCCAAACCAATCTGCCCCTGGTACTCGTGGACCCAATCCTCAAGGTGTTGACCCTAACACTGCTAACCAGCAACAGGGCACTCAGCCCAAGCCGGACAGGCCGCTTCGCACAAATAAGCCTTGTTTGTGTTGCGGTGTTTATGGTCATTACACCCACGATTGTCCCCTCTTACCCCAAATGCGGCAGATGTGGGAGTCTCAAGCCACATTGCGCGGACAACACGCCTCCCCTCATGCTCCTCCTAATGTGGCCACTACCCAACCAGCTGTGTTTACTGATCCTTTCCCTCAGCAAGGATTCGTGGCTACCCAACTTCCTAACAGCCAGGTCGCCACTCCACCTTCCCTTTCTGGTTCCTCCGATTACCAGATCCTTATGATGAACTCTGATCCTTCCCCAACGGTCGACCTTCACCTTCAAACTCGGTCTCGCCAGTACCCCAAGCCTCCTGCTCAGTCTGCCCCCGAGTCCCCTTCTTTCGGTTCTACAGAGCCTCTTTCGACAACCAATGGTCCCTTACATATCCCTCAACCCAAATTTGAGGTCCATCCCAAGATTCCTAAAGGACTGTTACGTCGAAATGCTGCTTCTGGTCGAGCTGCTCATTCGTATAGCATAGTAGATGATTTGGCGCAATCTCCTGCTGCCATTTCCACACTGGAACTCCTCCAGTCGTGCCCTTCCCAAAAGAAGGCTCTACTATCTGTCGTGGGCGCTGTAGATCCTGCTAATGACCAAATGATTGTGTTTGACGCCCATCAATCAGACCATCCTCCCCTTCCTGCTTCCGTCGCCTTCCAAATCCCAGTCAAAATCTGGAACGCCAACGTTTCTCGGTGTATAATTGATGAGGGGGCATCCACTTGTGTGATGTCCGCTTCGGTTTGGAAGCAACTCGGATCTCCTGAGTTGGCCCCTTCCACGATCACCCTTCGAGCGTGGGACGGCCATGCCTCCCAGCCCATTGGCCTTTTCCGTAATTTTCCTATCACCCTTGCCGGTAAGACCGTTTGCGTTGACGTCGAAGTCATTGATGCCCCTCTAGACTACAACATTCTATTGGGGCGAAGCTACACCTATGCCATATCTGCTGTCCCATCCGCGGTTTTTTGCAAGATGTCTTTCCCTCACAATGGAAAGATAGTCACCATTGACCAGATATCTTACCATGAGCCGCCGTCTCAGACCTCCCCCGAGATGACCATCTCTTCTGTAGCCAATAAGAAAACCGTCGATTCCTTGACCAGTGTCTCCCCCGGCGTCTACAAATATTCCTCCCTGCTTGGAACTTTTCCTGGTCTTCCCCCTCCTCATATTTCTGATCCCAGCTTGTCGAATGTTTGCATGATGCAATCATCTCGGGCTGCCCTTAAGCGGCCCACTTTGGCTAGTCAGCAACCTCAGACTCAACCTCGTCCATCGCAACCTGCTCCTAGCCCTTCATCTCCGCCAGCCGGACCTCCTCCTTCTGGCCCTGCTCCTACAACTGGTATCCCTGAACCCCTTTATCCCCCTGGAACGGTTTCCCCAGGCTTTAACCATCTCGAAGCCATCCCTCCTGGTCATTATCCCGCTGGTCAGATACCATTCCTGGCTCCCCCTCCCGGAATCTATTCGGTCCCCGTCATGGCCACCCTCTCTCTCCCTATCCTGACCCTGGGTATACCCATCTGGTACCTTGACCCTCCAGCCGCTACCCCTCCTGGTCACCCCAAACCCTATCTTGCTTTGACACCGGTTCAACCGGTTCCCCTTGCTTCCTCCGTTGCTACGGTGCCCCCTGCACCTCCCTAGGACCTTACCCCTGTGGTGACAGCTCCAGGAAAGAAAGGCAAAGCTCGCAAGGGGGCATCCAAAGACAAGGCCACCTCGACTGACCCCGCTCCTCCTCCGCCCGCAAAGCCTTGCGCGTTGTGTGATGTCGTCGGTCACGCCACCCATACTTGTCCTAAGTTGCCCCGCATTCAACCCATGGTTAAAGTCGCGTTCCCTGAGTCTACAGTCTCCGACCCTTCTCTTCCGTCCTCGTCCGTAACCATTCGGTCGCGCTGGTCTCACCGGCTGAAGTTCCTTGAGCTTTTAATTTTAATTTTCAATGATCCAGTAGCCAATTATTTGGATGGTTTTTATAGTCAGAATGTTCCTCCTTTAGTTAGTTGTGAGCCTGAAAACAAAGGTAAGGAAAATTTTATCTAGCAGCCAACATTTTTGTTTTATTTGGAAAAGTTTCCATCATATTCATTACAAATATCACAAAAAAATTTGCAGCCTTGTCGGGACAGATATAAGATGAAGTTGCAGGAAATCAAGGTTGTGGGAAAGCAAGGTTGCAGATCAAGATATATCAAAACAAAATTGTAGTCTACCAGAGGACCTATTATTCAGTGTGCCTTCCTATGAGGATCCTTTTGTAGAATTCTTTAAGTCATTTAGTGGGCTCATGTTCTTTAATTTCATCGTTGTTGAAAATGTTTGTGAGTTTCTATGGGAGTTTTCATTCATTAGTTTTCCCTTTTTGATTGGAAGAAAGAAAATGCAGAGAATTAAACCAGTGGATAAGGTGCTTGTGTGGTTGCACTGGGATTTTTAATCGAGCATCTTGTGGATTATTTGAGCTAGCAATATAGCAGGTGTGGAAAACTATCATTCAGGTTGGAAGCTCGAGGAGAAGGCCGTAAGACTTTGGTGGTGGGATGTCAAAATTTTCCTTATTTATTTTGAAGTTTGCAGTTTGTAAAGTGTCAGTTTAAATCAATTTAATTAGTCATTCATCTAGTTTAATATTTGTTTTTAGTATTTGACTCCATTTCCCAATGGTTAGGCACACTGTTTGTGGTGTTCTTTGGCACTACACTGGGAGGCTGCCATCCTCATTAGAGCGAATGTTAGGGTCATAAGTTTTCATTGTCAAAGTGTTTTCCATGTTATATAATTTTTAGTTTTTGAGCAAGTTGAGGCTATGACCACCGCTGCTGTCATAGCCTCAAAGTCATTGTTTGACATCATTTTATTTCTTCCATGAAGGGTTCATTGAAATTTGTAAAAAAGAGTCTCAGACAGTGTTAATGACAATTCAAGCAAGAGATAAGGGTAATCCGTCAAATTTATAGAGCTTATCTTCACTGTGAAAATATTTTGTGGAAAAGTGCCACTTCGACTTGTTGCTGCACAACGATCCACTTTTACCTAAGTCTAAGGGGATGGGTTGTCCTGCAATACAATTTAAGTCCTTAAGTTAACCTAGTTCTTTTCAAGGCTTGATTTTTGATGCCTTCACTTCTTGGAAATGGAGAACATGTAGTCAAATGGGTGGTGATGAATAATTTCTATTAAAGCAGTCATTAAAAGTGAAAATTCTTTATGCACTATGCTCGGGAGATAGGAAGATGGCAGTAAATCTCCTGAAATATCTTGGGTATATCGATGAATGTTTGGAAATTGATGATTTGATGTCCTTATTTGAGTACTGCTCCAAAACTCCAGAGCCACAATTTACTATGGAGTTGTTGAGATTTATTGAAGAAAATAAGCTAAACATTGGCCAAAGTGGTCATATATATATTATGTGTGCGCTTTGTAAAGGTGGTTTTCTTGATGAGGCTTTAAATTTGATAATGTGGCTTGGAGAAAATACTTGTACAAAACCGGGGTTGTCGATGTATAATATTTTCTTAAATGGATACTCATAATATCATAGCTTGGTTCATGCTAATAAGTGTTTTAAGTTGGAAAGCAAGAGCATTGGAAAATCTGAAATAAATTTTGCTAAATTAATGGAGCTTACGAGGCCCTGTAGGAGATGGTAACTGTTTTGTCAAAGGTAAAAAAAACTATACAAATATAAAAAAATGGACGGTTTTGTGCATAAAAAAATGGACATTCCAATTCCCACTAAACTAGATCACGACAATATGAAAAAATCATTAATTCAAATGCATCCAACTGAAGCTCTAGAAGATTCTAATGGTTTGTGCATTTATCAAATGGATCCTCTCATTTGATTTATCATGTGAAAATGGATAAACTGTTAAGATCAGATACCGAGATATATTGAACCAAACTCAACCTACTCGTTGCACAGCGCTGCGTAGCGTACTCTGTTCTTTGACATCATTTTTAAATGATGATTCCAACCAAAAAAAGGAAAATTATGGGAAACTTAAAGAGTTTTTTCTAAAGGGCGAGCCAAATAATAATAACCTATTCTAGTTTTTTCACAAGTTTCACATATTAGGAGTTTTGAATGCATATTCAAAGCATATTATTTGTAATTTGTAAATTTTATGTTCTAGTCATTGTTTTGCAGAGCGTTTTCTGAGAAGATGGGAAGAATTTGGAGAAAATGAGATAATTTTATCTTCAAAACAATCTCATCTGCAATTACCTCCTTCAGTTGTTACACAAGTGTTACTGTTTGGGAGATATACCTAAAACACAAGCCCGCTACATATGAGTTGCGCAACTATTGCACAACTTCTACACATAGGTGGAATGGAGCGTTTCGAGGATACTATTTGTCAGGAGGTGGATGGAGGAGTGTGTTTCTGAGTCATGAGCTCAACAATCACTGAGTCATCAACCAAGTGTCTTCTTTTATTTGGAAAGTAATGCGAGAAGGGCATGCTACGCAATTGTTGCACAACGCAGATTTGGAAACTCATTATTGTTTCTTATTTTTATGTCAACAGTATGGTTCAATGATTAGGATAATAATTTTATCGATTTGGATATTTTTTGAGATAAGATAGTATGATAAGATTTAAATTAGAATTTGTTTTTTCCTTTAAAAGAAAAAGACTGCCAATATGTTAAAGTTACTTCTTTTGTGATGAATCTGTTGAACCCTTAGTTAAACTGAGAGGGGGGGGGGGGGGGGGGTGGGAAGGTGAATCAGTTTAACACATTCATGAGCTTTTAAAACTTTTCATTAAGATTATTTACAACTTAATTTCATGATCAAATTTATATGTGAACAACCTTAATATGTGAGCAGCAAGTATTAAGATAATGTGACAACAAACTTATTATGAGAGCAGCAAGTATTAAGCAGATTGAATAGATCATATCAACACATATGCATCACACACAGAGACATCAGATATAAGTGGAAACCCATAAAGGGAGAAAACCACATCTTATTATTGTTGTGATGCAAAGGCAAGCTTCGACTCCCTCTCACCACTGATTTTCTGTAGGCACCAACCCACAGGAGGCTCCAACCTCAATTATGCAAGCTACAACTTGCAAGGAAGCTCCAAATCCCATCAATTTTCTGCAAGCACCAACCTACAGGAGGCTCCAACCTCAATCAGCTACAACTGACATATATCAAGCTACAACTTGATAGGGAAGCTCCAACTTCCTCATTCTATCAAAAGAAAACATTTTTTTATTTACCTTGAATATCAACTCTGTTCTGTACCTTCTTTTGTGCTGTCCTCCAGTCTTCAAATCTATCTTATATTATCTCTAATTTTTCACAGCATCTCTTTCTGCTCCTCTTTCTTCTTATCTTCTCTGCCTCAATTCTTCATTCTCTGCATTCTCTAACCTCACTATGCATATCAATGTGATATCCTTTATACAGTTTGCCTCATAGTTGTTCGTATTCCACAGGGAATTCGAAGTGAATAGCCCTGACTCTTCACCTTCTGCCTTCCCATTTCTTTGTCCAGCTCATTCAGAAAAACTACAAAAAATTGTACAAATTTCAGTTTTACAGTGGAGTTTTGTTTCCTACGAAGACTTGCTAGTGCATCACAAACAATATAAACCAATTAAAAAACATTTACATTCAGTTTCAACATGGATTACAAATCAACACATTCGGCTTTTTGGATCACTGCGTGTTTGTCTCTTCTGCAGTTGTCTCTGTCTTTTTCTTTTCTGTATGTTCTCCTGTTCACTGTCGTTGTGTAACTGCTACATATAAAACTGCCATGTTATATAACTCAAACAACTTTCGGCGATATAATGATAATAGACCATTTTGAACATAGAAAGAATACCCTTTCGGGCCCACTAGCCGAACTTTTCTTATTCTCCGATGCGATGAGCCTCCTCCAAAGATTTCTGATTGTGATTACTCCTCTTGCGATGGTTCTGATGCGATTAATCGCAATCAAAACTTTCAATGGTATGTGCCTCTGCTCTGTTTAACTCCAATGCGATGGTTCACTGTTCACAGATATATATATGTGTGTGTGTGTGTGTGTGTGTGTTGTTTTATATATATATTTTCCGCTTTACTTTCCTTTTACTCTTCAGCTTTGGTTAATAACTCGAAGCAACCATATATTAAATCTTTCTTTTGTATGGAGCCCACATTACAGATATATGTAGAAATTTGAATAATAGCTGAATTATTCACCGAGATTATCCTGATTACACACTATTTAAGCTTCATGCATAATACATAACCTCTTCTACAATTGATCATCAATTTGCGGAAATAGAAGCAGTCGCATGCGCACATTAAAACATAATCAATCACACATATAACACAGTATGTAATGGGGAAAGCTTACAGCTGAAAACCCCCAACTATCTGTATATTATAATGACAGAGAACATGTAACAATACATAACACAAAGCTCCTCACAGCTCTCAGCACTATCTCACATGCTACACACAAACTAGCTCAGATATAGAACAAGTCACAAGTTCAAATCTCCTCCACAAGTCTGCCTGCCTCTACTGCGCAATCCAAGATGAATAATTATAAGATCCAAGTTAGAATCCCACTGGCTTGTACTGCGCAATCCTCATTGGCAATCTCAATCAATGTGTGTGCAAATCTCATGCACAGCTATAGTCACAACTGATAGTACACTCACCCTTTCACTCACCTCTAACACTGGTCTCCACTGAATTGTCCATGCATTGCAGTTAACTGATGTATTCTTTAGTTGATTTATGAGTTAATAATTAGTGAATTAATCAATAATTAATTCACACCACTCATCACTAGTGTATTTATCAGTTAGACTAAATACAACTAGTTCAACTAAGTTAAACCGAACACAACTCCACCAACTGTCTCATCAACTCCACCAAACTCTGCCACATGAGTTCTAACTGAAGTCAACCATGCAATAGCTCAAATAACCCTTAGGAAAAGCGTATTTCCTTCTGTCAGTTGCATGTGCCACATCCAAGCATCAAACTGAAGTGCTCCAAGAGGAAAAGATAATGTTTATAGTCTAAATATTATTAAGGGTTAATAATATTCGACTGTTCTATTTTTAGCCCGGCAGTCTAAAAATAGAAACCACCCAATGTCTAAAAATAGAGGTCCATCTACTTTTACCAACTCGACCAATCATCCATAAATAGCATCCTGCAACTCATAGACCATGATCCATATGTCTAAAAATAAACTTTGCGCCAAAAATAGCCTGCGGGCCCACTTAGTGAAGGCGACTTCATTTCACTAAGCTCCATCATCTTGTTGCATTTTCAACACTCCCTCTCAACAAGATATGGATTATCTGCAACCCCTATCATGCCTCTGTGGAATTCGAACTTGCTCCTGGTGAGCGCCTTCGTCAATATGTCAGCATCCTGATCCTCCGTGGGAACATATGAAAGTAACATGATTCTCCGCTGAACACAATCTCTGATATGATGGTACCTGATGTCGATGTGTTTGGATCTATCATGAAATATTGGATTAGCCGAGAGTTTAATGCAACTCTAGTTATCACAATAAATCACAGTAGGCTCCAAGTGTGACCCGAACAACCCGACCAGAATCTTCCTCATCCATATGGCCTCGCATGCAGCCAAGCTTGCTGCCATATACTCAGCCTCTACTGAACTGAGTGCCATGGATCTCTGCTTCCTACTGTACCAAGAAATTCTTGTCGACCCGATACTGAAGATCCCTCCATATGTGCTCTTTCTGTCCATTGGGCTCCCTGCCCAATCTGCATCCGTGAAGCCACATAGCTTCACCTCATCCTCCTATCTATACCACAATCCATATCCCGATGTGCCTCTAAGATAATGCAATACATGCTTGCCTGCCTTCCAGAAGAGCTTGGTTGGCTTAACCATAGCTTGTGAAAGCTGGTTAACAGCATAGCATATATCGGGTCGTGTATTGACCAAATACATAAGCGACCCCACCAACTGTCAATAAACAGTGGCATCCACTACCTCTGCCGAAGTAGCATCCTCCTTCCTCCAACCTCCAGGAAGAGGAGTATCAACGAGCTTGCAGCCATGCATGTTGAAATTCTCCAGTATCTCCCGGGCATACTTACCCCGAGAAACAAATATTCCATCACTGCACTGCCAAATTTCCAATCCCAGGAAATAATGAAGGAGGCCCAAGTCCTTCATCTAAAACTCTCTAGCAAGATCCTCCTTGCATGAAAGTATCAACAGATCATCACCCATCAAAATCAAATCATCTACATAAAGTACAATGATCAGCAACTTACCCTCCACCACAATCTGGTATAGGTTAGGATCTGCCTCACTCTTGGAGAATCCAAGTACGGTGAAATAACTGCCTATCCGTGTGTACCAAGCACGAGGTGCTTGTTTCAACCCATACAACGCTCTCTTGAGCCTGCACACATGCGACTCGCTGCTGAAGATCTCGAAACCTTTGGGCTGCTCTATGTACACCTCCTCCTCAATGACTCCGTTGAGGAACACAGTCTTCACATCCATCTGATGAATGTGCCACCCCATCTGCGTTGAGAGAGCAAGAATCGTTCGTATGGAAGAATACCTTGCGACAGGTGCAAAGGTCTCCTCATAATCGATCCCATCTATCTGTGAGAAGCCTCGGGCAACAAATCTTGCCTTGTACTTCTCCACACTCCTGTCAGCCGCCTGCTTCACTTTGTAGATCCATCTCAAACCCACCACTGATTTCCCTTCTGGTCTTGGGAAAATCTCCCATGCATTGTTTCTGACAATCGAATCATACTCTTCCACCATGGCATCTACCCATGTGGGGTCCTCCACAGCTTCCTCGAAAGAGGATGGCTCTGTCACGACACATTTTCTCACAAGAACCATGTATCCAGTGTACCGGTCCGGTGACTGTCTCTATTTGCATTGTGCTGTAGGTGGTCCTACAACCTTCTCTGCATCTTGAGCCAGTCGCTCAGCTTCTGTAGTGCGCTTCCGCCCTCTGATGGTTGGCGTTGCATGAGTGGTCTCTTCCACTCCATGAACCTCATCTTGTGGCTGATCCACATCCTGAGACTCATCCTTAGGAACTAATAGCTCCTCATCTGCATGCAAGTGTGGCTCCCTCTCAAGCGAACACTTCATGGCTTTATCCTCCTGAAATTTGATATCCCGTCGCACAACAGTCTTGCGACTGTCTGGAAAATACAGACGATAGTTGTGGGGTGTATCAGTGTACCCCACAAATATCCCAACCTCTACGGTCGGCTCCAGCTTATTCCTGGCATCCTTCGTCACATGCATGTAGACAGGTGAACCAAAAATCCTCAAATGGGAAATATCAGGCCTCTTACTAGAAAACGCCTCCTCGGGTGTACTCATGCCAAGTATCTTGTGAGGACAATGGTTCTGCACATATACTGCAGTATTGCATGCCTCCGCCACAAGTGAATGGGTAGGCCCTGATCATGCAACATCACTCGTGAAGCACCCATGATCGTTCTATTCTTCCGCTCAACAACCCCGTTCTGCTGTGGGTTATGAGGTGCTATGAGCTCTCTCCGTATTCCTTTTGTGCTACAAAATTCCTTGAATTCGGCAGAGATGAATTCACCACCATTGTCGCTCCTAAGAGCCTTCACATGCTTCCCTGATTCCTTCTCAACCAGCGCCTTGAACTCACAGAAATTTGAGTATGTCTCGCTCTTCTTCTGCATGAAGAAGATCCAACACTTCCGAGAAAAATCATCAACAAAGATCACATAGTACCTGTGCTTTGCTGTCGAAGCTACTGAGAAAGGTCCACACACGTCTATGTGAATTCTCTCAAGGATCATCGTGGTGTGACTATCCTTCTCATGAAAGGTGGCTTTCACAAATTTTCCCAAGGTACATCCCTTGCACTGATCTGAATGCACAAGAGTACCCTTAGGAAGCCCAGTAGAAATCTGCTGCAGTATCTTCAAAGTTCCATGGTGAAGGTGGCCCAATCTCTGGTGCCACAGCTCGCCATCATCCCGGCTCACCACTCCTTCTGCCTTGCGTGCCATTGCTGCACAACCATCTACTTGCAACTGATAAAGGTTCTTGACTCGAACCCCTATCTTCCAGGTTTCTCTAGTTTTCTTACTGCGCAGGAAAGCCTTTCCCTCGCTGAAGACAACATCATATCCCTTGTCTTCTAACATAGCCACATAGATAATATTCTTCTTCAATCCTGGAACATGCATCACTTCCTTCAATACGAAGGGTTTACCAGACTCCCTCTCAAAGGAAATAGTACCGATACTGGTCGCACTGTACCTACCATCATCGCCCATCTCGATGTGCACTCCAAGATCTTTCTCATCCAGATCTGAAAACCAATCTCGATCTCCTATCATGTGAAAAGACGCACCACTGTCCAAGAACCAAACTGAACCCATCACACTTGATACCAAGCATGCGATCAGTGAAAATCCAGCTCAAACTGCGAGGCTAAGGCCTCTCCCGCTACAGATCCAACAGCATGCTTATTTTTCTTCTTTTGCGGACAATTTGTGGCATAATGTCCGTGCTGGTGACAGTGAAAACACTTCAACTTGGACATGTCCTGCTTCTTGCCTTTCGCATCGGAATGTGAAGATTTCTTGCTCTTCCCCTTCTTTGCTTTGGCAGCCAAAGTGAAATTTTCTTCATCAGATGCCTTTGATGAAGGTCCGTCCCTGGTGCTCCGCCTTATCTCCACTTGCATGAGATCCGACCAAAGTCGCTCCCATCCTGGCAATTTCTCCCAACCATTGATAGAGTCCTGATAGGAATGAAAACTCTTCGGAAGACCAAGGAGAGCCAAGTCCACCAAGTCCTCCTCATCTATAGTCACCCCCACACTTCCTAGCTCATCCCTGCATTGGGTGAACTTCATGAGGTACTTGGGTATACTGTCACCTTTCTCCATATTTATGTTTCTGAGTTTATCCTTGAACGCCAACTTCCTCTAGTCGCTCTTGCTTTGGAATAAATCTGTCAACGATTTCCACATCAAGTATGGATAATTTTTTCCATGCAGGCTGGATACAATGTGATCCTTCACGCCCTCCAACATAATCCTTCGACATTTTGCTGTCTTCTTTTGCCAAGCCTCAACTTGAGCAGCATCAGTAGGCTTTGGGACTTCAGCATCTATGAACTCCTTCAACCCATTTTCATCTAACACCGCCTCCATCCTGTCCTTCCATGCAACATAATTCGAGCTGCCCTCAAGGGCATACTCCAATCGCAATCCGTTGAAAGACATTTCAACTTCGACACCAAGAAAACTCTGCTGCAAATTCGAATTCCACCAGCTCAAAACTCAACCGCTTCTGATCTGTGAGAACAAAGTATTTCTAGCACAGAGATCGACTGTAGGGGCATTTACTGGATATATCACCTTTCAAAGAAAGGATGGATCCAAAGGCTACCTGGCCCGCTTACAGACTCTGTCTACCGAAATAAATTGTAATCACTGTAATAGATCCGATGATCAATTTCGCTCCGATACCATGTAGAAATTTGAATAATAGCTGAATTATTCACCGAGATTATCCCGATTACACACTATTTAAGCTTCATGCATAATACATAACCTCTTCTACAATTGATCATCAATTTGCGGAAATAGAAGCAGTCGCATGCACACATAAAAACATAATCAAGCACACATATAACACAATATGTAATGGGGAAAGCTTACAGCTGAAAACCCCCAACTATCTGTATATTATAATGATAGAGAACATGTAACAATACATAGCACAAAGCTCCTCACAGCTCTCAGCACTATCTCACATGCTACACACAAACTAGCTCTGAGATGAACAAGTCACAAGTTCAAATCTCCTCCACAAGTCTGCCTGCCTCTACTACGCAATCCAAGATGAATAATGATGAGATCCAAGTTCGAATCCCACTGGCTTGTACTGCGCAATCCTCATTGGAAATCTCAATCAATGTGTGTGCAAATCTCATGCACAACTATAGTCACAACTGATAGTAGACTCACCTTTTCACCCACCTCTAACACTGGTCTCCACTGAACTGTCCATGCATTGTAGTTCACTGATGTATTCTTTAGTTGATTTATGAGTTAATAATTAGTGAATTAATTAATAATTAATTCACACCACTCATCACTAGTGTATTTATCAGTTAGACTAAATACAACTAGTTCAACTAAGTTAAACCGAACACAACTCCATCAACTGTCTCATCAACTCCACCAAACTCTGCCACATGAGTTCTAACTAAAGTCAACCATGCAATAGCTCAACTAACCCCTAGGAATAACGTAATTCCTTATGTCAGCTGCATGTGCCACATCCGTAGCTCGAACTGAAGTGCTCCAAGAGGATAAGATAATGTTTATAGTCCAAATATTATTAAGGGCTAATAATATTTGACTGATCTATTTTTAGACTGGCAGTCTAAAAATAGATTCCACCCAATGTCTAAAAATAGAGGTCCATCTATTTTTACCAACTTGAACAACCATCCATAAATATCATCTTGCAACTCAGAGACCATGATCCATATGTCTAAAAATAGACATAGTCTAAAAATAGACTTTGCGCCAAAAATAGCCTGCGGGCCCACTTAGTGAAGGCGACTTCTTTTCACTAAGCTCCATCATCTTGTTGAATTTTCAACACTATACTCCGCCTCATTTATTTTTCCAATCGCAATTGCAACTTATAATTCCTTATTCACTTATACCTCCGCTGCACCGATGCGATTTCTTCCTTTGCGATTTTTTTAATGGGATCAATTGCAATCGCAACTTCAAATAGTATGTGCCACTGCTCCTTTTTATTCCGAAGCGATGGATTACTGTTCACTAATAAAAGTATATATATATATATATATATATATATATATATATATATATATATATATATATATATATATATATATATATATATATATATATATATATATATATATATATATATATATATATATATATATATATTGTTTCATATATATGATTTGAAGATATGTCGCTAGTTACACAGTGTGGACTCTGCTAATCGTACGTAAATAACAGCGAAGAGGAAAGATATAAACGCAAACAAGTATATATATATATATATATATATATATATATATATATATATATATATATATATATATATATATACTTACTACATTAATATCTTTTTCCTCTTCAGCCTTGATTATTTGATTTCCATCGATGCGATTAGCAAAGGTCCCACCATTGTAATTAAGCAACTCATATTTGCCGTCCATCCTGCAGCAAATCCGACGGTTGTTCTTCGATCGCTCAATCGTGATCGCACATTTCAATTTGTTCGTCATTGTTTCTCCTCTGATGCGATGAATCACTTTGATGCCCTTTAAGTCGGAACTCAAACATATGAGAATCACCGTTTATAATGTATCGAGTCTGCTCTTTATCGCAATCGCAATATTGCAATTGCGCCCTCCAACAAATCGGTGCGATGAATAAAGGGTCCCACATATTCCAAGGTCTTCACCCTTAGTTTATTTTAAAAAGAGAAGAACCCTTTTAATAGATTTACCACAAAACCTTTGAGTTAAATAAGTCACTTCCACCGCTATATATCAATCATACCTTTCATATAAAAGGTCGAATAATCATTTGAATATTGCAATTTGGACCATTGTAATATTTTAACTCTCAATCCTCATGTGTGACATTTCCTTTATGAAGGCTATACAAACCCCAAATTTCATTTGCGAAGGATTTCACTTTATATATAACTCTTAATGTATTTGGGCCCACATCCTCGTTCAACGCATGTCAAACAGTATATATATATATATATATATATATATTTTTTTTTTTTTTTTTGTGTTTACTGATTGACCTTGGTTAAGAACCCAGTTCTTAATACAACAATACTCGACCGCAACAACCATAATTCATCCACATAAAGGTTCATCCACGTGCATTTAACTATACTTATATTCCGAAGGTGCACCCTTTGCCGTGATTAACTAACCATTCCAAACATACATATACATGGGTTTCTTTTGCTGTGTATTCGATCTATATCAAGGCTCGACTTTACATTAAGCCCAAAGTATAACTCCGCACTCTCCACATATATTAACGTGTGTTGTAACTTATCTTCAGACCATATATTAAACTCAAAAACTCTATGTAACTACACTTGGGCCCACAGTGCTTTACTTCAATTAACCTTCGTACGTCGCGCGATACCGCGACCGTTGGATTTCCTCCGCTTTAGATCGGACGATTATAGTGCATATCACATTTTTTCTATGGCTGAGGGTTAAAACTCAAAAATTACACCATATAAATGGTATTCCAATACCACTTATTGCCACGCGTGGACTGAAGAACCATATCGTGTTTTTTTCACAAAATTTTTTTACCGCTTATGAACCGCGCGATACGGCTGGTTTTTCGTTCCAAACCCTCCTTCACTGTTGATTCAAGGTTCCATTTCACTCTCGGTTCCGCCTCCGCCTTTGACTTCGCAATTTTTATATGTTAACCCCTATTTCCTCAGTATTTTACCACGGCGCTTCCAAGACTTGAATTAAGATAAGCGCATATAATACACACGCCTTTTCTCTATTAAACCAACTCATCGGTCTTGTTTAACCTTTCCCCCATTATCAACGCCACCATATATGGTTTATTAACGGCTCTGTATTCTTTGTCTCTGTATTCCCCGTCTCTATATTCTTTGTCTCTGTGCATGACTGTTTCACTATTTCACTGTACTCTCTGTATTCTGTATCTTCTCTGCAACCTGGGCTGCTTATTTTTGCTACCTTGCTTCTTTAAATGGCCCTGTCTCTGCTGCTCGACCCTCTCTACATCTTGCTGCCTCTTTTTCTATCTCTCTACTTCTATGCTGCTTTCTTTGCCTTGTTGCCAGGTGTTCCTCCTTGGCCATCTCCTTTGCCATCAATGACAACATTTCCAACAGTCTCCCCCTTTGGCATTGATGGCAACACATCCACCAATACTCCAATGCTTCCTCCAAGGCTTCCTCTGCCTATCTTCTTTTTCTTGCTTTTCCTCCCCCTTTGATATCAATGGCAAAGGGTTGCACATTACTTAGTGATGTTTTTAAATCTTGTCCATTTTACTCTGATATTGAGGACCTGTTTCATGCCCTGCTTACTTTCTCTGGCTTTTTTGTGACTCTCTTTGTTGACTGATCTCCCCCTGGAATGATGTTTTCTTTTTTGTTCTCCCCCTGGAATGATGCTTTATTTTCATGTCAGAGAGTAGCAACTGCAGACACTACTCCTAGTTTGTCTCTCAGATATTCGAATGGTTCTCTAGCAAGAGGTTTTGTGAATATATCTATTGTTTGTTCTTTTTTTGGCACATATTCCAACTTCACTACCTTCTGTGCTACTTGTTCTCTGAGGAAATGGTACTTGATTGGGATGTGTTTAGTTTTTGAATGAATTAAAAGATTTTTTGATATACTTATTGCACTTGTATTATCACATTTGATAGAGATAGGTTCATCAATGCTTACCTTCATGTCTTGGAGGGTTTGTTTCATCCACATGACTTGTGTGCAACATTCTGCTGCTGCTATGTATTATGCTTCTACCGTAGATAGAGAGATAGATGTTTGTTTCTTACTTAGCCATGCCACCAGACTTTTTCCTAAATAGAATGCACCTCCACTTGTGCTTTTCCTGTCATCCACACAGCTAGCGCAATCTACATCTGTATATGCTGTCAAAGTGAAGCTCTTGCCTTTTGGATACCATAGCCCATACTATGTAGTTCCTTTTAGATATCTGAATATTCTTTTGACTGCTAGAAGGTGATTTTGTTTTGGTGCTGCTTGATATCTAGCCACAAGTCCTATTGCCAACATAATGTCTGGTCTAGAAGCTGTCAGGTATAGTAGACTTCCTATCATGGATCTGTAATGTATTTGATCTGTATTTTCAGATCCATCACCAGCACATAGCTTGCATCCAGTGATCATGGGAGTTGACACAGGTTTGCAGTCTTCCATTTTGAACCTTTTCAACATTTCTCTTAAGTATTTTTCTTATGAAATGAATGTTCCTGTGTTCTTTTGCTGAATTTGAAGTCCTAAGTAGAAGGTGAGCTCTCCAATCATAGACATCTCAAACTCTGATTTCATCTCTTCAGCAAATCCTTTTGCTAACTCATCTTTGCTGCTTCCAAACATGATGTCATCTACATACACTACTACAATCAGGAGTTCATTTTCATTGGCCTTTATGTATAAATTGTTGTCTACTCCTCCTCTCTTAAAGCCTTGTTTTTGCAAGTACTTGTCTAGCCTTGAATACCATGCACGAGGAGCTTGTTTCAGCCCATATAGGGCCTTCTTTAGTCTGCACACATAGTCTTCTTTATCTGTTAATGAGAATTCTTCAGGTTGTTCCATGTAGAATTCTTCTTCTAGATCTCCATTCAGGAAGGCAGATTTCACATCCATTTGATATACCTTGAAGTCATGGTAGCATGCAAAGGCCAAAAACAGTCTGATAGCTTCCATTCTGGCTACAGGGGAAAATTTTTCATCATAATCAAGACCCTGAATTTGTGAATATCCCTTGCAGAAAATTCTGGCTTTATTTCTGATTACATGTCCTTGTTCATTCATCTTATTCTTGAATACCCATTTTGAGCCTATGAAATTTTTCTCAGTGGGTCTTTGAACTAATTCCCAGGTATTGTTCTTCTCAATTTGGTCCAATTCTTCATTCATAGAATTCACCCATTACTTGTCCTTGCTGGCTTCTTCAAACTTCTTTGGCTCTATTTGTGATAAAATAGCTAGGTATACCTCTTCTGTCTGTTCGGTTAGTTGTCTTCTTGTCTAGACTCCTACACTCTTGTCCCCAATGATTTGATCTTTTGGATGGTTCTTTTGAGTGTATCTTGAGGGGCCTTTTGAGTTCAATTCAATATCTTCTATTGTCTTGCTTATTTCATCATCATCTCGGTTCTCTTCTTCATGATCTTCTGGAGGATTGCTGTAACCTGTACTTCTTGTCTTGTTTGGTAGTTCTTCATCAAATCTTACATCAATGCTTTCCATAATTTTTCGAAGTGTTTTGTTGTAGCACCTATATCCTTTACTCTTAGATGCATATCCTAAAAATATTCCTTCATCTGCTCTTGCATCAAACTTCCCCAGATTTTCATGATTATTCTTTATGTAACACTTGCTTCCAAAGACTCTAAAGTGCTTGATTGATGATGGTTTACCATGCCATAGTTCATAAGGATTATTGTCACTGTTTGGTCTTAAATGAGCTTTGTTAAGAATATGCACAACTGTGTGTACTGCTTTTGCCCAGAAGGTTTGGGGAATGTTACTTTCTTGCATCATGGCTCTGGCAATTTGTTGTACAGACCTGTTTTGTCTCTCTGCCACTCCATTATGTTGAGGTGTCCCTGCAATAGTAAATTGTTGTTTTATCCCATGTTCACTGCATAGGTCTGCAAAATCATAGTCTGTGAATTCACCTCCTTTGTATGATCTACTGCACTTTATCTTGCATCCTGTTTGATTTTCTGTCAATGCCTTGAATATCTTGAATTTCTCAAGTGCTTCTGATTTATATTTGAGAAATGCAACCCATGTCATTCTGGAGAAATCATATATTATCAGCATGAAGTAAGATTCTCCACTTGGTGTTTTAGTTCTTGAAGGTCCACACAGGTCCATGTGTACAAGCTGAAGTGGCCTACTTGTTGATAGCTCATCTTTGGTCTTAAAGGATGTCCAGGTCTGTTTTCCCAATTGGCAAGATTTACATATGGTACTTGAAGGCTTCTTTATTGTTGGCATATCTCTGACTGCTTTCTTCTTGCTCAATCTGATGATATGGTCGAAGTTAAGATGTCCCAATCTCCTATTCCATAACCATGACTCCTCAATTTTGCTAAGGTGGCATGATTCATTCTCTTCTTTCACTATGTAGACATTACTCTCTGTTCAAACACCTTTAATCAGAGTCTTCCCTGTGGTGCTTGATCTGACTTCACAGTCTTGTGCTCTAAAAAGAACTTCATAGCCTTTATTACACATTTGACTGACACTCAGCAGATTTAATTTTAGCCCATCCACAAATAATACATCTTGGTCCTTTCCTCTGCCATTATCTAGACTGACTGAGCCTTTTCCTTTGATTTTTCCTACTTTATCATTGCCAAAAGTAACATTTCCAGATTTCTTTTCATCAAAGGTTATAACTTTCTTCTATCTCCAGTCATATCATTTAAGCAACCACTATCCAAATACCATTGGCTTTTCAGGTCTTGAGCTGTTAGAGCCAAGTCACATTTATTCACCTTATTTTTCCACTGCATGCATCCTTTTGTTTGGTACCTTTTCTAAGATGATGAACCACATTATCTGAGAGGACATTTGGAAGGCATATGTCCAATTTTATTGCATACACAACATTTGATCATATTTTTAGCAGAATTATGAGTATGAGTAAACTCTCCATGATTCATAAACCTCCTTGAGGTTTTGAACATCAGTCTTTGTCCATATTTTCTGCATTCTATGATTTTATGGCCAAATTACTTATAGTAAAAACAGTATCCATAGAAAAAATTTGCATACCTGATGAAAGGTTGTCTTCTCCATTTGTTTTCTTGAGATAATCTCTTCACTGTTTGCATCCTGTGCTGGTTTGAATTAATTCTCCTTGTATGACAGTATGCAGCAATATGTCCTAGCTTGTAGCAGGCATAACAGGTGGCATTTTTCATGGGAGTGAAGAATCTCCTTTGATGGCTTCCAAATTTGACATACTCAGGAGTATATGAGCCTTTTTCTGTTGGTTGAGTATTTATTTCATTCTTTTTCATTAGAGGTTCCTTCTGGTTTCTATCTCCTTCATTGCAGGTTTCTTCTTCTGTAGGAATCATCTGAGCTAGTTCATCATCCTTATTTGATTTTACAAAAATAATATTTCTGTTTTCCTTTTCTTTGCCTTTACTTGATTCTCCTTCATAGCCTATCCCAATTTTTATCAGAGGAGTTCTTTGAGCATCCATAATTTCATTCAACTTACCAGAGCTTGTCATTTGAGAAGAATTTATTGACACTTTCCTTTGGGCATTTTCTAATTTCTTCCTCAAGCATACTACTTCTTCTTCCAATTTCTCTTGTTCCTGAATTTTATCTTTAATTTTCTTAAGTAAAATGTCTTCTACCTTCTTGGCTTCTTCAAGATCTACTTTCAACTGAATGAGAACTTCTGAATTTTGTTCTTATCTTACATACTTGAGGAGAATGTCTTTTTGTTTTCTACACTTCAGTTTGAGTCTGTCAATTTCCTCCAAGGCACTTCTTAGCTCCCCCTCAAGATCAACTTCCCCTTCTTCTTCATCTTCTAGAAGGAGTCCTTCAAGCTCTTCTATGGCCATCAATATAAATTTAGAGGTTCCTTCTTCACTAGAGGGTTCATCTGATTCTTCAGATGCACTGCTGTCTTGTTGAGCATAGAAAGATTTTCTATTGAATTTCTTTCCTTTCTACCAGTTCTTTGATATGGTTTTCTCTGACTCGAGTCTGATTCTTTGTTTTCTTATGAGGACACTTAGTAGCATAGTGCCCAAATCTTCCACAGTTAAAGCATTTAAATGGAAGTTTACCTTTATATTTACCTAAGCCTCTATCCAATTTCCTGACAAATTTAGCCTCTTCTTCATCAGAGAAAGATCATATGTCTTCCTTTTCTTCTTTCTTCTTCTCTGTCTTAAAGGTTGCCTCCCTCACATTTGACTTCCTCTGTGGCAGTCTCATCTCATAGGCTGTTAGATTTCCAAGTAATTGGTTCATGGTCAAGGTTTCCCAAACAACTATTTCTTCTATGGCATAAACCTTGGGGTTGAAGTTGGATGGAAGAGATATTCGAATCTTTTGAACAATTACAGCTTCTTTTATGGTTTATCCTAGAGCTTTCATGTTATTCACTATTTTTACAACCCTTAAAAAGAAGCTGGCAATGTCTTCATCATCATTCATTTTTAAATTTTCAAACTGGGCTCTATAGACTTGAATTTTGGTTGTCTTCACCTTCTTGTCTCCCTCATGGATGTTCTCTAGAGTATCCCACATCTCTTTGGCAGTCTTGCTGTGCATTACTTTAATAAATTCTGCCTCACACAGTCCATTTAAGATTGCATTCATGGCCTTTGCATTAGCTAAAAAATCTTGTTTGGCTTCCTTTTCTGAGTCAGTTGCCTTTGGGGCATATCCAAATTCCACAGCCGCCCAAACTTCTATTCCTAGAGACATTATGTATGCTCTCATTCTGATTTTCCAGAAGGCATAATTAGCACCGGTGAAAAAAGGGGCTTTATTGGTTGAGCTCTTCAATTAGCCATCCCCGGGGGGACCTAGGGATCTCCTTTCGCTGTTAAACCGATACAAAAGGAACTCGCTTCGATTAATTGTTGAACCTCTTAGTTAAACTACAGAGGGGGGTGAACCGCTCTTAACACATTCATGAGCTTTTAAAACTTTTCATTAAGATTATTTACAACTTAATTTCATGATCAAATTTATATGTGAACAACCTTAATATGTGAGCAGCAAGTATTAAGATAATGTGACAACAAACTTATTATGAGAGCAGCAAGTATTAAGCAGATTGAATAGATCATATCAACACATATGCATCACACACAGAGACATCAGATATAAGTGGAAACCCATAAAGGGAGAAAACCACATCTTATTATTGTTGTGATGCAAAGGCAAGCTTCGACTCCCTCTCACCACTGATTTTCTGTAGGCACCAACCCACAGGAGGCTCCAACCTCAATTATGCAAGCTACAACTTGCAAGGAAGCTCCAAATCCCATCAATTTTCTGCAAGCACCAACCTACAGGAGGCTCCAACCTCAATCAGCTACAACTGACATATATCAAGCTACAACTTGATAGGGAAGCTCCAACTTCCTCATTCTATCAAAAGAAAACATTTTTTTATTTACCTTGAATATCAACTCTGTTCTGTACCTTCTTTTGTGCTGTCCTCCAGTCTTCAAATCTATCTTATATTATCTCTAATTTTTCACAGCATCTCTTTCTGCTCCTCTTTCTTCTTATCTTCTCTGCCTCAATTCTTCATTCTCTGCATTCTCTAACCTCACTATGCATATCAATGTGATATCCTTTATACAGTTTGCCTCATAGTTGTTCGTATTCCACAGGGAATTCGAAGTGAATAGCCCTGACTCTTCACCTTCTGCCTTCCCATTTCTTTGTCCAGCTCATTCAGAAAAACTACAAAAAATTGTACAAATTTCAGTTTTACAGTGGAGTTTTGTTTCCTACGAAGACTTGCTAGTGCATCACAAACAATATAAACCAATTAAAAAACATTTACATTCAGTTTCAACATGGATTACAAATCAACACATTCGGCTTTTTGGATCACTGCGTGTTTGTCTCTTCTGCAGTTGTCTCTGTCTTTTTCTTTTCTGTATGTTCTCCTGTTCACTGTCGTTGTGTAACTGCTACATATAAAACTGCCATGTTATATAACTCAAACAACTTTCGGCGATATAATGATAATAGACCATTTTGAACATAGAAAGAATACCCTTTCGGGCCCACTAGCCGAACTTTTCTTATTCTCCGATGCGATGAGCCTCCTCCAAAGATTTCTGATTGTGATTACTCCTCTTGCGATGGTTCTGATGCGATTAATCGCAATCGCAACTTTCAATGGTATGTGCCTCTACTATATATGTGTGAACAGTGAACCATCGCATCGGAGATATATATATATATATATATATATATATATATATATATATATATATATATATATATATATATATGTTGTTTCATATATATATTTTCTGCTTTACTTTCCTTTTACTCTTCATATTTTGTTAATAACTCGGAGCAACCATATATTAACTCTTTCTTTTGTATGGAGCCCACATTACAGCTATACTCCGCCTCATTTATTTTTCCAATCGCAATCGCAACATAATTTCTTATTCACTTATACCTCCGCTGTGTCGATGCGATTGCTTCCTTTGCGACTGTTTTAATGCGATCAATCGCAATCGTAGCTTCAAATAGTATGTGCCACTACTCCTTTTTATTCCGATGTGATGGATTACTGTTCACTGATAAAAGTATATATATATATATATATATATATATATATATATACTTACCGCGTTAATATCTTTTTCCTCTTCAGCCTTGATTATTTGATTTTCGCTGATGCGATTAGCAAAGGTCCCACCATTGTAATTAAGTGACTCATATCCGTCGTCCATCCTGCAGCAAATCTGACGGCTATTCTTCGATCGCTCAATCGCGATCGTACATTTGTTCGTCACTGTTTCCCCTCCGATGCGATGAATCACTTTGATGCCCTTTAAGCCAGAACTCAAACACATGAGAATCAACATTTATAATGTATCAATTCCGCTTCTTTATCGCAATCACAATATTGCAATCGTGCCCTCGAACAAATCGATGCGATGAACAAAGGGTCCCACATATTCCAAGGTCTTCACCCTTAGTTTATTTTAAAAAGAGATGAACCCTTTTAATAGATTTAACACAGAACCTTTGAGTTAAATAAGTCACGTCTGCCGCTATATATCAATAATACCTTTCATATAAAAGGTCGAATAATCATTTGAATATTACAATTTGGACCATTGTAATATTTTAACTTTCAATCCTCACGTGCGACATTTCCTTTATGAAGGCTATACACAACCCAGATTTCATTTGCGAAGGATTTCACTTTATATATAACTCTTAATGTATTTGGGCCCACATCCTTGTTCAACGCATGTCAAATAGTATATATATATATATATATATATATATATATATATATATATATATATATATAGATATATATATATATATATATATATATATATATATATATTTATTTATATTTATATTTATATATTTTTGTTGTGTTTACTGATTGACCTTGGTTAAGAACCCAATTCTTAATACAACAATACTTGACTGCAGCAACCATAATTCATCCACATAAAGTTTCATCCACGTGCATTTAAATATACTTATATTCCGAAGGTGCACCCTTTTCCATGATTAACTAACCATTCCAAACATACATATGCATGGGTTTCTTTTGCTATGTATTCGATCTATATCAAGGCTCGACTTTACATTAAGCCCAAAGTATAACTCCGCACTCTCCACATATATTAACGTGTGCTGTAACTCATCTTCAGACCATATATTAAACTCAAAAACTCCATGTAACTACACTCGGGCCCATAGTGCTTTACTTCAATTAACCTTTGTACATCGCGCGATACCGCGACCGTTGGATTTCCTTCACTTTAGATCAGACGATTATAGTGCATATCATGTTTTTTCTATGGCCGAGGGTTAAAAATAAAAAATTATGCGATATAAATGGTATTCCAATACCACTTATTGCCACGCATGATATGAATACCCATATCGCGTTTTTTTCACAATTTTTTTTACCGTTTATGAACTGTGCGATACAGCTGGTTTTCTGTTCCAAACTCGCCTTCATTGTTGATTCAAGGTTCCATTTCGCTCTCAGTTCCACCTCCGCCTTTGACTTCGCACTTTTTATATGTTAACCCCTATTTCCTCAGCATTTTACCATGGCGCTTCCAAGACTTGAATTAAGATAAGCGCGTATAATACACACGCCTTTTCTCTATTAAACCAACTCATCAGTCCTGTTTAACCTTTCTCACATTATCAATGACACCATATATGATTTATTAATGGCTGTGTATTCTGTCTCTGTATTCCATGTCTTTGTGCATGACTGTTTCACTGTTTCACTATACTCTCTGTATTCTATGTCTCTGCTTCCTCTGTATTCTATGTATTCTCTATCTTCTCTGCAACCTGGGCTACTTCTTTTTGCTGCCTTGCTTCTTTAAATGGCCCTGTCTCTGCTGCTCGACCCTCTCTACATCTTGTTGCCTCTTTTTCTATCTCTCTGCTTCTATGCTACTTTCTTTGCCTTGTTGCTAGGTGTTCCTCCTTGGCCATCTCCTTTGCCATCAATGACAACATTTCCAACAGAATCCGATCCATTTCATGGATCAGAGATGCATTGCATCTGGACATGGAATTTTTGAATGATGTATGGATATTTAATGACAATTTTTTGAAGTAAAAAATGGTTGGATGGTATTTTGAACTTTTTTCAGAGACACTTATGTACTGTGATATTATATTTTCATGAATAACATGCTTAGTGCATATTTATTACAGTGACCATTTGCATAGATACTTGTGGTATTTTCCTTCGAATTTGTTTATTTCATGTGCATTTTTTATCTTATTAAATTTATTCTAGAATCCTTTTTATTGGTGTAATGGATCAATAGTATTATAATTAACCTTCTATTGCTCTAATTTGGTTGTGTCTAAATGTTTTAGTCGCAAATGAGATATGTTATACCCTTACTCTTTGTTGTTTCCTCTTAATACTTAGTCACGAATATGCAACATCAGAGATTTTAGTTGTTATGTCACATGTGAATGAGTATATTTTACATTTATCTCCCACCATACTACAATTTTTTTCCTTTATTTGAAGTATGTATTAGACAGGCCTTTGTGCATGTAATTGGTTGTTATATGCATAAACATGAAAAACTAGTAATTTTCTGATCACAAATACCCATATTCTAGAAACCTTCATCAATTTCCAACAAATATTATAAATCCCTTCATATCTGTTCATTGTGTGCTTTAGAGTCTCAAAATATTTAGTTTTCTTGAGTGAGGGAGCCCCCTTCAACTAGAAAAGACTCGTTTCTAGACATAAGCAGTTTTGGTTACCTATGTAGCCCTTTCCTGAGCATAAATGGATTTATGAAGTGCTAACACAACTCGTGGAGTGTAGAAGTGGGATGATGTCATCCGTGCTATGTGTCAACCCATGATTGGTGGAACGCACCACTAAAAAATAAGCCCTTTAGGTGACCAAAAATTCCAAATCTAACTATCATGTGTCCACCTTTGATTGGACTATGATGACATCATCATCTGTGTTGTCCAAGCCAATTGTATGCTGCCACCTGTTATGTGAAGGAGAGAGAAAGGGTCCCGAGATCCTTGGTTTTGCGAGAAAATTCTTTGTTAATGTTTTTAACAAAAAACTACCAGGTTCAAGTCATTTATTTATTTTTGCAAAACATCCTTCGGGTCGGCTCTCCTTATCATTGCCTCTTTTTTATCCTCTTGGCATGAACCTATGGCTAGCCCTCTACGAGCTTAGTTATCTTTATGGGGCCTCCACTTATTCTTCATTAGGCTGTGTTCTGTTTCTGTGTACTGGTGCTAGTCTCCTAGTGCTTGACCTTTTATATGCCAAAAGGTAGATCTAGGGATATACTGTCGGGATCCTCTGCTAAGATGGAATCATATGTTGGTGTCATCCCGCTCCATACATCCCACTACTAAAACTTGTGTGTTCATTGCAAACTATTAGGGTATTTCCATCGGGTGGTCTCTACAAGTTGGGCTCCACCTAAGCCAATAGAAACACTCCACACTGTTGCACTGTCCATCCATGTCAACTTGATTTGTGACATCCCACTATGTCCATTTGAGAATTATTTTAATTTGCACTCGGGTAGATTCTCTAGGGTATTACCACCGGGTGGGTTCCACTAACGCATAATAAAAACACTTCCTATTCTTGTGATGTCGGCCTCGTCAGTCTAGTGGAAACTCTGCAACCATCGCCACTAGTTTTGGATGCTTTTCCAAACTTGGTTATGTGCCAAAGTGTTCCCAAACTCCTTCTAACATTGTTAACTTTGACTTGGGGTCACCAAAATTTGATTGGATCGATATTTTGATCCAAGAGGCCATTTTAAATATTCTCTGTACCACTAGAAACCTATTTTTGAGCTCTTTCTATCTACATGGGTGTTACTTATGTTTGAGAAGACTCACTACACCAAAACTAGCTCCAAATTCTTTGCACCACTATTGTTGCCATGTTGATCTATACTGCTCCTTAAGGCTGCTTCCTGAGACCCTCTTAGACACTTGTGCCACATGTTTCCATTTGTGGATACCCTGTTGACATCAATGAGAACATGTTTCTAACATTCTCCCCCTTTGGAATTGATGGAAACACCCAAATGAAACAAAAAATCCTCATCAAAATGTGATTGTCTCTTTTGTGTGTTACTCCCCCTGAGAAGTACTTCCCTTTGATGCTTATGTTTTTGTTGTTGTGATGTTGTTGATGCTTCTTCTCTTGTTTTGGCTGAACACCTCTCCTTGTAAATTTGTTTGTTTTGTTTGATTACTACTAAATCCCTCCCATTTCCATTAATGGAAAAGACACCAACACACTCCCCCCTGTCACCATGCTCCTTCTGTCAACAATATTTCTCTTTCATTTTGAGCTTATGGACCTAAAAAATACTTCTTGATATACTAAAAAACCAACAACTCCCTTTCTTCCTCTTTGAAGGGAAATCTAGTGTAGGGAGGTGAGAGAGACAACTCCCAATCTTTGCCTTAAATACTCAAATTTCTCTCTAGTAAGTGGCTTGGTGAAAATATCTGCAACTTGTTCTCTTGTAGAAACATACTCTAGCTTCACAATCTGATTTGCAACCTTTTCTCTCAAGAAGTGATACTTTATTATAATATTATTTGTCTTGGAGTGAAAAATGGATTTTTGGACATACTTATGGAACTTTTGTTGTCACAAATTATGGGAATATGCTAATCATAGAACACTTGTACATCTTGCAAGTTCTTATACATCCACAAAAGTTGAGTACAACAAGAAGTTGTTGCAATATACTCTACTTTAGTTGTAGATAAGGAAATTCATGCTTGCCTCTTACTCAACCATGAGACTAAACATTCTCCAAGAAATAAATCACCACCACTTGTGCTTTTTTTATCATTTACATCACCTTCTCAATCAACATCAATATAAATAGTTAATGAAAAATATTTACCTCTGGGGTACCATGGTCCATAATCCATTGTTGCTATGAGATATCTAAGAATCCTCTTGGATGCTAATAGATGGATTTGTCTAGAATATTCTTGAAATGTCTGGTCTTTAAGCTATTAAATATAAGAGGTTGTCAATGATGGATCTATATAATGTCTTGTCCACTGTTGGAGATTCAACTATCTTGTTAATTTTGCAACCTATCACCATTGCAGTGCTCACTAAATAGAATTCTTCCATGCCAAATTTCGTTAGCATTTCTTTGAGATACTTGCATTGAGAGATAAAAATTCCTTTGGGGGTATGCACAATCTGCAATCCAAGGAAGTAGGAAATCTCTCCAAGCATGGAAATCTCAAACCAAACCTTCATATCAGCTAGAAATTCATTGGTAAAAAAATCTGAATCACTAGAAAATATGATTTCATCAACATATACAACCACCACAATCAATTTTCCATCTTTTTCTTTGAAATATAAGTTGGTTTCAGTTGCAGGTAGGTGTCTAGCTTTAAATAACAAGCCCTGGGTGCTTTCTTGAGACCATATAAGGATTCTTGAGTCTGTAAACATAATATGGTTTCTAGATTTAAATGGATTCTTGAGCAGGTAGGTGTCTAGATTTAAATAACAAGCCCTAGGTGCTTGCTTGAGACCATATAAGGATTCTTGAGTCTGCAAACATAATATGGTTTCCCCATTATCTGAAAACCTTTTGGTTTCTCTATGTACACTTCCTCTTATATTTCTCCATTGAGAAAGGAAGATTTGACCTCCATTTGATATATTTTGAATTTCTTAAAGCAAGCAAATACCAAAAACATTATTATTGCTTCTAATCTAGAAACAAGAGAAAAAATTTCATCAAAGTCCAATCCTTCTATTTGAGCATAGCCTTTGCATACTAATCTAGCCTTGTTTCTTACCACTTCTCCATGATCATTCAATTTATTCTTGAAAACCCACTTTGTGCCAATGAAATTCTTATTAGTAGGTCTTGGAATAAGTTCCCAAGTCTGATTTTTCTCTATTTGGTACAATTATTCATTCATTTCTTTTAACCAATGTTGATCTTGATTGGCTTTTACAACATATTTTGGTTCCTCCGTGGAAAATAGGGAAACATGTGCTTACGCATGGGGATTGAGAAAATTCCTTCTAGTTTGCACACTAGTATTTAATTTACCAACAATCTAATCAATTGGGTGGTGTTTTTGTACATGCCTTGGGGTATATTTGGCTTGATGACTGGAAGGTTCTTCATTGTCTTATTTTGTAGATTACTCGACGTATTCTTCACAGATGTTGACTAGTTCATCAACATTGGTTTTTATTGGTTGATTATCTTCTTTCTCCATGTGTTCATCCACCTTTACGTCAATACAATCAACGATCCTATTGATATTTTTATTATAGCATATGTATCCTTTGTTGTTGTGTGAATATCCCATAAAAATCCTTCATATTCTCTTAGATCGAATTTTCTAAGATTCTCATCATTTCTGTTAATGTAGCATTTGCTACCAAAAACTGTGAAGTGTTTGACTCTTCTAGGTATGCCATGCCACAACATATAGGGATTTTTGTCACTATTTTTTATAAAATAATATTTTCTGAGGATAACCACTGTTGTATGAATATCATTTTCCCAAAACCTTTGTTGAACATTCCTTTTGTTCATCATGGCTCCGGTTGATTGCTGCATTGATCTGTTTGCTCTTTTTTATACACCATTTTGTTGGGGAGTATCTACTATTGTAAAATTCCTTTTGATGCCATTATTCTTGCCAAATAAATAAAATTATTTTGAAGTGAACTCAACTCCATTGTTAGACTTTATGCTTTTGATTTTGCAACCAGTTTCATTCTTATCCATGGCCTTGAACTCTTTAAACTTATCAAAAGCTTCAGATTTCTCTCTGAGGAAAGAAACCCACATCATCCTATCGAAATAATAAATTATTAGCATAAATTATAATTTACCTATGGGTGGCTATACTCTGGATGGTCCACATAGATCGATGTGTACTAGATACAATGGCTTTTCTGATGAGTTATCTTTGGCCTTGAATGGAACTCGATTTTTCTTTCCCAGTTGGCAGAACTTGCAAATAGTATTCTTTGGTTTTGAAAGCCTACAAAAAACCTTGAAAACATTTTTCTTCCTAAGCTTTACTATCTCATCAAAGTTCATATGTCCAAGACTTTTATGCCATAACCAACTTCCTCAATCTTTGATAAGAAGCACCTATTTGTCTTCTGTTTGAGCACATAGACATTATTATCTATTCTTAGAGCTTCAAAAACTGAATCACTTGTGCTTGTAGACTTGCTTTGAAATTTTTTGGTTTTAAATGTCACATCATAGCCTTGATCACACATCTGAGATACACTAAGCATGTCATGCTTCATCCCATCAACATCTAAGACATTTTTGGCTTTACCTTTTCCATTTGATAGACTGACCACTCCTCTTGCAATTATTTTTCCTAGGGAATTGGTGCCAAAAGTCACATTACCTTTATCAATTGGTTTCCAAGTAAGAAACTTGCTTCTTCTGTCTCCTAACATGTACCTAGAACAACCACTGTCCACCACAGGGGGCTTCACTGTGGGAGCAATACCATAGTACATGGGTTCATATTGGGGGATATATAATGAGTAAAACAAGACATAATATGTTGGGGGGTATATAGCGATAAAGGGTTTTTACATTGGCAGGTATAAAAAATGAAGCAAAAAGTTAATGAAAAAGTATAAAGGGGTATAAAAATGTTAATAAAAAAATTGATATCTACAATATATAGTGAAAGTAGGGGATTTTTAAATTGGGAAGGTGTATTGGGTTTATATTGGTAGGGGGTTAAATAATTTGATTTTTAAGGGTATTTTCCAATATGTACTCAAATTAAGGGTATTGTTTAATATGCTATGATCACACATGATATGTTAGAGGTTTATTGAGTGAAGCCCCCCATGTTGTCCACATACCAATGGCTCCCTTCATTCTGTGCATACAAAGAACATTAATTTGATTTCTCCTTCTCTTTCCAAACTTTGGGTTTTTGTTCAGTTTTCTCAATAAATGACTTTGTCTTCTTCTCCTTTAGCCTACAATTAGCTGCTTTATGCCCGAAATTTTGAAATTTAAAATATTGCACCAGATAATTCAAGGGAGAAAAATAATTATTATACCTAGGTCCAATTTTTCTCTACTGAAATCTTCTTCTAGATCTGAGCTTCCTGTAGGAAATATTGACTCTGTAATTCACTGCTCTGTGACCATAATTCATGCATGTGAAACAATATCATAGGAAAATATCATTGTACCTAGAAGATTACTAGGCTGAATTTTGGTAAGTTCGATTTTCTTGGCCAATGTTATGTTTTGCTACTGCTGATTTTTATGAATTTTATTTTTGGGATGCATGTCTCCCTTTTGCTGCTACACAGTCCCTTTATTCAATGATGGAAAAAATTTAATTTATTTCTTTCCATTAAGATCCATTGTTTCACTAGACTCTACTTCAAATCCAAGACCACTTTGGTCCTTAGAGACTCATTGTGCTTCCAATATTTAATTTAAATCCTCAGTCCCTTTTCCAAATTTTTGGTTGAAACTGAGTTGCATTTTAGCTTTCCCCAACTCCTTCTTTAGTTGTATGATTTCTCCTTCTAGCCTTTCAGATGATTTAACTCTTTCATTTAATTGTTTTTTCAAAGAATCTTGAATCTTCTTACATTCTTCTATTTACAAAAGCAATGGCTTGATAGCTTCAACCTTTTATTTTATCAAAGACTCTTTATGGGATTTGTTTTTCTTCCTAAAATTCTCTATTTTCTCAAGTTCACTTACTAGTTCTCCTTCAAGATTGAATTCTCCCTCTTCATTTGTAGAAATATGGTGATATAATTACAATTGCTCAATAAATTTAATCTAAATCAAGAGACACAATTCTACTCTACTACTCTGCGGAATTTAATTCACAATTTAGAACAACATTCGTAAACATGCATCATTCACATACACAAGTACACAAATTTATCTAGGGGAAACCAATTGGTAAAAATCCCTTAATCTTGCTTGCATTAATCAGATGAATAGAGAATTTATTAAAATTGATTGGTCTCTTTGAGCACAACCTCCAAGTGAATAACCTTTCTCTTTTCTCAATGAAAAGATCTAACCCAGACTTAGTCAATTTCTACCTCAACTTGAGCTCTTATTTCCTTGTGCAATTCCTGGGTAAATTATCTCCTTTTCTTTAGGAATTTCCTACAGAATTATTGCACAATTCCCAAGGATTGATCATTGATTGCATCAAACACATGTACACTCAAGACTAGTCTACAACTGATGTTACATTGCCTTGGAATCTCCATCATAGCTAAGGAACTAAAATGCTTTGCATGCACTAGCTATTTTTGGTTGATTCATCATTTAAATGGATGATCACTAAGTTAGACTGTGTTCCCATTACATAACTGACCTTCAACTAGTTCTATCAATAGTTATAACTAGTTTAGTTGAATACAACTAGAAATAACTGAACTCGATTGCTACAAATTAGCAATCACACATGCATAACTGAACTCCAACTCCTTAACTCAAATTTATTGAGATAAGTGAGTGACAAAAGCCATGTCATCTCAGTTAACTACCTCTAAGTTGTCTGTTGATGTCAAAATTTCAATTTTTCTCAATTTTACCAAGGCAAAGTCAAATTAATACTTTCTTTCTACACTTCTCAACATCATCATCAAAATTAATAGCCTCAACTTGCATATTTTCAATGGCCATCGACATAAATTATTTAAGTTTCTCACCATCTCTATCCTCATCTGAGAATTTTTTGGGTTCACTTTTCAAGGAGCTCTCCTCTTGAACATAAAAACCCATCTTCTTATCATTCTTTCTGTCCTTCTAAACTTCCTTGAATATTTCTTTAAGGTCATAATATTTCTTCATCTTTTCAAGACACTTTGATGCATAATGAACAATTTTTCCACAATTAAAACAATTGAAGGGTATCTTATCTTTATACTTGCTTGATCCTCGCTTGATAATTTCTAAAATTTGGCTTATTCTTCACCTAATTCAAAACATGAGCCATCATGTTCATCCTTACACTTCTTTTTTTCTTTTAAGTCTGATTCTCTGGCTATAGACTTGCTTTTAGAAATCCTCATCTCATAAGCAGTGAGTATACTGAGAAATTGATCTAGAGTAAGAGTATTCAGATTAGACATCCCTTCAATGGTTGATACCTTGGGATTAAACCTTTCAGGAAGAGATCTTAACACCATTTTAATTACAACAACTTCATCTAGCTCCTCATTAAACCCTCTTATGGTGTTCACAACCTCATCAACTAAAAAAGTACTTTTCAATATCTTCATCATCATGCATGGTTAAAGACTCAAATTTCATCCTATACCCTTGAATTTTATATTTCTTTACCTTGTTGTATCCTTCATAGAAGCTACACATCTTGTCCCAAATAGCTTTGGTAGATGTGCAGTCCATTACCTTGACAAGCTTTGATTCGAGGAGGCCAACAAGTAGTCCATTCATGGATTTAACATTGCATGTGAACACCATATTTTGATATTTGGTAACCACTGTTGGAGGCTTTTGATATTCTTCTTCCACAACATCCCACACACAAGCCCCAAGCGATTGAATGTAGGTTTTCATCTTTATTTTCCAAAACACATAGTTTGTTCCATTGAACATTGGTGCCCTGTTGGTAAATCCTCCTTCCTGGTTTTCCATGGTCCTTGATCTTTCTTCCAACTGTTAAGCTGATATGAAGTAACGATTGCTCTGATACCAATTTTTGGAAACCAGGATAATACTAAGAGAGGGGGGTCGGGGGGTGAATCACTATTGCAGGAATTTTTTACCAAAGAAAAAATTTCTTTTACTTTGTGCAAGAACAATAGGACACCATAGATTACTTTCAACAATTAGTTATATAAGAAATAATTTTAGCAATCAATGGAACACAAAGAACACATAACTACTTAAAAAATATGCTTCAATTCATTCTCAAGGAAAGCTACAACTTCTAGTTACAATTATTTAGCTACAAATAGTAGGAAGCTACAAATCCCTGATTTATCATCTATAACTGAATGGAGCTACAACCCCAAATATTTACCAACACCCACCGGAAGGAGCACCAACCCATGATTTTCAAGCTACAACTTGCTTGACACTCAATGGTTCATCTTTCATCCATTTTCATACTAGAGCCATGAATACCTTCTCTGCTTCCAAAATAAATTAATTTATTAAATCACCAATACCTTTATAAATATCTGATTACTAAAATACACCACCAATGATCCAAATTGATCACACACAAACTCATATCATTGAAAAAATTGTTCTTCTTGCTTGCTCAAACCTACTTATATATAAATTTTTCTTGATATTTTACCTTATTTTATTTTCCTTTTTCTTTTGATGCTGCATGAATCCTTATTTTTTCCTTTTCTTTCTCATCTCACTCTTCTAGTTGTGTTCACCATGTTCACTTCCTTCAATAACCTCTATCTGTAAGTTAAACTACTTAATTTTACTGATTTTAGCTAATGTGACTTTTTATAGATTTTCGCAGAAGTTCTTCTAATTTTATCTGCAGTAAACTTTGGCTTAGCTACCAAATTCATTGAAAAACTTATAGTTCCTCAGAATTTTGACTGAAACCCCTTTTTCTTAGGCCCTTGAACTATTTTCTACCATAGAACTAGGTCTTTGTGACCTTTGGCTAGGATCTTGGGTGCTAAGCTTGTTTAAGCCCTTTGCGGGCCAAATTCCTTTATAATCTTCTTGCGCCCATGGTCTATTTCTATGTGAAATAAGAAAAGGCTATGGATTAGCCTGTATCCCCTCCATCCAATGCATTACCTTTACACACTGTTAAAAAATCGTCAGGGTCATTCGTCGGGTCGACATGTCTCATGGGAAATGTCCCAATGACTTTTGATTATCTATTGCTGCATTGATGTTATTATGATGTGTCCCAATGCTTTCCTCTCTTGGAATTTCTGATTTTTCACTTTAACAATCCTTTCAGTTGGGCCCTGCTGAATTAGTTGTCCTGCAGGGTCCTCCCAAACTTCATTTAATTGGCTGCCACCTGCCAAGGTGTTAATGTTGATATATCTTGACTCTTGTTGCCCGAAAATTTTTATTTGTGCCTTATTAACAACCCATTGGGCTCCAACCAACAGGATGATGTCATTGTTACGTCATCTATGCTACGTTTCATCCTGTGAGTGGTGACACATGTTGCTAGAAAATAGGCCCTTTAGGTGACCAAAAATGTTAAATAAGTATGCCATGTGTCTACCTCCAATTGGTCGATGTTGACATCATCACTTGCATTGTCCAAGCTAATTGTATGCTGCTACTTGTCCCATCGGAGGAGAGAGAAAGGGTCCATATATCCTTCGTTTTGTGAGAATTTTTTTTGTTAATGTTTAACAAAAAACCACTGGGTTCAAGCTATTTATTTTCTTTTCACAAAAAATACTCTAGGATGGATCTCCTTATCGCTACCTCTTTGTTATACTCCATGAATGAACCTTCGGTTAGCCCTCACCATGCTTAGTTGTGTTTGTGGGGCCACTGCTCTTTTTGTATTGGATGGTGCTCTGTTATCATGTCTCAATGCCAGTCTCCAAATGCTTGACCTTTTGTGCGCCAAAAGTTTTGAAGTCCAACAAGAAATTTTAGCACACACACTAGTGTGGGACCACAGGTCCTAGAGATATATTAGTGTGAAGGAAAATTTAATTAACTAAATTGGTGCAATGTCTAATTTAATTTTCCCTTAATTAAATTAGACAATAAAATGTAATCTTATCTCATTACCACTTGTAATAGTTAACTGAGTGTGATAAACTCAGTTAGCTCATGTATTTTGAGTTGAGGGTGGTTGGTGAGGCATGCAAAGTGATTCTATTAGTTATGGAGTTTGTATTGCAGTTGGTGCATTAGTTTAATGCATGAGTAATCATTCAACTCAGTTAGGTGAGTTAAAGTCAGTTGAAGTAGTTGTAACTGTTTGTTGCACTAATGAGAGATCAAGTGAATTAAATCATATTTAATTCACAATCAGTGATCTTCCATGCAACTGATGATTTACTATTAACATCTGCATGCATGTCAGTTCCAGTGGATACCCAGTTGAGACAAAGGTTAAAGGGATGTTAAATATGAGTTGTGTGATTAGTAGGTTTCCCACATGCAATAAGACATCCATTGGATTTCCCATGATCCTTGCGCAATTTTGGAAGGCTGAAATTTGTAAAGAACATGGATTGCATTCCACATGAATTATGCAAGAAAGGCAGGCTGATTAGAGGCTGAGAATTGGCGAAGTGTTGGTCGATTTTGTCTAGATCAGTGTGAGATAGTTGTGAGAATGTAGGAGATTCTTGTGAGAAGAGTGAATTGTAATTATTTCATGATTCCATGGTGAATATACAATAGAAGATAGAGGGGTTTTGAGAAGCAAGCTTTCCCCGGGAAACTGTCTGTGTTGTGGTTTGATTTGATTCTTTCTTTACTTGTTGATTGGCGATCGTGTTTATTTTCCACAATTGATTTGTAGAAGGGTTCAATATCTAGCTTTAGTACATTTCTTGATTGGATTGAATCCATTGATATACATATGTTTGTATAATTTATACATGGTATCATAGCACATGAAATCACTATACTGGAGGAGAAGCTAAGTTTGTGACTGAATATAATTTGAATTTACAAAAGTATTCTTGGTGCGACAGGCGAATCAGGATCGAAATGGCTTTCAATGGCTTGATATTGGAGTTTGAACTTGAGGTAATTTCCAATTATATTGTGTGGAAAGATAGGATGGAGGCAGTACTAGAGGACAATGGGTTGAAAGAATTCATTGATATTGATGTTCAAATCTTGATGCTTGGAAAAATAAGGTTGCAAAGGCGAGGATGATCATACTAGAGAGATTATGAGACCACATCGTCTCAAGTCTCCATGGAAAATCAAAACCAGATGCAATGTGGAAAGATTTGACAATTTTTTTTCAGAGAAGCAGTGATCACAGAAAATTGGCACTAAAGGACAAGCTGAGGAAAATTAAAATGGAGAAAGGTGACACCATTCCGAAATATTTAACAAATTGTGTCCAATGTGGGGATGAGCTTGGGAGCTTTAGAATTACTGTCGAGGATGATGAATTAGTGAGCCTATCTCTTCTAGGACTTCCCAAGAGTTTTCATAGTTATCAGAACTATATCAATGGGAGGAAAAAGCTTCCAGATTGGGAACGAATTTGGTCGGATTTGGTGCAAGAAGAATTCAGGTGGAATACCAGGGATGGATCTTCATCTAAGAATGATGATGAAGAAGATTGCACTTTGGCTGCCAAGGCGAAGAATGGGAGAGGAAAGAAATTCCATTCCAAATCTGAGTCCGGAAAATATGGAAAGAAGCGCGACATGTCCAAAGTGAAATGTTTTCAATGTCATGAGCATGGACATTATTCCACTAATTGTCCAAAAAATAAGAAGAACAAGAAGGCTTCAGTATCTGTAGCTGGTGAGGATTTAGACTTGCAATTTGAGCTTGACTTCTCTCTCATTGCATGCATGGTGTCAAGTGAAATGGGATCGGTGTGGTACTTGGATAGTGGTGCATCCTTTCACATGACAAGAGACAAAGAACTTTTCAGTAGCTTGGAGGATAAGGACCTCCAGATGCATATCGAAATGGGTGGTGACGGGCGGTACAGTGGTACCGAGATTGGTACAGTTACCTTCCAAAGACATTTAGGTAAGCCCTTATTATTAAAAGATGTAATGCATGTACTAGGCTTGAATAAAAATTTAGTTTCAGTTGCAATGTTGGAAGATAGAGACTATGATGTTGTTTTTAGTGAAGGAAAAGCTTTCCTTCGACACAAAGCAACAGGACAAGCCAAGAAGATTGGGATTCGTGTGAAGAATCTCTATAAACTTGATGTAGATGGTTGTGCAGCATTGATGGGTAAGGTGGACAAAGTGGTGAGTCGAGATGGGGGTGAATTATGACACAGGAGATTGGGCCATCTTCACCACGGAGCCTTGAAGGTCATGCAGTAGATTTCTATGAGTCTTCCCAAGGGTACTCTTGCGCAGTTAAAGACATGTAAGGGATGTACTATGGGGAAGTATGCAAAGGCCACTTTTTCACGAGAAGGAGAACCGAACTTCGGAAATCCTTGAGAGGGTTCACTCAGATGTGTGTGGACCATTCTTTACTACTTCGACAGCAAAGCATAAGTACTATGTGATATTTTTTGATGGTTTTCTAGAGAGTGTTGGATCTACTTCAGGCAAAAGAAAGATCAAACGTTCTCAAAATTTCTTGATTTCAAAGCACTAGTGCAGAAAGACACAAGGAAGCATGTGAAGGCTCTTAAGAGCAACAATGGTGGTGAGTAAATATCCAATGAATTCATGAACTTCTGTGGCAAAGAATGAATTTAGAGAGAGTTGATTGTGCCTCATAACCCACAACAGAATGGGTTGGCAGAAAGAATGAATAGAACAATTGTGGGTGCAACACGAGTGATGTTGCATGATCAGGGCCTACCATTGCATCTATGGGCGGAGGCATGAAACACAACGGTACTTTTGCAAAATCATTGTCCTCATCAGATACATATCATGAGTACACCAGAGGAGGATTTTACTGGTAAGAAGACTGATGTTTCATATTTTAAGATTTTTGGCTCATATATTTATGTGCATGTGACCAAAGATGCCAGGAAGAAGCTCAAACCAATAACTGAGACTGGGATATGTGTTGGGTACACTGATACTCCCTACAACTATCTGGTGTATTTTCCAAATAGAAGGATGACTATTGTGAGATGGGATATAAAATTTGATGAGGATAAAGCCATGCGATTGTCCCTTGAGAGGGAGATGGATTTGCAAGAAAATGAGGAACTCTTGGTTCCAAATAATGAACCTCAAGATGTGGATCAACCACATGCGGAGGATCATGGTGTGGCAGAAAACACTCATGCAGAGCCATCCACCAGAAATGGTAAAAGGCGCAACATGAAAGCTGATAGATTGAGACTTGACGCAACAGATCATGTAGGATCACCTACTTCACTATGTAGGCAGAGACAGCCTCCAGACAGGTTTACTGGATACATGGCTCTTATGAGCAAGTGTATTTTGATGAAACCATCTTCCTTTTAGGAAGTAGTGTAGCAACCAATTTGGTTTGATGCCATGGTAGAGGAGTATGACTCCATCATCAAGAACAGTGCATGGGAAGTTGCCCCAAGACTGGTTGGAAAATCAGTGGTTGGATCTATATGGATCTACAAGGTGAAGTAGGAAATGGATGGGAGTGTGGAGAAGTACAAGGCCAGATTTGTGGCCTGGGGATTCTCACAAGTTGATGGGATTGACTATGAGGATACTTTCACACCAGTCGTGACGTACTCTTCCAATATATCTATCCTTGCACTCTCAGCATAGATGGGGTGGCACATTCATCAGAACAGATGTTAAAACTATGTTTCTTAGTGGAGTTATTGAGGAAGAAGTGTACATAGAGAAGCCAAAAGGTTTCAAGATCTTTGACAGTAAGTCACATGTGTGTCAACTCAAGAGAGAATTGTATGGGCTGAAGAAATCACCTCGTGCTTAGTACACTCAGATTGATAGCTATTTCATCGGGTTGGGCTTCACCAAAAATGAAGCAGATGTGAACCTGTACCAGATTTTGGTTGATGGTAAGCTCTTGATTATCATAATTTATGTTGATGATCCAATTTTGACTGGTGATGAGCAGATGATAACTTCTTGCAAGAAGGATCTTGCAAGGGACTTTGAAATGAAGGACATGGGACACCTTCACTATTTCCTTGGTTTGGAAATATGGCAGTAGGATGGTGAAATATTTGTTTCTCAAGGATAGTATACCAAAGAGATTATGAGTAAGTTTCACATGGAGAGATGTAAACCCATAGAGACTCCTCTTCTAGGAATTTGGAGGAAAGAGGATGCTACCGTCTACAGGCAGCTAGTGGGTTCACTGATGTACTTGGTGAACACCAGACTAGACATTTTCTACGCAGTTAACTAGCTGAGTCAAGTTATGATTAATCCGACCAAACTCTTTTGGAAGGCAGGGAAGCATGTCTTGAGATATATCAGAGGCACTACAGAGTATGGATTATGGTACGGATGGATAGAGGGAGTGAAACTTCAAGGCTTCACGGATGCAAATTGGGCAGACAATCCATCAGATAGAAAGAGCACATCAGGTGGTATCTTCAGCATAGAATTGATAATAGTTTCTTAGTACATTAGAAAGCAACGATCTGTGGCACTCAATTCAGCCAAGGTAGAGTACATGGAAACAAGTCAAGCTGCATGTGAGGCCATATGGATGAGAAAGATCCTAGTTGGTTTGTTTGGTTTTCAGATGTATCCGACGGTGATACATTGTGATAACCAAAGTTGCATTAAACTCTCGGTTAATCTGGTATTCCATGATAGGTCCAAGAACATAGAAATTCGGTACCACCATCTCATAGATTTTGTTTAGAGGCACATTATGTTACTTCAATACATTCCCATAGAATATCAGGATGCAGATATTCTGACGAAGGCGCTCTCCAGGAGAAAATTTGAATACCATAGAGGTAGGATTGGGGTGGAAGATAATCCCTTTCTTGTTGAGAGGGAGTGTTGAAGTCGAACAGGAAATTGCAGCACACACACTAGTGTGGGACCACAAGTCCTAGCAATACATTAGTGTGAAGTCAAATTTAATTAATTAAATTGGTGTAGTGTCTAATTTAATTTTCCCTTAATTAAATTGGACAATAAAATGTAATCTTATCTCATAATCACTTGTAATAGTTAACTGAGTGTGACAAAATCAGTTAGCTCATGTATTTCAAGTTGAGGATGGTTGGTGAGGCATGCAGAGTGATTCTATTAGTTTCAGAGTTCGAATTGTAGTTGGTGCATTAGTTTAATGCATGAGTAATCAGTTAACTCAGTTAGGTGGGTTAAATTCAGTTGAACTAGTTGTAATTGTTTGTTGCACTAGTGATATCAAGTGAATTAAAACATATTTAATTCACAATCAGTGATCTGCCATGAAACTGATGATTTACTATTAATAGTTGCATGCATGTCAGTTCCAGTGGAGACCCAATTGAGAAAAAGGTTAAACGGATGTTAACTATCAGTTGTGTGAATAGTAGGTTTCCTGCATGCAACCAGACATCCATTGGATTTCCCATGATCCTTGCACAATTTTGGAAGGCTGAAATTCCTAAAGAATAGGGATTTCATTCCACATGAATTGCGCAAGCAAGGCAGATTGATTAGAGGCTAAGAATTGGCTAAGTGTTGGTTGATTTTGTCGAGATCAGTGTGAGACAGTTGTGAGAGTGCAGGAGACTCTTGTGAGAAGAGTGCATTGTAATTGTTTCATGATTCCATGGTGAATATACAATATAAGATAGATGGTTTTTGAGCAACAAGCTTTCCCTGAGAAATTATTTGTGTTGTTGTTTGATTTGATTCTTTCTTTACTTGTTGTGATTGGCGATCGTGTTTATTTTCCACAATTTATTTGTAGAAGGATTTTGTATCTATCTTTAGTACATTGCTTTATCGTATTGAATCCATTGATATAAATATGTTTGTATAATTTCTACAAAAATGTTGAGACAGGGTTATACTGTTGGGCTCACCTCTGTCATTATGGTGTGATATGTTTGCGTCATCCCACTCCATACATCCTGCCACGTAAACTTGTGCATTCGTTGCAAACTATTGGGGTATTTCCTTTGGGTGGTCTTCATCAGGTGGGCTCGGCTTGAGCCAATATAAATGCTCCTTTTTGCTGTGATATCCATCCATGCCAAACCAATATATTGCATCTTGCTAAGTCTATTTGAGTGTTGTTTTCAATTGCGTCGAGGTAGATCTATCGAGGTATTACCGCCAAGGTAACTCTACCGGGTAGGCTCCACCAACTCCCAATAACAACACTTGTTGTTGATTTTCTACCAGCCATGTAAGCTTGATCCTTAGTTTGGCCGCTCTACCACCATCGCCACTATTTTTTTCTACTTTTCCAAACTTGGTTGTGCACGAAAGTTTTCCCAAACTCATTCTAACTCTACTAACTTTGGCTAGGGTCACCAAATTTTGACTAGATCAATATTTTGATCCAGGAGGTCATTTTAAGGCTTTCATTTACCACTAGAAATCTCTTTCCAAGTTATTTCCATCTAGGTGGTTTTGACATGTGTTTGAGAGGATATACTACACCAAAACTAGCTCCAAAATCTCTGCACCACTACTGCTACCTGCTGATCCACACTTCTCCTTAAGGCTGCTTCTTAAGACCTTCTTTGACACCTGTGCCACCTATTTCCATTTTTGGAAACCTTGTTGACATCAATGTCAACATAAATTTCTAACATCTCTCCCATACATAAGGAAAAATGGTGATTTTCCAATGTCAGATGTTGGGGTAAACCTATTAGTCCATAATGCATTAAACAAGGTCATGTGGTAGTTCTTCTAATAATCAACAACAATTATTTTTAACATTTTGATCAAAATCTTGTTCGTTGATTAAGCAAGCCCATTATCTTGAGGGTAATAGTTTGATGAATATTTTTATTTAGTCCCTTTTTCTAAAGAAAAAATATTAATATCAATATAAGAGAAATATGGCACATTATAAAAAAAGGCGATTCCAGAACTCAAAATCGAGTGATGATATTAGTTTCTAGAAATTATATACCTTATTTTTATTTACCACTAGAAGAGGAGTTTCCTCCACCCATATTTTAAAATATTCAGTTATTGTTATAATAAACTTATGTTGGAGATATGATGTAGGGTTCATAGGACCAACAATATTTAAGCCCCATTGTTGAAAGGGAGTGTGGATTGTAACATGTTGTAGGGAAAAAGAAGGTTTCTAATCCTACCAACAACTTTCTGGCAGATTTCCCACTTTCGAGTGAGGGCATGAACACATCTGAATAGTGTGGGACAATAGTAGCTAACCCTTAACACCTTATGTGCAGTGGTGTCTCCACCATAATGACCACCAACATGTCAAGAATGCAAGTCATTTAGAATTTTCTCAGATTATTCTTGTACTAAAGAATGAAGTAAAACTCCATAATTTTTTTATAAAAGGACATTGTTTATCAGTTTAAAAGGAGTTGATTTCAATATGAGTGTTCTTATTTTATTTTCATCAAGGTGTGAAGGAGATGTACCATGTATTAGAAATATTTTTATGTAAGCGTAGTAAGAATCGAAATTAGATGTACTGCATCAAATTTCATCCTGAACAAAAATTTCATTATTTAAACATAAATATTCATTGTGAAAATTAACAAAGTCAACAACAAACTTATAGAGACATTTACTTAACAATTTTTGCTAGTTTAATTTCGAGATTATACTCTTGAAGGGTTGTCATCAAATATGTTATTTTCTCACTGAACTCTTTTTGAACTATAATATTTCTCACTTCTGCATAAGGTTCAATGATTTTAGTCTTATATTTTAGTAGATAAGTTCTGAAATGTTTTAATGCCTTGAAGACAATGAAATCTTGTTTCTCCACTACTTAATGGTTGAGTTCAACCCCTTTAAAAGTAGATTTCATGAAGGAAATAAGAATTTCATTGTTTGGATTGTTCTTATGGGTGAGAACAACAACATATGCAATATCAAAAGAAAAGGTATATAGGGTGAAGTCCTTGGTAAAATCATGACACATCAAACCATGAGCTTTAGAAATGGCTTGCCTAATGGTTTGGAAGGCTTCCCTTTCTTGGTCTCCCCACTTAAAAACATAGTTATTCTTTACCAAAATTTGCAATGGTCTCACTATCTCAAAGAAACTTGGAATGAATCTCCTAAAAAGGTTAATTTTTCTGAGAAAGGATTGAAATCCTTTTTTATAGGTAGGATGTGACAAGCTGGAAATTGCTTGGTTTCATTCAAGATTTATTATCATTCCATTCTTAGATACAACAAAACCAAGTAATTTCCCTTTTGTGACAATAAAAATGGATTGTTTTCGGATTAAGTGAAATGTAAAATTATTTGCATCTCTCATATACGTTTCTCAGGTGAGATAATTGGTTAGATCTATTTTTTGAAAACATGGTGACATCATCCAAATAGATAACCATTTCAGATTCATTAATTAAGCCACAAAAATAGATAGCCATATCCCTTTAGAAGGTTTCCGCAACATTAATCAGTTCGAAGGCATCTTCTTTTATGCAAAGTTTCCCCATGGAGTTATGAATGTGGTTTTAAGTTGATCAGTAGGTGAAACCATGACTTGGTTATACCCTAAAAAACTGGTTAGTAAGGACAACATTTTAGAGTAAGAAACATGCGATAGGATCTACTAAATGGGTGGAATAAGATGATAAGCCTTATCAAAGGCTTTGTTCAAATTTCAGAAATCAACACACAAATGCTTATCTTCTTTCTTCTTCCTAACATGTACTGTATTGGAAACCCATTCTGTATGATGACCAAGAAAGATTATTTGGGTTGTAAGCAGTCTGTTCAGTTCGACCTTAACAACATGTTCTAAATTGGGGTGCTTCTTCCTTAATTTATGTTTAAATGATTTAGATTATGGCTTTATTAGAATGACATGTTGCATGAAATTTGGATCGAAGGTTTTCAGATCATTATAAATCCATGCGAATAAATCCTTGTATTCCTTGAACAAACGAACAAAATTTGATCTTTCTTTTGGGGTAAGGTCTATCCCTAAATTGATGTTCATAGGGCTAGATTGAGTTCCCAAATTATTGGTTTCATATCTCATGGAGGAATTGTTAGTTTTGAAATTCACCACCTTTTTAAATTTATCATGCAAATCATAAAAAATTCAATCTCACAATAGATTTAGGGGTAAAATTTACCATATTGAACGCTTCTTCAGCTGAACATTTTTTTTTTATCTTATGAGAAGCTTCACATATTTTAGATGTGAGTAATTTTATCAATCACCGCATCTTGGAAGTTGTCTTCCATGTGGAGTAAGCCAATAATTTGATGATCATTATCAAAGACATGCTAATTAGTAGTGTTATCGGAAATGTAAGGTCTATAAATCAGCTCAATAACAAAATATTCAGGTTCAAAACCTTCCTAATGAATCAATCTAGAAGCTACTTTCGCTATTAATTCTACCTCTTGATTACTAGATCTAGGAATGGAAGAAATATTGAAAGCTAAAAATTTTGAAAGCCAATTCCATAACTCAATCTTATAACTTTTTAAATGGGTAGAAATACAGTGAATCGAATCTCTTACCCACTTAAATATTATCTCAAAATCACCAAATACAACAAAAATTTTAACATTCATATCAATAGCTTTTCTAAGCCCTTGGATGAGATATTCATACTCTGCAATGTTATTAGTACAATTAAATTCTAACCTACAAGAAATGAACATTTTATTTCCCTATGGATCACGTAATAAGCAACCAACACCAACACCTTCCTTTGACCTTGACCCATCAAAATACAATGACCATAATTCATCTTCATCAATTTTAATAGTTTTAGCATCAATCAAAGTTTTATTCGGTGTAAGAATTTTAGTGCAATATACTAGTTCATATTTCCTTTTAGAATTCAAAAAAGGGTGAATATCAACAGAAAAATTACCAAACTATGAATCAAAATTTTCCACTTCATAATCATTCATCAGGATTGGCTTGTTAGGATCATTGAGATCAATAATATTATGCTACATATATTGTTCTTTATTGATCCTAATTTTATTTGGCCACCCTTTAGAAGGTAACCATAGATGCAACCAATCAGTAGCGAAGTAACCATTGAGACACTATGACCAATCTCTACTAAAAAATAAACCATATGCTTTGGGAATATCAACAACAACAATGTCTATTATTTTATGAGCTCAATGGAATGAGGAAAGTTTAATAAAAACATCATTTAACTCCCCTACAAATTTAATGTTTGTGCAATCAAGTTGCATAATTTTCACCTCAAAATACTTCATGTTAGCATTAAATATTTTACAAACAAAAAGAGGCATAACATTGAAAGAAGCACCAGAATCAATCATGCAGTTGCATACATTTATATTGTAAAATTTGAAGATGATTAAGAAAGGAGGGACACTATCCTTCCTGGTTTGTGTAGGGAATTATCTAAAGAAAATTTCTTTATAGTTATTGGACCTATCCCATTTTTATCAAAATTTTCGAACTCCTTATTTTGGGTTTTTTTCTTACCAACAATTTCAACTAGAGTATTTTGAGCCTTTTGCTGCATCATAGGAATTTCTAGTAGCTCATAAACTATATTTTTTCCCTTGAGTATTTTAATATCTTCAATAAGATAATACTCTAAATCTAGGACAACATGATTTTTGGAGGTTTATGCCTGCATTTTGGAGGAATCATGAGACAAAATTTTACTATAAGTGTTACATGGATGCTAGTTCATGAAGATAGTTTCATGGTCTTCCTCAATCAAATCATAGGCTAGATCATCAAAGTGATGAATAGTAGGAGGATGTTTATCTTCATCACTATTCACATCGGTTTCTTCCTCAACCTCATCTAGCTCATTCATTTTGTCACTAGAGGATGAGTCATCCCTGGATATCAATGGTTGGAGGATATTCTCATGTCCTTTAGCACTTAACCCTTCAGTAGGAGGAATATAATTAGGTGGAAATTTTTTCTTGAGGGTCTCAAAATTCCTCTGTTTGATGGCTAAGAATATCATTTTCAATAACAATGGCCTCCTCAAAGGCTGCTTGGATGGTTTCTTGTCGGGCTCTTTTCACCCACATGGAGTTATTAGTAGGTAAGGCCTTAACGTAATAGTAAAACACATGGTTTTTAGCAGACATGGACTCAACAAGAATTTTGTTTTTCAAGGTGAGGAATATCACATTGAGTTCTTTAATTCTTTCCTTCCACTCCATATTGATATTAGACAATTCCATCCCTAAAACTTTAGGTGTCTTATCATTCCCAAATGTTTCTAAAAATGAAGTTTCGAATCAATTCCATGATGTAATGCTTTGAGCTTGTTGAGAAAAGTACCAAGTTGAGGCCTTTCAATCAAAGGCATATGGGAAAAATCTATAGAAAACATGTTCATGACGTACACTCTTTTTTCTAAGGGCTAGCATAAATAATTTAATGTGATTATCTACAGGTTGTTTGGAATTGGGATCAAATTTTGGGAGAAAATTTTGAGGATTTCTAGGTAAATGGTGTTTTACACTTGGTAAATGACCACATTGTTTTCAAGCCATGGGATAACAGGGTTGTTTCCCTGATTAGCTCTTGTTAATATTTCTTGAGCTCTAGACAACACCTCGCAAGATTTTTTAGCAAAGTTTCAATATCAGATGCGACTCATGAAAGTGGAGGAGTAAGAGGCTTATTGGTTTGCTTAGGACAAGTGGGAAATGCGGAAGTTTGAATTGTGTGAGAGGTTGTGGAGGTTTCAACCGTAGAGTGACTATGAGTAACTATTGAAGAATGGGTGGAAGGATTTTCCTTGTGGCTCCCTATAGCCATTTAAAGTTAGAGAGCCCCACTTTCTTGCACCATTTATTGGAAGACATAAATGACCACTCGTCAACAGGAGGACATAGCCCAGATCGAGGTTATTTAATAACTCAAGCAATTTTGGATAACTACTCTTTATGGGTTTTATGGCTTTGTTAGCCAGATATTCCTTCCTCTCTCGAGGAAGGAATATTTAAAGGTAAAATGGTTATTCTATTTATGTATATTTACAATTGATTATGGGGGTTAATAATTATGTAAAAATATACATTGAATGGGAATCACTAGAAGAATGACTCTAACTGGTGTGATGAAAATTATAAAATTAAAAGAATGAATTATATTTATATAAAAAGAATGATTATAAAATACAACTAACTTTTAATGTAACATAAATGAAAAGATAACATGCAAGGACAAAATTGTACTTGTTAGTACTTCAATAAAAATGAAATAACTATAAACTTGCTTTAAAAGTTTTTTCATAAAAAATAGGAAATAAAATTAAAATCTATTATCTCTATATATATTCCCTAGCCAAGTAAAATATAATTAACTATAAGACTGATTTCGTTTTATGATAAATTAAGATAATCATTCATTTAGTTCAAACTAGAGACATACTTTTATCCTAAATGAAAGACCAAGAATAAATTCGGAAAGCAAAAAAGGTCTGAATATTAATCATGTTTGCATCCATCTATATACATGTATCAATTCCAATTTTTGAATACATAATACATGAATTGAAAAAAAAAACAGATTAAATGTAAATTAAGTTATACTTTTGTTAATGCAATCATATGAAAAATAACTTAATTTGAAGCAAATGAAAATAAGACTAATTACTGACAAATAGATGAATAGACCTAATTAACACTATCTCATTGAAGCACAATTAAATGAGTGATGCTATTTAAATCTCAAGACCTTTTGAAACACAATCACGAAAATCTTTGAAATCCCAAAAAGGAAATAATTAATTTAGTGAAACAAAATCTCCATAGAAAATAATTACAAGTGAAAAATAAAGTTATTTGTTCCCATAATATCAGTGCCAAGGTCTATCCTACAGATACGACCATATTTGTTATAACAAGAGTGCTTCTAAATATAAAAAAGTATATTAACTCAATATGCAATGTCGACAATACGGTGATATGTGGTTTAACGGTAATTTTCGCTGGGTGAAACCCACAAGACGGAGGTTCAAATCCCATTGAGTATAGGGCCTATCATGATCCGGCTCAAGGAGTAGGCTCCCCCTTTCCCGCAGAGTCTCGAATCTTGCTAAATCATAAGATTCCTATATGTCTGGTTTGCAGGCTATTGGATATACTCTTGGTGTTATAAGGTAGCCACGAGGATTGATCATGGGACCTCCCTTATATTAGTCTAAAGAGTTACCGATTCACCATGGTTTAAAAAAAAAAATATGCCATGTCAACAGACAATGATAACAAAATATACCAAATAGGAAACTGATGTTCGAACACATAGTTGTAAACAATACCTATAGGATAAGAGATATATATAATTAACAAATAATCATTTAATTTAAATAATGGCTACATAATCTAAGATTATATGTCTATTATTAAAAAATTTAACAAACGAACATATAATAATTTGTACCTTTCAAAGATGTAAAATAGAAAAACATTGACCTTGAATACCATTTCTTTTGAAGTAGCAAAACCTTGCAAATTTGAAGTAATTATCACATTTACACTAGAATATTTGATAAAAACTTGCTTGTCATTCACTTGTAGTTTTTTCCTAAGTTCAAAAACTTTTTTTTCATTTTTCTCTTTGAGGGTTCTATTTTGTGTCCTTAGTTATGCATTTTGTTCCTATAAATGATGATTTTGGTCTTTAAGGTAAGGGGCTATAGCTACATATTTTTCGTGGGAATACCACATCTGGAAACACTTATTAGAATTTTTCTATTTTGTACACTAAATATCAACATTTTTATCAGATTTAGTGAAAATGGAGTTATCTTCACCACCCTCGACATGTACAACTTTGGGCTTTTTCCATTATGGCGAAGACCCTTTAGGAACAACTAGAGAATATTTCTTCCTATGCCTATTCCTTTTAACTCTAAAGGTCATTCTAGCAATTATTTTACTTTTAACTTGACTTGATGAAATCACATTTTTCTCATATTCAATTATGTCATTTACAGGTTCATAATGGTTGAAATGCATAGAGGCATTCGACTGAGTATCAAGATTTCCTACAAGTGTTGGGTCAATTTTTTGCTCGAAAAAACTTACTCTAATACTTTTGGTCATGCTTTAAGTAATTTTGGTAGGAGCTGAATTGACGAGCTCTTCTCTCAAGCCATACATTGTATCCTGTGAAGATGGAAAGCTAGGGTTTTATGGCCGAGATGGAGAGGTGAGGTTTTTTTAGACATGTTCCTAAAAACCCTGATCAATTTTCTCAGTTTATGGCGAGATTTTTTCATGACAATTCTCTAAGGGTTTGCCAAATTTATTTTGATATATAAAAAAATCCCTTGAATCCGCCAACTAGTTTAATGTAAATTCGACCAGTATGAGTATCAATCCATATTTAAATAGGCTATATTCAGGGTTTCTAAAACCCCTTCGATAAAATTTGAACATTTTCGTGAGGATTTTGTGCAGGTAATATGGAAAATTCAATTTATAGCCTCAAAACACCATAATAAACCTAAATTGGTAATAAAACACTAAACCATATATGACTTCACATGTTATATATTGTCTAAAAATAAAAAACATACCACACCTCTTGGGTTTAAATGAGTTCACAGTAGTAAATTTTATATTATATGTGGTTTTGTTTGAGAGAAAGAATTTTTCTTGTGACAAGTCCTTAACTAGACAATTCTTTGATTTTCATTCACCCTTCACATGGATAGGCATGATAATTTAAACATTAAAATCCAATAAACATTATCAATGAGCCACCAAATGCGTAGGTTTCCATAGTAATAAGTTTCTTTCATAGTTGAAAAGGGAGCCAAGACTATATGACTATAAAGTTTGACCAAAAAGCTTTATATGTATTATATATAATTTTTGATTCATTCACCAAAGGCCAATCCCTAATAATGTTTAGGAGTATAAAATAATGATATTGATATAACATAAAAGTGATAAAAACAAAAGCGTTTTTATCCTTTTACGAAATACAACGGTTAAAAACTAATTTATGGTGAAAAGAACATTAGGAATTGCAATGAAAATGTATAAAAAATAATCATTATGAAAACATCCATGGAACCAATATAAGGAGACCTATTGCAAGGTTGATTTATGGCTCAAATCAAAATTCAAAAGGAAGTAAAGAATTTAAGTGGTATGATTCTCTGCAAGGAGTTATAAACATCGATGTCCAAAATCAATAAGATGATCAAATACTCACAAATCTAATATAAGCAACAAAGGCCCATTTCATTAAAAAATAAGAAATGAAAGGGGATTTCTTTGGCAGCCAATAAACCCATAAGTTAAACCCTCTCTATATACTTTAATCTCTTTGGTTTCCTAATTCACCTCGGTACCCATAAATTGACCTTTACCCATGCTAGATAACCTAATGCAAAATCAAATTTTAAGGTTTTCCCATTTGAATACCAAGAAAAAAAACTATGTTGCTTTGTAGTAGACACATGTGAGCTCAATGTTGGAACCTTTCTCTTATACTACTTGTAACATACCCATTACCAACGAACATGAAAATACTTTGATACCCATTAAACACAAATCCACACAACATGATACATTTTCTCATGCAAATATCATTATTCTAAAAAAACATGAATGCAGGTTACTTCTCAATCATAACAACACTGAAACACACCAAATACAGATCCAAACACAATATTAAATCATAATAATTATACATAGTGAATGAAAATGGTGACTAGAACACTTATTTTAGGAAATGTCATAAATTGGAAGTGTATGAGGGATGCTATTCCCAACCATAGGCTATGTTGTTCATTTTCCTTAATAATAGTCCACCCTTGAGCTAGGGATATGAATCCTCAATGATGTCTAAGTCTCATCGCTAGCCACACTATTTACTCCATAACCAAATAATTGGATTAGAAACTCTAATAGAATTCTAATTTACTAACTCTCATTCCCCTTAACTTCGATAATTCAAGGAATAAGGTATCCTTCTTTTCCACACGATTCCTCATGTTATCCCACTTCCCTCTATGGTTACAACATAAGGTTGGCCAAGAAATATCTCAGCTTGGGACTCTAGGAATTCTTATATGCTATTATGAATGCTCACGACAACCTATCCATGGGATCTTGAGCTGATTCTCAAAAAAATATGAATCCCAGGCATGCCAATTTGGTTCTTAGCACAAAATATAGCCCCTATCATGGCTATAATCATACATAATATAGATGATGGTATTTTTCCAACACCAAAGTCTCCTCTTGTTGTCTAAAAATATCCCAAAAACTATTTTCTCTCCTACTCAAATTTCCTTTTTTTCAAGCACGCTTTGAATCTCACATTTCCTAAGAAGTGGTTGTACTCAACCCATGCTATAATAAATTGGTGATATGACCTTTCCCACCAAACTTTTACTTGTATTCAATACTTATGTTGATTATTCAAAGGATAATTATATGGATAATAGCAAGATGTTCTAGGTACGTGGGAAATTCCCTTTACGCCCCTTTTATCCCCTCTCTTGTGGAACCATATCCCACCAATTTTATCATCCCTTAGTGATGTAATTTCATTAAATCAATGTGTATAACATGCAACACTAGCTTATCTATCCTTTGTTTAGTATAAGCTCTTTGACACAAGACATACTAGTTCACTAACCTATGTAATATATGCACATTTACTTCTTTTTTTTAATAAGAGTGAGTAGGATTTGTATTAAATATGTGCCCATTCACAACATATACACAAGAAATTTTACAATAAGAGCATCATCCTTTCAATACAAAGGGATAAAGAGTTTCAATGACAAGCTTACAAAATTATAAGCCATGTCAAATTCCAAACTTTTCGTGAAGCGATATATATGACAAAACCTACCTAGCAAGAAGAAAAAATTACATGGCAACATACTTCAATGATATTTTTGGTCCACTCCAATGGTTGGCATGTTAATTTCTATGCATTGATCTTATTGAGTCCAATTCACATCATCTCAGTGGCTAAGCCTAGTCTTCAATAGATTAATTTGGTCATGAAGCTCCACTAAATGGTTGCGTAAGGCCTCCAATTCATCATCTTGTCTAGCTAATTTTTCTTTTAGTGACTAGTTTTCCTCCAACACTTGTATTATATACAAATTGTAATACCTTAATTTCAAGTTGATTAAAAGAAAAACCACTTGCAAAACATCTATGTTCGCTTCAATTGAGTAATTGCATCCATACAATTATAACTCGTTCTTCCAACAACATTGCTACTACCTGCCATTCTTGTGGGGTCCCTCCACATTCTATGTCTAGTTTGTCTCCTAACACCCAATGTCTACATTATTTACCTAACTTCAACGAAGGACTATTCCCTACTACAACAAGTATGGGCCCACACAAAGGGGAGTCGAAGGCCACCAAACCAAGATTATTATTAAATTTTCTAACCAACAAGGAATGTGTGGGGCATTCCTTGCCTAGTTTTTCCATGGGGGTCACTACCAGGTCTTGGAATGCTAGAAAATCCACACTGAGGTAGCCAATATTCAACCCTTTACCACCTTGTCAAATTTTCTTGCATTGTTAAGTGCCAAATGATGAGCTCATGTCCAATTAGGAAACAACTTCACCCGCCAAACCAGGGAAAATCTTAAGGATCAAAATTATATTAAAGTTTAGCAAACTTGGTGAATCTTACTAGCTCTTAATATGTAAATTGTAATATGTTTAGTAATATAATTCTAAAATTACTCAAATTTCTAATGATTTTGTATATAACCTTTATAATTTTTTGGCAATTTTTGAAGTAAAATAATTTTATACTATAAAATTTGGGCAAATAATTTTTTTAGAAAAAATGGAATCAGTGAATATTTTTTTTGAAAAAAGCATGAAAAATTAGCCCTCCTATGAATATTAGCTTGTAAAATTTTCCCTATGCCATACTGAAGGGGCGGAATGGTAGAAAAACGTGAACACAATTATACAATTATCAAATCCTCTTGCAATCCTCTATTTTGAGCACAATGTAGAGTTAGTTGTGATGCTCATAAGCATAGATAGAGCTCCCTCTATATGGTGGTGCAACAAAATCCACAATATTTTCAGAGTCTGCAACCAATTCTCTTTGTGATTAATCTAAAAACGGATGAACCTTGTTGTCTGCGGTAGTTCAAATGCATCATATTAATCCTTAGCCATGTTAATCCACATGTGTAAGTAGTTATGTTCGTAAAGCCATTCATAATTTCCTTGCGATGAAGTGCAATCATATCTCTAAGCAAATGATCTATTTTGTGCTCACATTGCGACCACCAGATGAGGATCGAGCATGGTAAGGATATTATGTTTACATCAGTTGCATGCATGAAATTATGATAAGATTCCACAATGTAAGTCAGGCTCCCACCAGTATGTTGAATTTTTTTCCCCACAATATGTTTTTGCCTTTGGGGTGAAATATGAGCATGACCATTGATCATATAATTTGTTATTACAATGTTCATTATTGTGAATTTATGGTAGATTCATGTTTCACCATTAATTTCAAGCTACCATGTACGGTTAACACTCTTATCGACTTCAAAGTTTTTATTTCTTAGAATGTGAAGGAAATATTTATGAGGGAGTCTCTCCAACAACACTATGATTCTCTTCAAAATATTTTCCAAGTGATTATCTTTTGGCCATGTTCCAATATGAAGATGTTGAATAATAAGAAGCAACTCTAAAAGGGTAACAATCTTAGTCACTTAAATAGCTTTAGCTAGAAGCATACATTGCAACATATCGTGCACTTCGGCATGATTGTTGATCATAATTCCCAACACCATGCATAGCTTGTAACCTATTTTCCTTTGGGGCTATATAACACCCCTCCACCTCCTCCTACCCCTTATATACACATTTACATTATAATGAATGAAAATTAAAAGTAGAGTATTACTTTTAATTTTATGTTAAATAAAAAAACAAGAAAATATAAAAATTAACCATCTTTTAAATTTATTATGAGAATTTTAAACAATAATTTAATTAAAAAATTAATATTTTTCTATCATAACAATATCAAATTGCTCACTATTTGAATAATTATAAATGAAACATCGTTCATGTATATTTGTACCAATAAATCATAAATATATGAGTGACAAATTATTATCATTAACAAATAGACTTAGACTTAGTTTAAGTGATTCATTAAAAATAAAAAATTAAAAATAAAATCACTATCCTTGCCACTTAAATTCAAATCTCATATTATAAATAGTTAAACAAAATTCACATTTTTACAAAATTCAATTTATCTCAAGTACCATTCAAAATAAATTGCAAATAAAATAAATGGTTTAAAAGCTTTAATTCAAAGAAGAAAAATATCGTCCTTAGCATTATTAGGAACCTTTCATTTACCCCTTAGTTTTTCTAGCGTTGTTAGAGTTTGGGAAATAGACTTTTTCTAGCATGGTTAGAGTTTGTTCTTCGCCTTATACCGGAGGCATTCTGTGCAAAGGGAAATAGAAGCTTCTCTTTGTCCATCGTTAGGAATTTCCTTGAGAACTTATGTGTTGGCCCTTATTTATATGATTTCGCTTCGAATTGATGTATTTTATTTTTAAATAATATAATATAAGCGCTGTAATAATTGTGTCTTTTATGACGAAAATATTATTTCTTAATATTATATTTAGAAATAATAAAATAAGCATTTGCACCAAAAAAAAGTGCAAAGACATGTCTATAGAAATGTAGATGAATGTAGTATGTTTTTTACTTTTTGACTGAGTTAAGTGTGTGTTTCACTTTTTTGACTAGGTTATCGTTTAGATCATGTATTTGATGTTTTATCTATTCATTAACTCCCAATTTTCTCTTTCAGGTTAAAATAAAATAAACAAATAAATTAATATTAATAGTTAATACAGAGTTTTATCCACTCGTTAACTCCCAATTTAACATTATTTTGATATCTTCTAACTCATTATTGCAAACTACTACTTATGTATCAAATGCAGGACACTACCAAATCTATTGACTAAATAAATTTTCTAATAATTAGAAAATGTAGCAAAAAACTATATTCAACAATTTCCACTTGAGTTAAAAATTCCTTAATTTCACTTTTGTTCAATTTTTTGTTTCAATATTACCAACTTAAGAAAATATGTTCGGACATAAGCATCTCCATTTTTTCCTCGTTCAGGAAAGAGAAATGGAAGTAGATAAACTAACTATATAAAAACTGGATTTTAGGCCATCATTTAATAAAATCTGAGGCAAGTTAAGATGGCATAAGTAACTGCAATACACACCAGTTCCCCAATACAAATCCAAAATCAAGATCAAGGGCTTCTAATGATAGAAAAGCATCGGATTAGTGGCGAAATCAATGGTGGGAAATCGGTGCCACGCAGAGCAAATATTACACAGCGCAGGCATACGTGGAAAGTATAGAAAAGCATCGGATTAGTGGCGAAATCAATGGTGGGCAATGAGATAGACATTTGTTCATCAAGGTTCGAACCACGATTGTGGCCTGCGGGACATTACAAATGCCTTCGTTGCTTCTGAGAAGCAGATTGAAGAATCCCCTCATCTGCATGAACCTACACTTGCAACCTATTCAAATCTTCTGGGGTTACCTCCAACAAGGAACGACCCCTGATGGAATTACCTGTTACGAAGGTGCAACAATGAAGGCCTTCTCAAACGATGCTGCCAATTGAAAATCATCTAGTTACAGGCCTCTCATCCAAACGTGTATCTTGCACCTAGGCATTCCGTGGAAGTCTGGTTCAGCTTTAAGGAAAACATGGTGAGATACTCCCAAACTTGCAGTATGATGGTTTTTCTTACCGACAATGGTGGTAGAACAGTGGGAATCAAGAGCGACAAGAGTCTGAATATCCACTACAAATTAGGAAGTGGCGATGTCATGCAAGGGAGGGTAGGCGTTGAAAAGGCACTGCCAGGGCAGACACATCCGATGTTGGTGGGCACCATCACCATTTGCAGAGCTTCAAGGTAGCGTTGAAAAGGCACTAAGGACGCTCGTTGAGGTGACGAATCTCAACAGTGTCACAAACTAAAACTCCCACAATAAAATGCTTATCGGCATAATAATATTTATATTAATATTCATTTTTGAGTTGACAAATAAAATGTAAAAAAAATTATTATTGATATTATATGATGTATGAATTACTTTATGTTTAGTTTACATGTAATATTTAAAACAAAAATATATTAATAAATAAAAAATGGTATTAACCATAAATAAAAGATTGTAATGTCTATATTAAACTAGTGATGCAGGGTAGTTCAATCTCTATCATTTAAGTGGAAATTATGCTTTCAAAAAATAGCAAGTTGTTATATAAAGTGGAAAAAATATTTTCCTACTAAGGAGCAATGAGTTGCATAAGTCTGCACATTTACAATTTTAGTCTTACTTATTAGTCCCTCCCAAGGTAAGACTCTAGCAATCGATTTTCCTATTAGTTTAGCATTGACCAAATGCAAATTATAATGTTTAATTTTGATTTTTTTTTCAATATTATGAGTTTTGTTTTTTCAAACATTTCATTGGACCATAACTTTGAAGGTCTTATTGCAACTTGTGTGCCATGTTGATAACTAGCTCATATTTTTTTTGCCATTATTATTGGATGTAGTTGCAATATTTATGCCATCATTTTTAAATATTTGTGCAATGATTTTTTTGATTGTTAAGCTTCATCGTATTCCACCTTTAATTAAAATCCTTGAAAATAGTTCATACTCACATTAATAACCTATTTACCATCAATTATCCACCATAATTTAAGCAAGTATTTGCATAAAAAAATGAATAAGAATAAGAGGGAAATAAATATACCTAGTGTAGTTACTTCCTACCATTATTTATGTTTTTTTAAAGGCTTTAAAATGTAGGAGTAAAATTGTAAATATGCAAACTTAGTAGTGGTTACTACCCACCAAAAATTTATGCAAGTCTTTATCCTTTATTAGGCAATTAAAGGATGGAGGGTTTTCATGTTTAAAGATATAAAAAATAAATATAATTTGTTCATATATTTAAAACAACATGAAAAACAAAATAAGCTTCCCCAAACAAACAAATTCAACATGTATACTACATGGCTCATTGAGGCGCTTATGTCCAACAACCCTTGTCTTACAATTTTAGAATCTAAACGACTGCCCTAACTGTTTGGCTGCAAATTTTGTTTTTGGTTTTGTCCTTTTGTTTCCAACTATTAAACATGCAAAATTTTAGGGGCTAATATTTGCAGTTGGGCTAATTTTCCATGATTTTTCCAAAAAAAAGATTCGTCAATTTTCGTTTTTTATAAAAAATGAATTGCTCAAATTTTACAATAAAAAATTATTTTACCTTAAAAACTGCCAAAATTATATAGATAATATATATACTAGCCTAGATCCATCTAACTCTGGATCTATCATGCGCCGAGAGGGATCAAATCTCTCAAGGTGCAAACCTATTTTTTGAGTGCAAAACTTGAGGAAAGGTTTGCACCTCGAGAGATTTGATCCCTCTCGGCGCATGATAGATCCAGAGTTAGATGGATCTAGGCTGGTTCTAGTCGGAGGCATCAACGTCACATTTTTCAGATTATTAAAATTTTTGTATATTTTTGAGATGTAAGATGGATCTAGGCTGGTTTCAGTCGTGTGCTACCAAGGAAAATCTACCAAAGATATAATTAATTTTATCAATAATATGTAAATATATCAAATATTAATATAATCATTTTAAATATGCTAAATATTTCTGCGATTAACTTGGTCACTTTAATTTTAAATTTTCTTAGTTACCTCAGTTCGTTGAGATGATAATTATTGTTAATAACTATAAAGATGAAAAATGATGAAATATTTTTTTAAAATGCAAAGTGACAATAATAGTGTTGAAAGATAGAAAATGTGAATAATAAGAACGTACTCATGTTACAATCAATCTCAAACTATTTTCTTCTACTATTCTTATTTCCTCCCTTGTTAGTTTTGTTATCTTTTCATATCGATTATATGAAAAAGAAAATTTAAATCGTAGACCATTTAAATCTTTAGCTCGATTTGTTGTAGTAAACATGATACCTTGTCTCTCTTGCTCTCCAATATTAATAGCTTAAATTACTATAACACAAAAATCAATCTACATTGTTAATAACTTTTTGTGCTTACACTAAAATCAATGCATATTGTTAATCCAATCACTTTAAAATTAATGTACTGTCATATATCCAATTACATCAAATCATAAATCAACATATACATTGAAATCAATGCATTTAATGCAAGCAATCAAATAAGATTAGAAAATAAATTCTACATTGAAATCAATCAACCTAATGCAATCAATCAAATAAGATTAGAAACCAACATCTACAATGAAATCAATGCTTTTACTCAAAGCAATCAAATAGGATTAGAAATCGCCATCTACACTGAAATCAATGCATTTAGCGCAAACAATCAAATAGTATTAGGAAAATCTACATTGAAATCAATACATCTAGTGCAAGCAATCAAATATAATTATAAATCGACGTCTAAATTGAAATCAACACATCCAGTGCAAGCAATCAAATAGTATTAGGAATCATCACCTACACTGAAATCAATGCATCTAGTGAAAGTAATCATATATCATTAGAAATAAATATCTACACTAAAATCGATGCATCTAGTGCAAATAATCAAATAGGATTATAAATCACGATCTCCACTTAAATCAATCCATCTAGTGTAAGAAATATTCTTCCCTATCTTCACCCTCCATCCATATCTATATCCCCATCCATCTCTTTTTTTTGTCTCTATCTCACCCCCCTAAACACACACGCTCTCGCACTCCATATATATCATTCTCTTTGTCAATCACCCTCTCTCCCCATCTCTCTCTTCTTCCCTCTCTTCCCCTTCTCTCCCTCTCCCCTGCTAATATCTCTCTTTCATCCTTTTGTCCTCTCTCTCTCTCTCCATCTTCCTTATCACTCACTCTCTCTCTCTCTAGGAACCAAAATCTACACTGAAATCAGTGCATTTACTCAAAGAAATCAAATGGGATTAGAAATCACCATCTACACTGAAATCAATGCATTTAATGCAAACAATCAAATAGGATTAGAAATCATCTACATTGAAATTAAGTCATCTAGTGCAAGTAATCAAATATAATCATAAATCGACATCTAAATTGAAATCAACACATTCAGTGCAAGTAATCAAATTGTATTAGAAATCACCACCTACACTGAAATCAATGCATCTAGTGCAAGTAATCAAATATCATTAGAAATAAATATTTATACTAAAATCGATGCATCTAGTGCAAATAATCAAATAGGATTAGAAATCACCATCTCCACTTATATCAATCCATCTAGTGCGAGAAATATTCCTCCCTCTCTCCACCCTCCATCCATATCTATATCCCCCTCCATCTATTCTTTTTTGTCTCTCTATCACACCCCTCTAAACACACGCGCTCTCACACTCCATATATATCAATCTCTTTGTCAATCACCCCCTCTCCCCATCTCTCTCTTCTTCCCTCTCTTCACCTTCCATCTATATCTCTATCTTCCCCTTCTCTCCCTCTCCCCCATTAATATCTCTCTTTCCTCCTTTTTTCCTCTCTCCCTCTCTCTCCATCTTCCTTATCACTCACTCTCTCTCTCTAGAAACCAACATCTACACTGAAATCAATGCATTTACTCAAATAAATCAAATAGGATTAGAAATCGCCATCTACACTGAAATCAATGCATTTAGTGCAAACGATCAAATAGGATTAGAAATCATCTACATTGAAACCAATTCATCTAGTGCAAGTAATCAAATATAATTATAAATCGACATCTAAATTGAAATCAACAAATTCAGTGCAAGCAATCAAATTGTATTAGAAATCACCACCTACACTGAAATCAATGCATATAGTGCAAGTAATCAAATATCATTAGAAATAAATATCTACACTAAAATTGATGCATATAGTGCAAATAATCAAATAGGATTATAAATCACCATCTCCACTTATATCAATCCATCTAGTGTGAGAAATATTCTTCCCTCTCTCCACCCTCCATCCATATCTATATCCCCCTCCATCTCTTCTTTTATGTCTCTCTATCTCACCCCCTTAAACACACACACTCTCGCAATCCATATATATCAATCTCTTTGTCAATCCCCTCCTCTCCCCATCTCTCTCTTCTTCCCTCTCTTCACCTTCCATCTATATCTCCATCTTCCCCCTCTCTCCCTCTCCCCCGCTAATATCTCTCTTTCCTCATTTTTTTCCTCTCTCCCTCTCTCTCCATCTTCCTTATCACTCACTCACTCTCTCTCTCTCCACCTTTCTATCTCTATTTCTTTATTCTTACCTCTCTCCCCCTCCCCCTCCAAGTCCATCTCTCTTTCCCTCCCTCTCTCCACTCTCTCACATCCTCTCTCTTCCTTCTTCTCTTTCCCTTTCTCTCCCATCTCTCTCTCCCTCTCTCTCTCTCTCTTCACCCACCAACTATGTTACTATATCCCTCCCTCTCTCCTTATATCTCCTTCTCCCCCCTTATCTCCATCTATCCTTATTTGTCTCTTTATCTCAACCCAAAACATACACGCTCTCTCTCTGTCTCTCCCTTGTCACTCCTTCTCTCTCTCCACTTCTCACTCTTTGTTAGACAGTAATTTGTCACCGTCCCTACAATCCCCCGTCCTGCACATTGGAGGGATTATTCCGTGACCTGTGAGCAGTGACATGACCTGAAACCACTTTCATGGCATCCCCCTGAACAAAGACATTCATTCCCCTGAAGACAATTCCTTGTGAAAAACCCTAAAAATAGCCTTTTTTGCCTTGGCGCGAATACTCAGTGTAATACCCGCGCCAATGGGGGAAATCCTCCAAAGAGGGCACGCCAACTGGCGCACTGTCTCAGTGTTGTACCCGCGCCAGGCTTATTAAGGAGTGTTTTTTAAAAATAAATGGCGAAATATTGACTCCAACCAATTCCTGAACTGGTCTCTAAATTGAGTTGGGAGGTTTGGCTCCGGATCTCCATGTAGAGGAAGTGGTTTTCCACCTCTCATGGAAGCTTCCTTGAGGATAGGGCCAATCCCATAATTGTAGGGATCCCAACTCCCCTTCCACCATCTATATAAGCTTGACATTTTCCTTTACAAGCTAGTCTCCAAGAGCCTTCATAGCCTAAAGAATGCTGCAAGAGCCTTGATAGTCCTCATAGAGCCAAATCAGTAGCAAGGATATTGACGATCGAAGAGAGAGGCTTGTCCCATTCTCAAAAAGCTTTACCGAGACGTATTCTGCTGACGACCTGCCAAAGGAAGATTCAGCATCAGAGCCAGGTTGTATTTTCCTTTGTATGAATTAATGATAAGTGACTTTGGTTATGGTTCCACTCGTATTGTTCATTATGATCATGAGTTGTGTCTTCTCTTACTGATACATAATTGCATCTATTGGGTTTTACGCTTGTGTTTGTCATGTTTCTTGCGTGTGCAGGTGTTCGATCGCGGCGAGCGTGAGGATTGTGATCTGTTGGAGCAAGGGAACAAGAGTGCTATCTCCTCTACAAACAACAGTGTTGGATTCAAGGTAAGCCTTCTTCGCCATTTTCTTTATTGCAATTAAGAACTTGCACCTTAGTGTGATACGATTGTTGCTAGACCCGATCTGGGCTAGTAGGGATCACCTTTGTCCGCAGAGGGGATTGGGGATTTACCTCTACAACAAATTGGCGACTTCGCTGGGGAATAGTTGATTTGGAGTATTGTCTTGTCTTTTCAGTCGATTCTTGACTTTGCTTGCTTGATCAACTCTTTTGGTTTTCCTTTTTCTAGTGTAAAACCTCTGTTCAGCCCCAGAGGATCAGATCTGACCTTTGATTTTTCAAAATTTTCATCTTTTCATAGTTGGCTTGATTGGCGTGGTTTCCAACCTGACAGTCGCGCCAATTGGCGTAGGTTTCTAGTTCATCACTCACGCCATCCCCTGTCTGGCATGGATTACAGCCAGACAGTCACACCATTTCCTGTAGGTGCTAGGGTTTACCCTTGTTTGAAAGTTTCTTTTAATCAGTACTTTGCTTCTGGGTTTGTTTTAGATTCTGCTTGGAGTGGTGAGTCTGGTCTTGGTTGGGAGAAATTCTTTGTTTTTTCATTTTTATGCGTTGGTTCTTGTTGTCAGTTAGCAACCCGCACCAATTTTCCATTGGTGCTAGTTGTTAGTGAGCAAGTCACGCCAGTTGGCGCTATTTGTCGATGATAAAGTCGTGCCAATTTCAGGGCGTGTGAAAATTGAGATTTTTTCCCTAAATCTTTCACCAGTGTGTCTTTCCCTTCCGGTCTTTTCACTGTATGAACATAGATTACATTGCTCATTGTTTGAAATGTCTTCTCTCCATGATTGCTTGATGTAAAAGGGAATGAATGCCTTGTTTTGATCTCATGCTTTGGAAGTCCTCAATTATGTTTCAGTTTTTAGGCCCTACCGAATGTCATCTGACAATATCCTATATGCAACTATATGAGAAAAGAAAAATTTTCAATTCGATGAATTCTATCTAGTTAAGGGAAGAGCTTCAAACAATGATGCAACAAACAACAACACTAAAAACGAAACTTTTTCCAAACTAGATGACTTTCACTATCCAAAATTAATCTCAAACATTCAACGATGGGAATAATGCAATGTAATCTATGCAAAATCCTCTTTTCCGAAAACTATGCAATTGTAATCTATGCACAATTTCCTTTTTCTTTTCAAATGATAAGAATGCACTCAATGCATTTTTCGATGAAATAAGAATCTACTTAACGCATGCTTTTAATGAAAGAGAATGCACTCGATGTGATTTTTAGCTTTCAATCATTAAACAATGTGATCTAAGTTCAATGATAAATCTCAAAAATACTTTTCAATGCAATGTGATCTAATGCATTTTAACAAAAGAAAACTTTGAGACGAAAACTAAATGAACGCAAATCCCCTTAATGAAGGATGAATGCAAAATATATGTAAACAAACACTAAGAATGCAATCATTGTTTCAAAACACTTTGTAACGAAATTCCTCAAAAGGTGACAAAACACAAAGATAAACATTAAAATTTATTCAATCAACCTAAGGAAGCATTGAAACATTAACGAAAAATTTAGAGGTCTGGGCTAGTGACGTGTTTCGGCGTCGTTAAACCTAGTAACTGTTGTTCACCTCTTGGCTTTAGATAGCGCTAGTATGGACTTGTGCTCCCTGTACCGCCACATATATAAAGGGAGACCCCACTAGGTTTCTATCCTTTATCCATAGGAAGCCGAGTCTGCCACCCTATACCCGTGATACACCGGACACAGCATTCGGGGAGATTGCCTGCACATACGTTAAGTCCTTGGTTGATTTCTCTTTCATTTTGAAACCAAGGTGTATATTGCAGTTCACGGTTATTTGGTACACCCTTTGCCTAGAATTCCTGAGCAGTCATTTCGATCTTTTCTGACTCTTTAAATTTGAAAAGGTCATCAAGCGCTTGTCCTTTCACACATGTTTCCAATCTGAAAGAGATAGAGTCACCTTTTGCTGGTTTCTTGACTCTTAAAATATGAAATGGTAGAGTTTTGTTTCAATTTTTTAAAAATTAACTGCCCACGAAATATTGCTGTTTAAAGTTAGTTTCCTTAGGGTGTTGTTCTGAAGATCATTTCTAATGGCGACCTTTTCGGAGTTCACCAACCAAGGAATCCCCTCCGAAGGGAATCCTGGTCCTTTTCCTCCTTTTGGAAATTTTGGCGCTCCTTATATGGCGACGTTGTCCCTTCCTGGGTTAACGGTTGAGTTTCCTGTTTGGTTATTTTCAACCTCGGTGGTCCCGAATGTCTTGAATACTGTTCAATCAGTTCCTCCACCTGAACAACATCCTGTTGATTCCAAGGTGGACCTCTCCCCTTCTCCGCCTGTTTCTGCGTCCTCCTCTTCTACTTCACCTAGTGAAATTTTGGATTCAAGTAACCAGGTGGCTAAGAAGAAGAAGAAGAAGACAAAGAAGAAGAAGTCTGATGAGAGAGAGGATAAGGCTGTAGCTACTGCTTCCAAAACATCTCCTCTTGATAAACCTTCCAACCCTCCGCGGAAAGTCAAGTTCCCTTGCATGTTGTGTCAGGGAAACCATCTTCTTTGAGATTGCCCTAGCATTCCCAAGGTGCTCGAAGTATGGTCCAATGGTCATCCGCCATTTCCTTTGGCTTCCGGGAGTCAAGTTGGGGGCACGTCTCAACTAGTGTTGGTAAGGCTCCTAAGAAACAGGGCAAGATTACTAATCCCTGTAAGTTGTGTGAAGGGCATCATGCCATTCACCTTTGTCCGTATATGGATGAAGCCAAATGAGTTTTGGACAACTCAACTATTTCTATACCATGCCTTCCAGCTGGTTATAAACGGCTTTCTTTGAGTCCTCCACCAGTTGATCCTATGATTGGTCAAGAGTCATCCTTGGTCAATCCCGCTCCCTCAGAAATTCAAATTCAGGAATCCATTCCCGAACAACCATTGGTCATGGGATCGGTTGAACTGGCCCCGTCTAAGGTGCACTAGGGCTTTTTCATTGAGAGTGGACCTCACATCCCTCAGGTTCTTCTTGTTTCTTCAGATTCCTCGAACTTGGAGAAAGATTCTCCCGTCCTTGTATCTCAAGAAGCTGCTCCTCCACCTCCCGTGATGGAGGTCCCGGAGGATAATCCTCCCACCTTCGAGATGGAGGTTGTGGAGGATGCTCCTTCTTCTTCCGTAACACCAGGGGAAGACCATATCAGTTCGATGGTAGCCCCTCCAAGTAGTTTGGTTGCTTCCTTTGATTGGAGTCGATTTGCAGGATACCGCCTTCCGTCTTATGTGCCTTTCGAGATCATGGTACAGGCCTTTGGTCTGGTTGTACCCAGCACCATTATAGATGAAGGTACGTCTGTTAGTATTTTATCCTCAACTACTTGGCATGCTTTCGGTTCACCACCACTTGCGTCTGTTACACAGAATCTGTTGACGTTTAACAGAAGAACTAGTCAACTGTTAGGGATCCTTCCGAGGTTACCTATTATTTTGGGAGGTAAAACTGTCCATATAGATGTGATGGTTGTTCCAGGCCCCTTGGATTTCAATCTAATTTTGGGGCACGATTACACCTATGCCATGGGAGCGCTAGTCTCCTCCCTTTTTCGTGTGGTCTGTTTTCCACATGAAGGTAAGATCGTGACCATCGATCAGCTTTCGTTCTTTGGTCCTGATGTGGAAACTGCCCTGCCATCATCCCTTCCTGGTTTTTATCCACCCGTTGTATCTGCCCCACTCCAGGTCAACTATGTGGCTACCTACCTCGTGCCTGTGCTTAACGATGATGTTGTCGTGCATAGTGTGCTGGGGGCATTGGGTCCAGACTTCCAAGGGGTTTTCCTTCCATCGGGAGTGGAACTCTTGGAAGCGATTACTTCTTGTTCATTATAATGAGGTCAGTCGAAGCAGAGTTCCTAGTCTTGTGTCAAGCTCCTTAAAAAATGAAACAAGGTTGTCGGAGCACAATTCATTTTCTTGTGTCAAGCTCCTTAAAAAATGAAACAAGCTGGTTGGAGCATAGTTCCTTGTCTTGTGTAAAGCTCCTTAAAAAATGAAACAAGGGTGTTCTGAGGATAGTTATTTTAATGTGTCAACCTCGTTAAAACAATGAAACACTTTCCTATTTAATTCGAGTCTTTGATAAGTTCTCGTAAAATACCAGTCGAGTCTTTTCCTTAATCTTGTAACTTGAACCTTCAGTCCATCTACTTTTCATATGGAATGAAGCTTGGGGGGCATGTACCTCGAATTGAGTCACCATGCTCGGGGCATGCTTACTATTTCAAGCATAGTTTGTTTCCGTTTCAAGCTTGTGTAAAAATGAAACCGGTTTCAAGCATAGTTTATCTTTGTTTCAAGCTTGGGTAAAAATGAAACCCACTTCAAGCAGAGTTTTCTAATTTCAAGCTTGTGTAAAAATGAAACCTTTCCCATTTTACCTCTTGTGATTGCCATTTTATCAGCCTGTTTTTGCCAGATGAGCCTTGGTTTTCTCACTCCATCGTCACTATCTACTTGGCCGATCATATGCCTTCACTTGGTTGTTTTACCCATTCCTGAGGAACCGCTACGATGAGTGGTCTTTCTAGCCAGCCTCTTGAATTTTATCATGTTTTGAGCAGTTCCACCATTACCAGAACCAGTTTCTACCCTTTATACCACTTGTTCCTCCAGGAGGAGTCATCTTTCAGCTCTTTTCTGACTCTCTAAACATGAAAAGATTGTCGAGTCCCTTATCGTTTCGATCTCATTAAAGTGGCCACGAAACGACATCTACCCAGTATACGTTTACCCCTTTTTTGGGCTGGGATAGATTACTTACGAAAAAGGAATACCCTAGCCTATCGCGACTAGGAGGTTTTCTCAGAAATAGTTTTCTACCTTTTCGGATCTGAGGAACTATTTACGAAAAGGGACTGTTGGAGTTTACTTTTCTGTTGTCTTTTCAAACTCTATAAACATGAAAAGACATCGAGTTCTTCCTTTGTCAGACTTGTTAAACCCTGATGACATTGGATTCAGTCGTAATGATGATGTTCGAGTTTCTCCTTCCTAGGGCTCGTTAAATGTACTAGGATGGATTCGTCCGAAGGACGAACTTATATTACAAGCATATGTTATCCCCTGCAAGCTTGTTTTCAAAAATAATTGGGGTACTCACCAGAAATGGTGGGGAAAAATGGAACCAGTATCATTGTCGTGTCAGCAGTATGTCGCTCTTGAACATGGCACTTTTCTGCATTCGTGTCGGGTTGGGGACATCTCATCTCGTTTTCCACTTGCCTCCATGGGTTTGGGTAATCCTTTTTGACCTCTCATCTGCTCTTTGACTCGTCATCATGACCTATGATCTTTTTATGTCAAATACTGCCAAACTCACTGTGATGCCACCATATGTTCAAGAGAAGTTGACCTCTGCACGTATCAAACTTCCTCTGATTCTCATCTGATCTTGAATCACAACATTATGTTCCTCTGTCTTACGTCGATGATGTGGGAAACACTATGGCCCACCTTCGATCAAGGTCACTTCTTGTTGACTTCAGCTCATTATCCAGGAAGTTGATCTAGAGACTCCCTTCCAGTACCTTGGAGCCTGCATACCTCAATGGCCGGTTCTTCACGTTCGACGTGAGCTTTTCATCATTGGCCTCCGATTGAGTGATTCTATGGGAGTTTGACGCCAACTCAATGATTCACATGCCGTAGATTGTACCTATAGTACCTTGAGGACCATTGTCACTATTGGTGGTACCTCTTGTGTCTGTTAACATCTTTTATCATTAGCTGGTAATCAGACGATGTTCTTGCATGTTCGACTTCAGATCACTTATTCGCATGCTTGAACTTGTACCTTGTTTGGGTTGAGATGGAGCGCAAGACCCTGGGTTTTTTCTGTTAGAATCTAGGCTACGGATTTTGTGGATTATTATGATTGGTTACATGACTCATTGATTGGATGGTTGCGACCATGCCTAAGTCTATTTATCGATCCTCACTGGATGGCTGCGTCCATACCTTGGATCTTGATTATTGTATACTCTATTATGGATGGCTGTGCCCATACCACATATATCAAGTATTTGAGATATCAGTTGTACTTGCCTACGCAGGTTTTCCGACGGCAGTGTTTTCAATTGGACACGTTATCATAAAGCATTTCACCCCTCTCTCTCTCTCGAGCCTCATGCTTTAGGGGGGCATTTATTACACAGTAATTTGTCACCGTCCCTGCAATCCTCATCTCGCTCATTGGAGGGTTATTTCTATGACGAATAAGTAGTTTCATGCATTGCAAATACCATCATTGCATCCCTTTCCATGAGGAAAACATTCCTTCTGTTGATCATTTCCTGAGCAAACCCCTAAAAAACACCTGTTTTTACCTTGGCGCTGGTAAATCCCCTCTGCAGATAGAGGCGATCCCTACTAGCCCAGATTGGGTCTAGCAACAATCGTATCACGCTAAGGTGCAAGTTCCTAATTGCAATAAACCAAATGGCGAAGAAGGCTTACCTTGAATCCAACGTTGTTGTTTGTAGAGGAGATAGCACTCCCATTCCCTTGCTCCGGCAGATCACAATCCTCACACTCGCCGTGATTGAACACCTGCACACGCAAGAAACGCGACAAACACAAGTGCAAAACCCAATATATGCAATTATGTATCAGTCAGAGAAGACACAACTCATGATCATAATGAACAATACGAGTGGAACCATAACCAAAGTCGCTTATCATTAATTCATACAAAGGAAAATACAACCTGGCTCTACGGAATATGTCTCGGTAAAGCTTGTCGAGAATGGGACAAGCATCTCTCTTCGATCGTCAATCTCCTTGCTACTGATTTGGCTCTATGAGGACTATCAAGGCTCTTGGAGCATTCTTTAGGCTATGAAGGCTCTTGGAGACTAGCTTGCAAAGGAAAATGTCAAGCTTATATAGATGGTGGAAGGGGAGTTGGGATCCCTACAATTATGGGATTGGCCCTATCCTCAAGGAAGCTTCCATGAGAGGTGGAAAACCACTTCCTCTACATGGAGATCCGGAGCCACACCTCCCAACTCAATTTAGAGACTAGTTCAGGAATTGGTTGGAGTCAATCTTCCACCATTTATTTTTTAAAAAACACTCCTTAATAAGCCTGACCTGGGTACAACACTAAGACAGTGCGCTAGTTGGCGCGCCCTCTTTGGGGGATTTCCCCCATTGGCGCGGATATGACACTGAGTAGTCGTGCCAAGGCCAAAAAGGCTATTTTTAGGGTTTTTCACAAGGAATTGTATTCAGGGTAATGAATGTCCTTGTTCAGGGGGATGCCATGAAAGTGGTTTCAGGTCATGTCATTGCTCACAGGTCACGGAATAAGCCCTCCAATGTGCGGGACGGGGGATTGCAGGGACGGTGACAAATTACTGTGTAACACTCTCTATATTTCTTATTTCCTACATCTCTCCCCCTCCAACTCCATCTCTCTTATCGATCCCTCTCTCCTCCTCTCTCTCAAGTCCTCTCTCTCGTCCTTCCTCTCTCTCTATCTCGCCTAAATCCCTCTCTCTTCTCTCTCTCTCTCTCTCCAATACTCTCTCTTCCCCCATCACTCTCCTCCTCTCTCTCATCCTTCCTCTCTCTCCCTTTCTCTCCCACCTCTCTCTCTCTCTCTTTTCCCTCCAATCCTCTCTCTTCCCCCATATCTCTCTCTCTCTCTCTCTCTTCCCCCATACCTTTCTTTCTCTCTCTCTTTCCACCCCTCTATCTCTCCAACTACATTAATATATCCCTCCCTCTCTCCTTCTCACTTCTTCTCTCCCCCCTTCTTTCCATACATCTTACTTTGTCTCTTTATCTCACCCCTAAACATACACACTCTCTCTCCATCTCTCCCTTATCACTCTCTCTCTCTATTTCTTCTTAGTTATGTAAACTAATAAACATAAATATTCGTAAATATAAAGCAGATTATGGAGTAAATATGAAAAGACGTTTTATTTACTTACCATACCTCTAGTTTATTTATATTTTTATTTATTTACCATACCCCTTTTCTTTACTATGGTATTTGGCCCATAGGCTTGTTATATAATTAGATTTTTATTTATAATCCTATTTGATATATTGTTATTTATTTACCTTACCTCTTCATGCCTCTTTTATATTTATTTATTTACCATACCTCTTTATACCTATTTTATATTTGTTTATTTATTTATCATACTTTTTTATACCTCTTTTATATTTATTTATTTACCCATGGTATTTAGCCCATGGTATCAATATTAATTTGTCCCATGGTATTCGTCCCATAGGCTTCATCTAAATAAAACCTCTTTTTAAAAAATTTTAAAATATAAAAAGGTTTATGGAATAAATATAAAAAGAATTTTTATTTATTTACCATACATATAGTTTATATATATTTTTTATTTATTTACCATAGCTCTGGAGTAAGTATAAATTCATTTTACAAATATTTAATTAAAAGAAATATTAAAAGATTTTGGATTTTGATTGTTTGTGTTGAATTAACTCTTTTCCTTTGATTTAGGAAATGGTATTGACTTTAGTAAAGAGTAAAGGTGTTTAAAATTTTACTCAATTTGGAAATTCAATGTGGTAATTTTTTTTTGTTAAAGGTAAATTTATGATCCATTCAAATTCACATATATAATTTACTATCCATTCAAATTATATAAATAATACATATATGTTCTAGCACAATGCGATTTTTATTTTTTATTTTTATTTTAATTTAAAACTTAAGCCGACATTTTGTATGAGGATGTGACATACCTGACATCGAGGTCAAATTGGGCTGTAGATGCGCCTCTCGACGCAAAAATCATTATAAATTTGAATAATTTTACAAATACATCAATAAACATTTTATAGTTTGCATATCAGGGACTAGTGAGATTCGCCAATGTTTTTAAACTTCAAGATAATTTTCCATCCTTAAAATTTTCCTTGCTGTTAAATTGCAGTTAATACCATTACCAATGTAAATCATTAGACTCTTCATAGTAAGTATTCATATGAGTATGTCGTTATAGGTTTTTGAGTTTTCTTCAGAAAAAGTCTTATAAAGATCTCAAGCTCTTTCATTCATCATGAAATATATGTACAAAGTGTTTTATAGCATTTCTTGTGTTGTTTTCATTTCTCAATATTTCTCTATATTACAACAAGTTTTCAAATTTTATATTCCTTCATATATGGTTTAAGTTTGTTTTTATTTTGTAATTTGTTTGATATTTTCATCAACATGCAACATTTTATCACAATTTTGCTTTCTAAAAGCATTTAGGTACTTTGTGAATTGCAGTCTTATGGTGTTTGTCACTTTAAGAGATATGGAATATTTCAACAACCATAGATATTGTAATTCTATCATGCTTTAAGAGATATGGAATATTTCAACAACTATAGATATTGTAATTCTATCATGCTTTATAGAAGAATTTTGATAGTCACTTAAGCTATTGAATAGATGTTTTGACTAGTCTGGTAGAAGATAGAAGAATTTAGGGTTTGATATTGCCTTGTATGTATATATCATACCATGCTCCTGTGGACAATATGAACATAACTTTTATTTGAAGAAAAATAATTTTAATTTTATTGGGTTGTAACGTCTATGCAAAGAGTAATGTTGTCCCAGGTGAATTGGTACCCACAATTTTTCATCTGTTACATCTTTGACACATCTAATAGATTTAAAAATAATTTCTCAACTTTTTAAACAAACAATGGACACAACTATTAAATATTAGGTTCTAAATGATTTAATGCCATGGTTATTTACAAGAATACTCTCCATCTCAATATATTCCATTCCAAATTAATTGATAAGATGGATACTTGAGCTTTTACAAGAATACATATTTTTATAGTATGATTACAATGGCTTTGATCATTATGTTTATGTGATGTGTATTAAAATTTGAATCTTTCGGTTTAAAACCAATGCGATATTTTTTTTACAAAATAATACAAGACCAAATTGAAAGCCCTAGTTGAAACAATTTTTTCTTTTAAAATAGAGAAATACCAAGGAAAATAATACTAGAACATGAAAGTCATTTAATTTGCACGGAGTCTCAAAATGCACAACCATGAATCTAATCTAAGAATCCTTGGGAGATATATATTCTTGAAATAAATGGGGCAATCAGCTTTAAGGAAAATAACCACCGAGTTAAAAAAAACATGATCTGCAAAAATATTCTTGAATCAAAATAAAACATTAATTAGTAAAAAATAAAACTACTATTAATTTATGTATGAACATTTTGAAAAAGATACAATAAAATAAGGGTAGAATTTTACCCTAAATATATTTTCTCATGTTTTAGTGCCTACAAGGACAGTAACTTCTCTCTCGCGACTTTCTTATCCAAGCAAGGGACATATTAGGGAAGATAGTGGTTCACATTTTCTCATGTTTTAGTGCCCACGAGGATAGTAGCTTTTGTCTCACTACTTTCTTATCCAATGAAGGGACATAGTAGGGAAGATAGTGGTTCGCGACTTTCTTATCCAAGCAAGGGACATATTAGGGAAGATAGTGGTTCACATTTTCTCATGTTTTAGTGCCCACGAGGATAGTAGCTTTTGTCTCACTACTTTCTTATCCAATGAAGGGACATAGTAGGGAAGATAGTGGTTCATGTCTTCTGTCAAATTGTGTCATGGAGATGGCTTGGGCTATTGACCAGAATGATCCTAGCTTGATCCTGCTAAGACCTTTCTCCTCCTAAGACTGGGTTAACCATATTACACATTTTGATATTTATATTTACCTTCTCATCTCCATGCCCTCAGGGTCATCTCTAATTGATATCATCCTTCTGCTGCCATGCTTTTTAAATATTTGTGCAATGGTTTTTCATTGTTAAGTTTCATAGGAAAACCACCTAAAATTAAAATCCATGAAAGTAACTCATACTCAGGTAAATAACCTATTTCCATTAGTTACTACCCACCTTAATTTAAGCAAGTATTTGCATAAAAAATGAATAGCAACAAGATATAAATAAATATAGGTATTGAGAGACTGCCTATGATTATTTATGTTTTCTTCAACACTTTAACATGTGGGAGTTTATGCTTTCTTCAATGCTTTAACATGTAGGAGTAGTAGTGTAAATGTGGTTACTACCCACCAAAAATTTATGCAAGTCCTTATCCCTTAGTAGATAATTAAATTTTCCACTTCATATATCAATTTGCAATTTTTCTAAGAAAAACATTTTTTAAAGTGTTAATGGTAAACATTTATTTAATTGAGTATGAGTTATTTTCAAGGATTTTAATTTTAGATGCCTTTTTTATGAAACTTAACCATGAAAAATCATTGCACAACTATCTTAAAATCATGGCATAGGTATTGCAACTGGTAGAAAAGTATGAAACAATTATCCATATGGCATTGTATGGTGCAAAGTTTACAATAAGACCTTAATGGTCCAATCAAATGTTTGAAAAATATATTTTTCAATAATATTGAAAATAATTTTTTATTTTTCAAAGTTAAACATTATAAATTATATTGGTCAATGCTAAATTAATAGTGCCTAATAGGAAAATTGATTGCTAAAGTCATTCATATATATATATATAGTGATTAGTAGGAAAATTGATTGCTAAAGTCAGAGAGAGAGAGAGAGAGAGAGAGAATTATTTCAATGTTTAACATAGAATTGACATGTAACATTGAAAAAAATATTAATAACAAAAATAATTCAACTTATACATGCATGCATACATCTACTACCAGTTACATAGACAAATAGACACACACATAGAAAAACAAGTAACATTTTAAAAAATATTAGAGTGAGAGAGTCTTATAGATATATGTTTTCTACTTCTAAAAGGGCGTGTACTAAGAATGTGAATCATAAATAAAATATTCCAATGTCAACTATGTATATATTATATAAAACAAGTGAAAATGAAAAAATTCTTATAGTTAAAACACTTAATAATGTTTTTCTTAAAACCAAGAGGAATCAAATCTCTTGAGGTGCTAACCTTTCCTCAAAATTTGCACTAAAAAAGAGGTTTGTATCTTGAAATATTGTTCTATCTTAGCACTTGATAAATGAGTTAAGATAAATCTATGTTAGTTTTAATACAAATGTGTAACTTTTAAGTTTTAATAATATTGGGATTTAATAATAAAGGATAAAGAGATATATATTTATGGAGATAGATAATTGAGATTCACAGAACCAATATTTTAAAGTGATTATTATAACAATAATCCACATTTAATTTTGTCGTAGTCTAAAAAACCTAACCCATCCACATTTAAATTTTCAGTGGTCTAAAAAACCCACAGAATAACCTAGAAATTCAGATAAGATTATAAAAGATTCCGGTGAAGATTTTTTGAAATTTTTTTACCGGATTTCGACAAAAAAGCTATTCTATTGCGTCCATAGACAACTCCTTTGTTATATTTTTAAATTTTGATAGTTATATTTTTAAATATAATTGTTAATTATATTAAATCAATTTCTATATAACTTTTAAACAAATTATTATATAAATTTTAAACAAATTACATGTTGTTGCTAGAAATACAATCAAACCCTAAACTTCTCTTTAGTGTGCGAATTGTTAAAGCTTATTTTAAAATTAATATAACAATAATTCCTTGTTTAAATTTAGTTACAATGATTGATGTAGCTATTGATTATATTGAATTATTATTAACACAACTTTTAAACAAATTATTATAATGACGTTATCAAGTACATGCCAATCCTAAACTTCCCTTTAGTGTGTGGGAATTGATCAAACTTATCTCAAGGTTAAACCTCTGAAATATGAGTTCAGTTTAGGAAAGAAAAGTGTGTGATCAATAGTCGACTAAACATCCTTATACCATATTTAATATATTTAACATTTTTAAACGATATATTTTGGGTACCAAATTTAATATATTTAACATTTTTAAACGATATATTTTGGGCTCAATGAGAAAACTTCAGAAAGTTTAAAGGAATATGTAAAATAAATAACTAACAAATTATTTATAAAATAATAAAATATTTGTTTTGAGGGTTAATTTAATTGGTTGAGTTTTTGTTATTAAATTTATTTATTTTTATTTAGAAATTATGGGTTAATCTTTTTATATTTTCGAGATTAGATTCTATGATTGAAACGATAAGAAGTGATATTTTTGGGTGGATATGCTTAGTATAAATGTTCTATGGACATAGTGATCACCTATGTTTGGGGTCCATGAACCACATAAAAGATAAAAAATAAATAAAAAGAATAAGAATAAGAAAAAAGTCAACAAGAGATTACTATGCATACATTATATTTCTTCATTTAAGTGCAATAAATTTCAACCCATTGGTTGTAGATATTAAAGGACATGTAAATATTTTTGAAATTTGGAATTTAGTATTATACCTTTTTACATAATTTTTATTTAATGTTTTTTTTTTTTTTAACTTTCTATTGTTTTAAAATTACATTCATATAAAATCAGAGTTCACAATTAGACCCGAACATTGTTGTGATCTGCCATAAGGGAAACCAAACCACCTGACAATGAGATATATTGTTTATCCTTCAAAACCATCCAAAAAATATTATTGGCTTGCATCCAATGACATGCACTAGGAAAAAAATAAAAATTATTGATTTCCAGTTATAGATGGCTATACATCTACTAAAAGAAACTAATTTACTGAAATAAAAAAACATAAGTCAAAAGGATAGGTTAACATCAATTATCAGAGGATGCTACTGGGGCTAGATCTAGGGCGCTTGTGCATGTTGAAGCTAGAGGCCTGAGGCCCATTGTATATGATCTTCTATGTGAACCAATCGAGCTTTAAGGTCGACTAAGCAAGAGCGATGGTGGCATTGGACTTGTTGGATTTCCTTAAGGCATGTTATAATTTCATTGCAGTCCTTGTACATTTCCTTGAGAACCCTACCTTGGAGAATATTCATTTGCTAATGGAGGCTAATGGAATTGAGATATTGGCTTTGTATTCCCCTACTATGCCTATAGTTTGTAACCTAAATAACTACTTTAGTTTGGATTTCAATGCCAGAGTAGGCTTGGCGATCATGAGTGGTTAAGGTCTCTAACTGATAAACTTCCTCTTGGATTTATGGAGGAGTGGAAGAATGAAAATTAATTGTAGTTGTTTGAGATTGTGTCTGAGTTTGAGGTCTACCCTAAGTGCCTCAACCTCTAAATTCACAACGAGAGTAAATATGCTAACAGGGGTTAACGCTCAAAGAAAAGATAAGATCGATGAAAGAAACCCCTTAGTATAGGGTCTGACCAATAAGAAAAAATGAAAGAAACCATGACAAATTCAGCAAAAGATTAATTCTTAGCTTCCAGGTTGGCATGGGGTTGGTATTAACTACCAATGGTAGAGGAGGGGCATACAAAGAGTAGCTTTGAGCAGGGTTAATCAACCATAAAACCTAGGGCACACTAATTAATTTCCACACCATCGAGATGCCTTGCAGACCATAAACTAGATTCCACCATGAAAATACAAACATAATAAAAATTATTTGAAGATTGGACATAAAAATATTTACCCCATGACTATCATCCCACTAGGCGCTGAGGTGTTGTAGGAGAGATGCATTTATCCTCTCTATGCCACCAATTCTAACTCTGACCCTATTGTGACTACTTCCAAAATCCTAGGCTCACGACCATTGCATGTGCCTCCCAACTCCAAGATTGAATTTATGACACAAGGGTTGTACAATTAAGGTCATTCTATAGGGGAGTAGGACCTACATGCACCAAAAATTTCACAAATCCAAAAATGTGGTGGAAATATCTTACTTGTAGTCGGCGAACACCACTGAAACCACAAAATAACATGAAGCCATGACAAAACGGACAAGATATCACAATAGGAATGAGAGATACCATCTTAATGCAAAGTGATGTGAAGATGGTTTACATGTGTGAGTGCTTGGGGTGGGATAACAACACCATCCCCCCTTCTTAAATGCGATGGGAGGTGGCAGGGTGACATGCTTCCCTTATCAATTGGTGTTGTTTCCAACACCTCAATTGGGAATAGCCTAATGTTAGTTAAGATATTTTGTTATAAGTAAATAGAAAAGGTCACATATCTCTTACCAATTTTCAAATAAACACTTGGATTTTGATCTCTTTTGCAATTAAAGTTTAGATTTCTTTATAGTGAATGTGTATTGTATACCTATTTTCTCTTGATATCAAATATTATGATATTTCATTTTTCACATTTTTTGTATTATTTACTAAATTAAAATTTAAGGATTCTTAAAGTATGATAAAAATTTAATATACATTTTTTTTGTACATCCAGAGGAATCTACAACTAGGATAATCTCATACTCGCATGACATGGGGTTGATTCTGACTGCTACCACTATAACCTTTGGGGCCTACATCATGTCCTCCATTCAATAGATTGGGTTATGTCCAAGGTAATTGAACCTTCGATCTCTTGCTCACAAGACTTCATTTTCACAATGATCACCAACTGAGCTACACATTGGGGACTTAATATACAATTTTTAATAATAGTAAGTTTTTGTTTTGTATTTTCATTTTTTTCTCAAATTGAGAAAAATTTATTATTATCTTTTATCCACCAATACAATCGACTAATCTCTATTATTATTATAAAAAAAACCATGTCACTTGAAATGACCCACTAGTGTTTTTTTTTTCTAAATATGTCTAATTTCTATTATATGGTACATAAAGATACAACATTACATTTCAAAAAATTCCCACCATAATTGTTGTGCTAGCCAATTCCGGCGGGAAATATGTTCAAAAAATACATAAATAAGGGACTGCCCCTGTTGGGGAAACCAGCCCAAAAATTAGACCAAGTAGCAGAAGGGGTGTTGCCCCAAACGGGGAAACCAACACATAACATGAGTACCCAAAATCTAAACATAATGTGCAGAGAATAAGTAGGAAAAAAACAACAATTGAGCTATGACTGAAAAAAGAAAGAGGCACCGTGGCGCTAGTCCTTCTGTGGCTAGTCATTCTGAATATCATCATGAGGTGGCTCTTCCACAATGAAACAACCGTAGTTTGAGAGGTCATATTCCTACTTGGATAGCTGTGGAGTCAGCTCCGACATGGAGGCAGAGTGTGCACCCAAGACTGTTGCATTTTCATCCTCTGCTGAGCTGCTGCCACTGTCACTGCCTGAGGAATTCGCTGCGGAGTTTGTGGGCAGAGCCACAGATTTCTTGGGCTACTGAAGGATGGATGGCGTCAAAGTGGATTTGCACATTCTTTTTCATGACCTCGAGCCAGAGGAGCTGGAAGGGGCTTCAGGTATGCTTAGAGAAAGGAGGGCCGACATTCTTTGTTGGTATGGCACCTTCGAAGAATTCACATTGAGAGTGAGCTCAACTGGGCAATATTCACGAATGGGAAGCGAAGGACAGGAGGGTTGGCCTCGACCTCTGCCTCAATGACATTTCATACGATGGCGTCACGACATTGAGGCGTCGAAGTTATCAGAAGGAGAGGGAGAGCAGGTGGAATTGCAGACAGAGATATGGCAAGAGGCATTAAGCAGGTGAGCTGACAGAGAATGGAGGTCCGAACACGCAACATTGAGGCTGGCCAAATGAACAGATAGACAGAGGGAGAAGAATGAGGGAGGAGCAACTCCATTTCCCATGAAATAACGCAAATATTGACGGCAAGGACAATGGTAAATGTGTTCAGAGTAGGTGACAAGAGGGAGAGTAATAGCCCCTGGATGGTAATTAGTTGTTTTAAAGGCTACCTCGTGTGAGCCATGCGCAACCATGTGGTTGGGACAGTTTCTTTGTGGAGAAGGAGCCATGTGACGGTCATGAGCTCAATTAGACACCCACATCCGGGGAAATGACCCACTAGTGTTGAACGAACTTCCCTTGTGGTTTAAACATTTCACTTTTCATAACATTTCCACCTATGTTTTTTATGAGTTTTGTCCAAATTCCATTGCCAAGATTACACAATTAAGTAAAATATCTATTTTTTAAGACATTGGATCTTTACAATTTAATCATAATGATAAAAAAATAAATAATAATATTTAGATTTCTCTAAACACTTTCACTTTTTAAAAATATCTCTTAATTTTGAAATATTAGCTTCTTGATTTACATTTTGTCTTCACCATTTAAAAATAATTTATTTATTTATTTTTAAATTAAAAAATTTCAATAAAACCTTATAAAATAAGAAAAAATAATAATTTATAAAATATTTTTTCAATACAAGAAAATATATATTTTCATCAATCTCAATTATAATCTTTTATCTTCTTTTATCTTTTAACAAGGGAAGCTGCGAAGCAGCAAGTCCCTGCCGCTAAGTAAAAAGAAAAGAAAACACGGAAGGGAGCCAGAGACTTTGAAGCCATCATAGTCAGAGCAAAATTGTAGTCTATAGATTTTGAAAATGACAATATTTTCATAAAAAAAAGCAAGTAACACTATTATGCAACATCATCCAGACTTGATAAATACTAACAATTATGACAGTAATGAAAAGCATCAGATCAACAATATAACAAGGAAAATGGCTATTCGCCATGATCGGAAGAAACAAAAACAATGGTTCATAGTCATATGAAATATATGAACAAGAACTGTGGAAAATCACAAGGCAATAGTACTTGCCAGTTGCAACTCATCAACTCATCAATGTAAAAGGAAAAATAGTCACATTATATGAAATATATGAACAAGAACAGTGGAAAATCACAAGGCAATAATACTTGCCAATTGCAACCCATCAATGTAGAAGAAAAAATAGTAGAATTGTCACCTACTAGAACCACGAGTGCTTATCAATCTCAAAAAGACAGAAGTTTTTCAAAAATATGGAAGGGCAAGTACTATTATGCAACATCATAGAGACTCGATATATAATAACAATTGTGACAGCAATGAAAAACATTGGATGCAATAGTATAATAAGGAAAATAGTCATGCATCATGATTGGAAAAATTATATTGAAAAACCATCCTAAACCTTTTGCTTCACAATTTCCTGATTGAATCGTTCCCAATAAAACTAAACTAAAATAATAATAAACATGGTCTGAGTCTCTCATATCTGGCACATTTCTACTGTGTTATTTATCTACTACATGGTATAGAGAATTCACAAATATTCATGGTGGATACGGGTTTCTCCACACTTATATGCGAATGCATGAAATATAAGCTTTACATTTTTATATTTAAACGTCTAATATCTATAAAAACATATAAATATGTATATGTTGTTTTAGTAAATGTTTTCCATTTTCACATTTGGAAGAACTATAAATTTCTAGAAACCTCACGTTGTAAAGTGAGTGAAAGCATTTATCTAATTGACACGATAATGTTTTTCCTGAATTATATGAACAAGATCTGTGACAAATGACAAGGTGATATAGTATGCCTAAGCCATGAAAACAGGTCTACCAGACCAATTGATATATACATATTATAAATTTCTCTATATGTTTCCAACGACAAGTGTTGGAAGGAGAGGCATAGTGCCTATGCAGAGAACAAAGCCTTTTTCTTTCTGGTATTTTTCCAGTGGAGCTCGTGGATAATGAAACAAAATGTTGCAGAATCATCCAGAGAAAAAAGAGATGGATGCCAATATAATATTGAATAGCAAGAAAGTGAGTGGGTCATCCAAAACAAGCGCAGACTGGTGGAGGTGCCATACACGGTGAGTGTAGCTGACACTCTCAATTCATTGCTTGCAAACAACATATTAGCGGTGGTAGTGACAGCCCCTCCTAGACAATGGATAGGAGCAGGCGTTTCCATTATATTGGAATCAGGCAAACTCATGTTGGAATCAGGCAAACTCACCGGCTCTACTTGAAAACAGTATATAGGCATGGTCAGTATGTTGGATATTCTTCTCCATGTTGCCGAATGTGCCCTTGGGACTGATATAGAGGCCAATCTCATGTCTGTTCCTGTTTCTTCTATCATTGGGCGCTCTTTGGAGGGACTCAGCCTATGGAGCATCAATCCTGATACCAGGTACATGCTACTTTGAAATTGATTAATTTTTAAAAATGATACATTACTTCTCACAATAAGATAGCATTATATACTTCACACAGAGAGAGCTTAATATGAAGATAGGGGATTTTGATATGATTTTAAACTTTGACGATAACAACAGAGCATTCTTGTATTTAAAAGACAAACCTGATTTATGTTGGCATCTCAGATGGTAATAAAAACTCTTGTAAGGCAATCCACACAGAAATATCCTAGGTTTCCTCATGAGACATGATTAGTCCTGTGTCATCTATCACATAGCGGATAGAACCTGCAAGTAGGAATTCTTGTTAGCTTGTAGGTTCATCATACATAAGGGAAAATAATAGGGCAGTCCACACAGAAATATCCCAGGTTTCCTCCTCAGACATGATCAGTCTCGGTCATCTAGCGCATAGCGGGTAGAACCAAGCGGCTAAACTGATCCTCTAGCAGAGACTATCACTCACTACAGGCAGAGAATAATGCATTGAATGAAGCTCTATCATTCCCCTTGCATTTTCGTTGTTGGCTCTCCTTTGTTGTTCCGTCCAATACCTCCAATAAGGCTTTATTGCCGCATTTCAACAGGTCCAGAAGAGGAACAAGGGTTTAGTGCTAGTCCTGTCACATTTTTTTAAGTGCATCAACCCACCGTCTGAAACCATTTCGAAGGTCCAATAAGTACTAGTGCCTTCTCCCTCGTTGTATTGAAGGTACGGGAATAAGAAACTGCTCCACCTCTTCTCCCTGGATGCTCCACTAGCTCTATTCCGCTAGGTCGATTGTCAAACACAGCGACCTACTTCAAAGTTCAATTGATGAGGCGGTACCTGCAACCATTAAACCAAGAAATTACAGTATTGCAATGTGTTCAATCACAGGGAACATAAATTCAAAGTGTATTGTGTAGAGCTATAGATATACCTAGAGATGTAGCAGATTCTATTGTCTTCTCGCCGTCTCTGCATCTCTGCAAGAGATGTAGCTCTACTGCCGTCTCTGCGTCTCTGCAAGAGATTTAGCTCTATTTCCGTCTATGTAAGAGATGTAGCTCTATGCAGCACCTGAAAACAAGTAAGCTTGCTTCAGAATTCACTTTCAGATTTCAGAAAGTCTTTCAGAAAACCAGCATAGATCGCCCTGGGTGATTGATCAAAAGAAACTGGGATATAGCTATATTGGCCTGGTGAGACATGTGTCATCTTACACGCAAATATGAATATGTGTCATCTAACATGCAAATACCAAAAGGGAATCATATGGCACATGGCTGTTGTATCGCGTTTACATATCTTCGAACAAAGTAGCATTCCTCCTATTTCAAAATTTACTAACATTTTATACTACCAGAGTAATGCTAGCATTAGTCTGCAGTGGCAAAAAAATGCGGAAAATGTAATGACAAAAGGTAATATAATCTATAGTCTGCCTCAGGACATAAACTAAAAACAATACTCCCGCCTCGATATGAGGCCAAATAAGACGATGATTTTTTTGATTGGATGACAGAGAATATTCGTTGGAATATAACATAAAAACATTGGTTATTTTCAATTGCGGGGACTAATGAGCAGCTTAAAGTAATGCTAACTCTCTCGTTCCGATTACTATAGTCCCTGCCATGCCGCAGGCGGCAGGGATTAATAAAGTAAAAATACCCTCTTAAGTTAATGTGAACTTCTACGAGATGATATAATAGTGAAACGACCAAGTCCTTTGAGTGCAAAGATCAACTTGATGTTCTAATCAAATCAAGACTCTCTTCCCTAAATGGCATCGGACAAAATAAAGGTCATTTGCATGCACTTAATGTATAATCCTTTTCCATTTGCATGCATTTTATGTGATAAGGTTATGTCCCATAAAATTCATCACACGTTCTTTTGTTTTAAAAAGTCAACATAGTCCTTTTAAATTAAATGAAGTTGATAGATGGAGTTCACCGAGTACAACGCAACTTCCCTCTACAATTTTATTTTTTCTTTCTTCCGGGACAAATGGAATATTGTGGATTTTTGCAATTGTAATTAAAATTAGCAATTACACCAAATATTGCAAAGAAAACGCTGTAAGACTTAAATTTTAGAAGAATCATGATATTTAAAAAATTATTGAAGATAAAAAAAAAATAATAAACAAAATATCATTCAAAGCTAAAAGATAAAGAAAAATTACTTGCATTATGCTAAATTCACAGATTTTATAACTTTTCCAACATAGATCGTTTCTTAATCTTCAAAGATAGTCTTTCAAGTTCCAATAGCAAATATTTGATAGATTTATATCTAATATATTTTGAAAAAATACAAGTAGTAGATGACATTAGATAAGCTAAATAAAATAATATTAATTCATGAAAAATATGATGGCTATCTTTCCAAATATAAATTTAATTCATGGACAATATGATGACTATCTTTCCAAATCTAAATTTGCATCACAACCTTACAAATTTCAGAGATCATCACGTATTAGATGAAAATGAGCTAGACATCAAATCCCGATTATTCATAACTTTTAGTGTAATTTGGTGTAAATTCTACAATTTTGATGGAAAACAAATGAGCTAGACATCAACTCCCAATTATTCATTACTTTTAGTGAAATTTGGTGGCAGTGCAGTTGATGATGGTGCAGTTGATGATGTTCAATATCTTCATTGTTTCCACATCATCTCTGAAATTGTAAAGAAACATTTTGAATTACATTGACACTAGCAACAAACTATTTTAATGTTTTTCATTCCCCCCTTAAGAGTACATGGCTTACATCTCTTGGTGGCCAAAATTCTAATATGTATTGTAACTTCTTGTATATATCATCTATTTATGAAAAAAAAAAAACAATCAAACTTTGTATGTGATCATGACTAAATATCAACATCAAAACTTATTTTAAACTTGTATTGTTTATCTAGTTTTTCATATTTTTAATTTATTTACATTTAGTCATATATCTTACCGTATAAAAAAAATTCAAAGGATTTTTTTTTTTTTTTAAAATAAAAACATACTTAACATTTTATCATTAAAAATATCTTTTACATTGTACATGTCCATTCTTTACCATTGTATATTACAAAATTATCAAATTTATGTGAAACACATTTTCTAACCTCAATCATATACCATAATATAAAGAAAATTGAAAAAAAATAAAAAAATAAAAATAAAAGTGGAAAACATTGTACCCTAGCCATCTTTCTATTTTTATTTTTAATATAAATTATAATTATAATTATAAATAAATAAATTTTTAGCTTGAATTTCTTTTGAAAATTATTGTGAGTGTTAAATAATTCATAATTAATTCAAATCCATTGTCGCAAAGGATAAAAATCATTATTTTCTCAATTTTTGATGAAGAATATGTCATATTAAATTGGATTCATTATCACTACATATCGAAAAAAAATAATAATTAAAAGATTGGTTTTAGATTATCATTTGAACCAATTAAACCATTTTCATATTATATTTTGAAATGATCATGATATTAAGTAATTTTGGAAGATAAAACCTTATCACTAAATACATATGAATCATTAACACTAATTTTTTTTTCAATTTTTTAAAAATTTATAATTAACAAATTTATATGAAATATTTTTATTTATACAATTAATAAAATATATTAATAATATTAAAAAAAATTCAATATAATTATTCAAATCTTCAATTGGATGAACTGGTTTAAAGCAAAATTTCATGCTAGTGAGTGATACAACAATACTTTAAAATGTTAACAACACTTTACATTGTTAAGTTAGTCATGTTAGTCATTGACATAGAAACTTTACATTGTTTGATAGGATAGAGGTGGATATTTTGTTGAGAATTTATTAAATAATTCTATTGCAATTAATCTTAAACATTTATTATATATGTGAATACAAGACCACTCAAATTACAAATTTTTTTAATATAGAAAAAAAAAGATTAATTTAATAACCAAATAATTTTGAAATTATAAAATTATCTTCAAAATCTTATCTTCAATTTATTTTCATTAATAGTAAAATTTGACAACTAATATTTATTATTCTATTATTTATGTTTTATATAAATTAATATCAAATTATGTAATAGTTAATATCAAATTAGAATTAATATTAATGGTTTGTGGGGAGTTATATAATTACTTGTTATAGCTCCATTAATGCACAAGGGTATACTACCCTTTGGATTTTGTACTCACCTAAATCCAACAACATACTCCACCCATGCATTAACAAAGTTATAACTCTACACATACTCATAACCAAGTCTTGCTATAATGATACATTAATTGTATCATAATGATTTAATGATTTAATGCATAGCTTTAAAGCTATGCATGTACGAATGTGGTGCTCTAGTGCGAGCTCCCATTTGGTAATTCCGTTATACTATTTGGGCACACATTTGTAGTAAGACAACAAGGGCACATCTTTGTAGTAAGACAACATTGTGACACAACTTTTTTTCCATTGTCATATGAATATTGCTATGGTTATTGTTAATTTAAATTTTCATGTCCATTTAAATTTTCTAAATAGAGTGAATATATGTAACCAAATCATTTGATTATTTCAATAAATATGTATGAGAAAGGCGATCTATGGTATCCAATGTCGATATTATATGTGTATACTCAATGATATTGTTACACTTGCACACTTACATTTCTACAATGACATAATAAAAAATTACATTTCTTTATTAATAATTTTTTTTTTTGAAATATTTTACACCATCCAATTCTAAATAAAGAATAAGAAGTCTTCTAGCTATCCTTGGCATTAACCAGAACTTTTCTTGGAAACTAGAACTTTTCTAAGGAAACAACATTGATGACAATTTTTTTGGATGCATATCAATGATCAAATTCCACATTTAACATATCATTGTCAATTTGATTTCATTGTAGAATATAATAATTTTTTGCAAAAAAAAATATCAAATAATTATTATTTAAATTTATTTTAAAAATTATAAAATTTGAAATTATAAATGAAATAGAAAATCAGTATCAAGAAAAATGTGTTTGCAGACATAGCTTCGGAGGGCATAGTACACGCAATTGATAAAAGCATGGCATAAATCTATTAACAAAGGCAGTTGTTTCAAACAATATTTAACACATCCATATGTTGAAACGACCCTAACAGGTATTTTTTCTTAATTTCATTTTTTTGTGAGGGCAGGGAAGGTGTCATGATCCAATTTACCAAAAATATTTTACAAAAGCTGGATACACTAAACATATATGATGAACATGGAAACTTCTAGGAAATAGAATAATATCTCCCAATAACCCTAAAAAATAGAAATATCAAATGATCATGTAGAACCATTTCTGACCTTCTATTTACTTATATAAATGACCCCTTATATTGGCTAGGGATTCATGTGGAACCAGTTCCGACCTACTATTTACTTATATCAATGATCCCTTATATAGGGTAAAGGGTCATTGTAGGGAGTATGGCATACTAAATCGTTCCAAAAGATCCAATCATACATGGGTAGATTCTTTTGAACATCTAGGATCTTACTCCAACTGGGGGCCTGTTCTTGTCGACAATATCGCTCTCATCGATGAAATCATACCCATGTCTCTCAGCATAACTTCTCTTGCTGGGCTCAACCAATTTCATAAGCCCTTGAAAGTACCTCTCAGGATTGGTTCCAAACTCATCTAAACAAGTCACCATCGCAATCCCAAACCTCTTCAGACTGTCCCTGTCTACAATTGGGGTCTCAAAGCACTGCCTGCCTAGATTATTATGAAAAAAAAAAGACGAATGTTTTCGAGTATTAAAAGGTGTCTCTGCTATTTAATAAGGATTGCGGATTGCTAAAGGGATACCCTGCTATTTAATGAGGAGGATGCAGGTGAGACAGAGGCCCTATGATTTGCAGTTGGAAATGAAAAGCAACATTGTTCTCCTGAGGCCAAATCCCTCAAAATTAATGTGAGAGAAGGAGGAAGGAGGAACGATTGTATACAATTTTTTTCCTAACTCGCTTATATAGTTTAATATCTTAACTATTATTATTTGTAAGCTTTTTAACTATTAGTTAGTGTCTTAATTACTAACTATTAATCTGATAGTGTACATATTTTCAATCGTCTAACATTAGATCCAATGATACAGATAAGTACAGAGTGGCAGCTAGGGTAGTTGTTTTCAAAGAGTGACACCTTACAACGTAATTATACTATTTACATAATTAAATTACATTTTAAATTGTATTAATATTTGTAATATTAATAATTTTTTATTCATTTGGGACAAAACTTGTAAATTAATATTTGTAACTTTAATATTTTTTTTATTAATTTTGGACAAAACTAGTAAAATAAACATGATTGAACAAAATTTTAAAATAGAATTTTTAGATTGCATAATATTGATTTTTAAAGATGTTTTCGAACTGAATTTATTAAGTTAGTTTATATTTAACTTAATTTCGAGTGTATTAACTATTGAGAGAAATCAAACCTTTCAAGATGTAAATATTTTTGTCAGCGCAAAACTTGAGTAAAGATTCACACCTCCAAAGATTTGATTCTTTTAAAAAATTGATAAATCTAGAACTAAAGTGAATTTATAGTTCTTAATATAATATTTATATTTATGTCAAGTCCCGCTAGCACAACCAGTTAAGGATGGCCCTCGTCAGCAAGCTGACCCAGGATCAAACCTCACGAGGGGTGGTTATGCCGTGTGTTAGGGGAGGAGACATGCTTAAACTCCAGTCAGTATAAGGGTTGGTGCGGCCCAGGCTAGGTGCGATCTTCGAGTGACTTTGATGGCTTAGATGCCCCTAGGTCATGGATTCTTAGGCCATAAGTCAAGCCTAGAGGATCACATACAACTTGACTGACAAAAAAAAAAAAAAATTATATTTATATAAATTTCACATCTCAATATTTAAAAATATTCATATTTTTAATTTTTTTAAAACCCTAATAAAATATTTTCCCAAAATATATATATGATTTACATTTTTCTTTAACATCTTTTATAATTTTTTATATTTAAATGTTTAATCTGCTATATATATATAGTTTTTATAAGCTTATTAGTTAGGAGTTGAGGGAGCAGGGGTGAGAGAGCCTTGAACCCAAGTTGTCTCAGCTCCCTGGTTCATGCCTCCTTATTGATGGGATTGGGGTCTTCTTCCATTGTTGTGATAGACATCGTTATCTTGGGTAGGTGTTATTTCTGCGGGGGGTGTTCACTATGTGTTTCACTGTTGAGTTTGTCTTTGTGGTAGGGATTTGCTTGGGTTTCTGCCATCTAGCCTTCATGTCATTGTTATCTGACCCCTATTTTAGTTGTTATGTTTCATCGATGTTTTGTGGGGTTTCTTCTAGTTTCCTTTTGGGCTTCGTGGCCCAATTTTCACTGCTTGGGGTTTATGCTTGATGTCACCCTATTTCTCGCGAGCACTGGTTTAGGGGTATCCTACTAGGTTTTCACTGAACCTTACAACTCTGCCTCTTGTTTCCCTTTTTGGCTTGATGGTGTGGCTAATGGGGTGGCCTATGTGTTGGGTGCCATTTTTGTACTTATTTCATATATTTTTTTCCCTCATTTTTACCTTGTGACCTCAAACCTTGGGACTACCTTTGCCTTTTTCTCTTCTTTTCTATCTTAAACAGTGTTGTTTTTCTTGATTTCATTACCTTTCCGTTTCTTTGATTATTATGATGTATTGTTTCCTTTTTATGGCTAACTAGGATTAATGTTGGAGGAATTTCTTTAGTCTTTTTTTGTCCTTCCAGATGTTATTCTCAACACAAGAAGACATAGAAAATGAGGCATACAGAAGAAATTGAAAGTGTGTTGTTACATTGAGCAGTTACATCATGATGCTGTTATAGACCCGCTATTAAAAACTGTTGTTACAATTTTATTACTGATTGGATATCGTCAACATCTGGATGCCGACTTGTCCTCAAATGTTGTTACGCTACAACTGTCACTTTCCATGATAGCTGTAGAAGTTATTACAATATTATATTTTAGAATGATAGGTTTTAGGCAGTTTTGATTGTAATCCATATTCTCCCAGTCATAATTTTTATTAAGGAATTGGTTGTAACTATATGTATATTATTTTGATCAGCATGAGAATCGGAAGATTCTCATGATTGATCCGTTCCTCCTTTTTCTGAACATGTAACCATTATATAACTCTCGACCCTCGATTTCAAGGGGTTAGCGGAGAATTGTATCACCTTTTGGCTCTGTAATTTTGGTCACCTTAATACAAAGACATTGCATTGCTGCTGTTAGACGTGTTTTCTAGTTTAATTTCCATTTAGTTTCTATCTCTTCCTGCACCCTGCTAGGGAGGAAGGGCCCTCCTCTTTAGTAGGGACTGCAGTGGTAAAGTAGTTGTACTATATTTCTTATTTTCTATGCGTATTGGTGGAGTGTTCCTATTGTTGTTCTGGCTGTAAGTAGATCTGCTTAAATTTCAATACTATTATGTTTTACACGTATGTGATTAGAAATACCAGCTGGTGTAATTGTTGTGTGGCGTGCTAGGTACCGTTTAATTGAGGCATGATTATATTCCTATAGATTGTTTTTATTCCTACATGTGTGTTAAGTTTCATAAATTGATTCAGCAATGATTCCTCCTTATTTTGATTTTTCTTCTGGTTTGATGTATCGGCACAGATAGTGCAACTATCATTGAAATAAAGGATGTCCCTGGATTGATAACTTATGTGTACCATCCTAGTCATTTAATAGTGATCAATACAGTCCAACATTTTGGCATTGTCGCAGGGGAAGGCAGTTGTTATCACAAAATTGCACTTGATTGGCTGCTAATCAGATAACTCTATGTAACTGTTTCAAACCAGCTTTTGACTGAAGCTTAGCCTCTTTAGTCTGAGAGGGCTCTCTCAAAGGGGTTTATGATATTAGATAATGACAGTATTAGATGGATAACTCTATTTGAAAAGTAACTTGTTTTTTGTGTATGTAGGTTGAAAAGAATGTTGTCTTGCAATCATTGGGCTTATGGAGTCAGAAAATTAGTAGATTTGGTGGAAAGGTTTCTTAACATGGAAGCTGAGGCAGATAAGAGTCTTTAACAAATGAAAATTACACATAGAACATAGGGCAACACAATCTTTTCATAAATAAAGGAAGTCAGAGCATACACATATGAATTCTGAGTAATAAAGATGAAATCTAGTGCAAGTAGTACACATAAATATATAGATCAGAAAGACATTAAAAAATCCATTAGAATCTCAGGTTTGTCAAGAAGAAGTCCTCTGTATTACTGATATCAGTCAAATTAGATAAAGAAGAAATATGGTGCAAAAAATCTCCAACCCTTTACAACTTTGATAATTTGCCTTTAAATAGACTTTTTTACAGTAGGGATGATCTGCCTCTTGGCTAGATTCATCAAACTCTTCATATGACACCTCATATAACAGAAAAGCATGTCTTTTAATCAGAAAATGACAGCTACACTCTAGAGATGACCTTTTCCTAATAGGACTCAAACTCCTATTTATTACATCAGTCTATCTTATCTTTAAAATAGTTACATATTGATTAAAACTAAACATCACATGTTCTAATAGGCTATGACCTGATTCATCACTACTTGAAATATTAAATTCCCTCCTAAACATATGGAACCAAACCCTATTTTTCATGAAAACAGGACCCTATCTTCAATGAAAGCTTCAGCTGATGAACTATCTCCATTGCACTTTATTTAAGTCATAAATGCTTGGTGGCAAGGTCCCTTGACCTGTTGGATGTGTCCACCTGTCCAAAACTTCTTTTAAACTACTCAGAAACCTTCAAAATAGCTCGCTACGAAAACATGGCAGTTTCGTAGCATCCAAAAAAATGGCTTTTACACTCAAAATTTTTGCTTCTTTGATGTTCCATGGTGTCCATCATGACATAACACATCATCACTACCATTTTCCCTCCTTGAAAGCTGCAAAAAGTGGTTTTAGATCCAAAAAGACAGCTACATAAATTTTCGTAGCATTTTCCTAGCTTTAAGCCGAGGAAATGTTACAAAACTATAAAAAACTGTGAAATTTCCAGATATTGACCCTGTCTTAAAAAGTAACCTCCAGCTATAGAACATTTGTCTTCAACATGCCATTAACCTCTTAAAACATAATCAAACTCAACTTAAGAGACTTGAGTTATTTCCTCTTCATTAATGACAAGTTAAGCTATGGGCTCCTCAACTACAGTCATCTTTAAGCCCTTCTTCTCCAGTTCCTCATGGATCAATTCTAACTGCTCTTGAAGGTCTTTGACTTGGTCCTTTAGTTTTTTGTTCTTATATTTCAAGTGCAGGTTCATTTTTCTAATATTCTTCACCTCTCCTCTCAATGGATGAGTCCATTTGATCAATTGTTGTGTGTTTTCTAAAGTCTTTGACACACTATTAACCTGCTCTTCCAAAACTTCTTTCATTTTCTCAAAATTCACCTTCTGAAAATTATTTTTCCTTGTTTCTTTCTTTAAGATTGTTATTTCATGATTTTCTAACTTCAACTGCTCCTCAAAAAATTCAATCTCTATTTTTTCAATGATTTTCGCCTTTCCTTTCTTTTGCTTGATGACTGGATTTTCTTTTGCAAGTGATGAGAGGTAAATTATGCTTGGTGGTGGCTGGATAGTTTCAGTGACCTTCTAAGATTCTTTACTGCTTTCCAAGACCTTTCTGGCATGCCTTAGCATTGGTTTCCTAGCTTGAAACATGAAACCTGCATCCTCACCTTCAAACTCTAACTTCTTTGTTGATTTCACTTTCTTGAGCTTCTTTCCTCCCTCATCTATATCCTCAGCTTGGACTATGGGAGTTTCTTCAATATCAATAGCATGCAAAATGTCTTCTAAATTTCCCTTAGCCACTGTTTGGCTTCTTGTAACCCTTTTTCTACCATGTTTACTCACATTTGGCTCTTGTTTTGCAGGTTTTCTCACATTTGGCTTTTGTTTTACAGGTGAAACAACGGGTGTATCAAGTTTCTGCAATTTCTCTGTTTCCATGATTACTGGTTCACTTTTCTCGGCCCTAAAAGCTCACTTTTCTCTGCCACTGAAGGTGATGGTATACCTCTAAGTTTAGGATTTATTTTAGGAGTGATGGCATATACTTCAAAACCATTGACAAATAGAAAATATGACCAATCTCTACCCAATATTTTTAACTCCTCTAAAACCAACAACTTGATTAAACCATAATGAAAGAGTGAGGTTTCATTTCCTCCAAATTTAGCTTGAACTTTATCTGCCATTTTTTCTAAGCTTCTATATAAGTAAAAAGGTAGATCAATAGATTTATTACCAACAAAATGTAGTAAGAGCCTGAAGTCGTAAGAATAAACTATATGATACCTCCCTTCATAGGTGAAGTACTTCTGAATGATAAGAAGGAGCTTTGAGAAATTGTCTTTCATGTAGCTCCTTGGAATGTCATTTGTATGTTCAATCTCACTATGTTCTGGCTTGATAAATTCCTTATAGTCCTACATGTTGAATTTGAAACCTTTGAACCATTGTTCTCCTCCTCTTGGAATTCCTGTTGTTGCTGCAATGGTATCTGGAGTTATAGTGAGGTTAAGCATCCCCACCTTTGAATTTGTCCCATTGAAATTGATGGAAAAATCTTCAGAAACATGTACATGGCATCCTTGCAGTCTTTGGAAAAACTGCAAACACCCTGTTCTTCTGAAAACTTCTGAAGTTGTTGGGTCTTCATTTATCAAGTTCGTGTCTGATGGCTCATATCTGAGACAGTGGCCACCTTTGGTGATATTCCTCTTTGTAGCCATGGTACTTTTATGTCTTCTCTACCTTGCTTGATCAGTGATACCTGTGAACTTTTGAAAATTCCAGCCACAACTTGGGCTTAGTGAAATAGTTGTCAAGATCTCAATAACATGCAAAGAGAGAGCAGAGAATTAAAAATGAATCAATTGGGAAAGATTTTAAAGTTTCGATGACAACTCATGGCATAATCATGACTCATACATGCTTAAAATAGTAATAATGACGTCATCCAGGACCATTGTACCTTGATTTAAACCTAATTGACTCAAATGGCATCTACCCTAACCCTTTCAATAATTGACTAACACCTAGCACATGTTTTGAAAAGACAGACAGGAAAACCTATTTTCGTAGCATACTTAGTGTATTTCCTGGCAGTTTCGCTACGAAAGTATGAGCAGTTTCGTAGCGAAAACTGTGTTTTTACTATGCAATTCGCTACGAAAGTAGGAAAGCTTGGCTAAAATGAACTTTTGGATTTATAAACTTGGGAAATGGAATATGTCAGGAAATAATTACTAATGTGACATGAAAATACTTGAATGGGGGTGGGTTTGGACCTTAAGATAGGCTAATAAGAAAAATTAAAATTTTTCCTTTACCAACTAATGATAAATAAACTCTATGACCATACCTTTGACACATGAACCTCTAAGACTAATTAAAATTATGTTTCACTTTTTCTGATTGATAACAGTGGCTCCACTTGGGATGGTCTACCCCTGTGGTACACAAAAGAACCTATAGTTCCAGTGCTATCCATCTTCTTGAAAACAAAAACTCTGAAACTTTCCAATCTTTCCTTCAAACTCTAATGGCCTTCACCTCGGGACCAAGCTTGATGATCAACTTGTCTTTATTAGTAGAGAAAAATACTAAAATGGAATATATACAATGGAATGAAAGATCAACAAAACTTAAGAGGAATAGTGCTTCAAAAACCTGCCATTGGCAGGCCCTCCAGCACAAGGTTGTCCATCCATCTCTTGTAGAATGTAAGTGTTGTTCCCATGAAAAGAAACTACTTTGAATGGAACTTTCCAAATATTCTCAAACTTACCATGTTTCCCCTTTTCTTCAATCTTGACCTCCCATTTCAAAACCACATCTTGGATTTGAAAGTTTTCCTCCTTAACCTTCTTTTCAAATGTCTTCTTAATTCTATTTTGAGATTGTTGATTTCTATTATAGACTTCCTCCCTTTTCTCATACAAGGCTATCAATTGATTAATCCTCCTATGAATTGCATTTGGCTCCTCCTCTAATCCTTGCAACAGATTCATGACAGGCACTCCTAAGGATGTAGGAAAAATGGCTTCAACCCCATACACCAACTCATAAGGTGAAGTTCCAATTGATCTCTTTGTGCACACTCTATCAACCCACAAAGCATACTTCAACTTCAAATGCCATGACTTCTTGTTTTCCTGCAACACCTTATTAATAATTCTCATAATGCTCTTGTTAGAAGATTCAACAAGACCATTACCTTGTGATAATATGCAGTAGAATGTCTACGTGTAATGTGATATTGATGACAAAAACCGATCAACTTCTTGGATTGTAATTCCTGTGCATTTTTAGTGATGATCTTCATAGGGCAACCAAACCTAGACAATATATTATTTTCCAAAAATGAAATGATAACTGAATCATTTGCTTGCCTAGTTGGGATTGCTTCAATCCACTTGGTGAAATAATTAGTTGCTGTCAGAATCCAGTGATGTTGACCTAAAGATGATGGATGAATCTCACCAACAAAATCTAGCCCCCATTACTGAAATGACACCTCAACATAGATAGGCATTAAGGGTAAAGGAACAAGCTTCTTCTTACCATCAAAAATCTGGCATTCATGGCAAGCAACAATATTTTTGTAGACATATTTGAACATAGTAGGCCAATAATACCCTGCTCTGAGAATATTATTTGTTGTGCCCTTCCAATAATGATGAACTCCACAATCCCATTTGTGAAACTCCTCAATCATTTTTTCAGCCTCCTCTTCCAGCAAACAATTCAAAAGAATAGCACCGATATCTTTCCAATACTGATTTTTATCAATGATGGAGTACCTTAGGGATTTTAACTTCACAAACCTAGCCTTAGACTTTGTCATCTCAACAGGAGCTCTATGATGATGCAAGACAAAAAAAATATCTTTGTACCAGTCTGAAAGGATGTACTTCTCTTCAATGGGAATCAAATCTTCATCTTCATTTGATAATTATGAAATTTCTGCAATTAAATTCATATCAAGACAATCAAAATTTGACTGTGCCATCAGCTTTGCTAGGCCTTGAACTTTGAAAATTTTTGTGGATCTGATCTCTATATCATATTCCATCAAGTTAGCTATCCAATTCCCTCTCTTACCATCAGGATCAGCTTGAGTTAGGATGTCCTTCACAACAACATTAGGAACAAAAGCTATGACATGAGAATGCAGAATGTAAATTCTGAAATCTTTGATGGATTTAACAAAGGCATAGTCTTGCCTTTCTAATATTTTTTACTTTAGTTATGAATATGTCTTGCTAAAAAATGAAATGGGCTGCTCAGTACCTTGTTGTCCTTTTTGCAACAAAACTCTAGCAGTTGTATTTTCTAATGCAAATGTAAAAACCAAAAAATCTTTTGAAAAATCCAGGTTGATCAACACTGGTGCTTGAGTAAGTGCCTTATTGATCTCCTCAAATGAGTGATTTTCTTCTACTGTCCACTTGATTTCATCTCCCTTCCTCAACATCTTAGTTATATCTTTTACAATCTCAGCAAAATTAGGAATAAACCTCCTCATAAAATTCACCCTTCCAAGGAAAGACTGAATTTCCTTCCTGCTTCTAGGAAGATCCACTTTATGAATAGCATTGACCCTGCTTGGATTAATATTAATCCCATCTTTAGAAATAATATGCCCAAGTAACTTCCCTGAAGTTAGAGAAAAAATTATTTTAGTTGGATTAAGAGAAATTCCAAACCTTCTACTCTTCAACAGAATCTTTTCTAGGTGCTTCAAGTGATCTTCTTCTCTCCTTGAGAAAACTGTTATGGCATCCATATAGATAACCACCAACTTATCCTTCTCCTCAGAAAAGGCAATGTCCATTTCTCTTTGAAAGGTAGCTCCTGCATTCATAAGATGAAAGGGAATCTTGGCATACATGAATGTGCTCCATGGTGTATTAAAGGCAATTTTCTCCTGATCTTCTGGATGCACAAGTATCTGATTGTATCCTGAAAAACCTTCCAGCATAGAAATCCTTTGGGAACCAAAAATGTTATGTAGAATTTGGTCCATCTTTGGGAGTTGGTAATTGTCCTTCAGAGAGGCTTTGTTCAAATTTCTGAATTCAATGGAGATTCTGATTTATCCGTTCTTTTTTCTGACTGGAACCAAGTTTGCAAGACACTTTGAGAATCTGTTTGGAACAATAATTTTTGCATCAAAGAGTTTCTTAATTTCCTTCTCAATCAGAGGCATAAGAAGTGGATTAATCCTCCTCGGCTTCTTCTTGAAAGGCTTTTCATTTTCCTTAATAGGAATGGTATGGTGAATGATAGTAGGATCATACTTCTTCAAATAAGCATAACTCCATGCAAAAACATCTATGAACATTTTCATCATCTTAATATATTTCTGTTTCATGTCAACTGAAAGAAAATTTGAAAGCTTAATCATTTCTGGCATTGCTACTGTACCAAGGTTACAACTCTCTACTCTTCATCATCAGCTTGTATCCTAGCAGATTTGAGCACATCATTCTAGTCAAAAAGATTTTCAAGGGGTATTAGACCTTTGGGTATAGAGTTATTCTTTAGTTGTAATACTTCATAATTTCCCTTTGTTTCAGCAAGCATGTTTTTTTGATCTACTTATGTTCTTTCAAACTCCTCTTTTAGCTCTATAAAGTTTTTGACTTGCTGGTCATCCTCAAAAACTTGCCAATGGATAATGTTGTTAGGGATAGCATGTCTATGGCAAACTTAAACCTCAAATATTTCAGTGGAATGTGCAGGGATAATAAACAGACTTGCAGGGACAGTTAGGGAGTCTGCTACTAAGTTTTGGTCCCTAGTATTCACAATAAATGAATATTCTTGAAAATTCTATAACATCTCCATGATCAAATTTCTGTATGCCCTCATTCTCACATCCTTAGTTTTATGTACACCCTCAACTTGCTTAATAACTAATTCAGAATCTCCACAAATAGAAATCTTTTGGGCACCAATTCTTTTCAAAATTTCTAAACCCAAAAATAAATATTGATACTCAGCCATGTTATTTGTGTGATCAAAGTTCAGTTTGTAAGAAAATAACTTACTTTCATCCTCTGGATTTGTGATCCAAATTCCTCCTCCTACCCCCTCTCTTCCTGCTGATCCATCAATGTGTAACAACTACCAACCTTCTACCTTCTCTTCACTAATTTGCTGATTTTTTGTCTGTTGAATTTCAGTTTATTGATTTCCTACTTTCTTCTCATTTTTTGCTTCATCAGTCAATTCATTGATAAGAATAGAAGATCCTAATTCAATATCAACATCATATATTGGAAATTTTCGAGGTTTTTCCTTACTACTTACCATATAAGCCATCCTTGTTTCTCTGTATAGTCTTCTTTGCTCACCAAAAACATGAATGGTGGCATAAGTTAGGTCCATCTACATGGTGCCTTTGATCTTTGCTGCCCATGACCTTGATAACAGCATGCCAAACTTAGGTGGAATGTCTGCTACCGCAATGTCCATTACCACTGTCTTGGCAGGGACTTGTGTAAGACCAACAACAACATCGTTTATCAAACCAATGCACTGAACTCTTTTTTAATCAAAATAAAGCAAGTTCTTATATGGCCTAGTAATTTCAAATCCCATCCTTTCCATGATTACTTTGGGCATAATATTGTGAGATTCCCCTGAATCCAACATGGCAATATGTAATGTCATGTCATGAATGCTAAGGCTGACATAAAAAGGAGGTAACTCTTCATTCTTCTCATCCTCTAATCTTGGTCCCAAGTATATGGTTGGATGATATTATTGAACATTTAGGATATCAACAGCTCCTGTTTGGGAATTCAACATTTTTACAATCTTACTTCTGTATTCATTCACCTAAGAATTTCTCCAAAAGAGACTGGGATTTTGATCTTCGAGATCTCACTCTCCAAACTGAAAACATAAATAGATTTTTCAGTCTCTTTGATAGGAGGAGGAGGTGGTGGATCTTTTTTAACTTCAACAGCTTTATGGGCATCTTTCTTGGGCTGTGTTTTGTTTGTAATAATTGGAACATTTGTGTTTCTGAGGTTGTATTTCTTCTGCATCTCAAAGATTGCATGTTGATATCCTTTAAGATAATCAGATGGTTCCTCACCCTTGTTTGCATCATGATCTGACTCATCATGTTACTCCTTAGTCAAAAATATTCCAGACATGTCTTCATCTAGACAATGAATGAATTCTTTTGGAATCTCAGGCTAATCATCTTCATCAACTAAGTTTTCCTGAAAAAGATGTCTTACTGGAGGGTTAGGCTGATTTCTATTTTCCCTTGGTCTCTGCTGGTTTTGAGGTATTCTGAACTGGGGATTTCTAAACTAAGGTTCATGTTGTGCAGGAGGAGCAGAGGAATTCCCAAGGGCAAGCCTATCCATTAGTTTTTTCATTGTTTTCATCATGGAGTCAAATTTATCCTCTGAGGTAGAAGGCTTATCTTCTTCTCTCAATTTAGTATTTCCCATCTTGGACTTTTTCGCTGCTATCATATTAACCTCCACCTTCACAACATCATTTTGAATTTTAGCTAATTAATGTGATTCTGTTTCTCTTAGCAGGATAGACAATTCATAGTCAAAAGCCTCAACATATCTCAGTTGAGCTGCTCCTGGAGGAGGCTTTAGATGGGTAGGGATAGAGTCATAAAATTTATTAAATCTTTTGGAAAAGTTTTGGATAGTTTCATCAACAACTCTTTTCAAACTATTATACTCAGTGAGGGCTTGTACAGGATTGGTTCTATTCCCCCACTTTCTCAATAATCTATCTTCAAATTCATTCCAATTATGTAGGCTTCCTAGTGTAAGGGCTTTGAACCACTTCCTGACCTCACTAGTAAATCTCTGAGCAAACAATATGATCTTGACATCATTATGGTCAACCTCCTCCCTGTCTATAAAGTCATTGAACTTATCTACATTCTCTTCAGTAATCTCTTCATCACTTCCAAAAGTTTTGATTCTAGCAGAATATTTTCTAGGAAGGGCATTAAGGACAACTGGAAGAACAAGGGGGTCATACCTAGCAAATGCAGCAGTAGGTGGAGGTGGCACATTTTCTACCATGATGACAGGGACTATAGTAGTTTTAGGGACAACAACAGTAGAGGAAGAGGAACTGTTAAGAGGTGGATTGTTTGGTATTTGTTGTCCAGTCACAATTGAACTCTAATCAAGTAGAGGGACACCAGATTTATTTCTTAACAATATTTCAAATGGTTCTAGTTCCTTCAACCTATCCAAAGATTCTCTCTCTATCAGTAACTCTGAAGTGTCTACTTCCCAAAAATCTTCTTTATATTTTTGTGTCACTAAGGCTGAGGTATCAATACCTCTTCTATGTAGGTCTAAGACAATTTCAGTCAATTATTTTTCATTTTCAGACCTAAACAAGAATTCTTGAATTTATCATCAAAATTTTTATCTTCAGGACTTCTTGAAACTTCAGAGAACAAGGATTTTGTATGTAATGGAGTACCTGATATTGCAGAACTGCCTTGAATGCCTTTGGAAATTGTGTTTGGATTATCCACAATTGTTGGTGGATCTGGGTCAGGATTGCTCCTTGTGTATCTCCTTTTCGAAGCCACCTTTGAACATGAGAATTTTGAATGGAGTCACCAAGGTAGGTGCAGCCTTGAACAGATTTCTGAGCTCCTGCTATCGTCAAGAGTTCAGCTTCAAAATTTTGGGAAAAGTATATCTTCAATCTCCCGGCAGACGCACCAAAATTTTATCACAAAATTGCACTTGATTGGCTGCTAATCAGACAACTCTATGTAATTGTTTCAAACCATATTTTGACTGAAGCTTAGCCTCCTCAGTCTGAGAGGGCTCTCTCAAAGGGGTTTATGATATTAGATAATGATAGGATTAGACAAAACTATATTTGAAAAGTAACTTGATTTTTGTGTATGTAGGTTGAAAATAATGTAGGCTTGCAACCATTGGGCCTATGGAGTCTACAAATCAGTATATTCAGTGGCAAGGTTTCTTGACATGGAAGCTGAGGCAAATAAGAGTCTTTATCAAAGGAAAATTACATATCGAACATAGGGAAACACAGTCATTTCATTAATAAAGGAAGTCAGAGCATACACATATGAATTTTGAGTAATAAAGATGAAATCTACTGCAAGTAGTACACATAAATATATAGGTCAGAAACACATTAAAAAATCCAAAGAAGAAGTCCTTTGTATTACTGTTATAAGTCAAATTACATAAAGAAACAATATGGTGCAAAAAATCTCCAATCCTTTACAACTTCGATAATTTGCCTTTAAATAGACCTTTTTACAGCAGGGATGATCTGCCTCTTGGCTAGATTCATTGAACTCTTCCTATGACACCTCATATAATAGAAAGCATGTCTTTTAATAAAAAAATGACACCTACACTCTAGAGATGACCTTTTCCTAATAAGACTCAAACTCTTATTTATTGCATTAGTCTATCTAATATTTAAAAGAATTAAATATCAGTTAAAAATAAACATCACATGTTTGAATAGGCTATGACCTTATTCATCACTACTTGACATATTAAATTCTCTCCTAAACATATCGAACCAAACCCTATTTCTCAGGAAAACAGGACCCTATATTCAACGAAAGCTTCAGCTAATGAAATACCTCCATTGCATTGTCTTTAAGTCATAAATGTTTGGCGGCAAGGTCCCTTGACCTATTGGATGTGTCCACCTATCCAAAACTGCGTAGAAACCTTCAAAAACAACTCTCCACAAAAACAGGGCAGTTTCGTAGCGAGCTTTCGTAGCATCCAAAAAATGGGTTTTACACTCAAAATTTTTGCTTCTTTGTTGTTCCATGGTGTCCATCATGACATAATACATCATCACTACCATTTTCTCTCCTTGAGAGCCGCAAAAAGTGGTTTTATAAGCAAAAATATAGGTATAGAAACTTTTGTAGCGTTTTTGTGGCTTCAAGCCTAGGAAACGTTACGAAACTGGGAAAAATTGTGAAATTTCCAAATTTTGACCCTGTCTCAAAAAAGTAGCCTCCATCTGTAGAAACTTGGTCTTCAACATGCCATTAACCTCTTAAAACATAATCAAACTCAACTTAAGAGCCTTGAGTTATTTCCTCTTCATTAATGATAAGTTGAGCTATGGGCTCCTCAACTTACAGTCATCTTTAAGCCCTTCTTCTCCAGCTCCTCATGGATCAATTCTAACTACTCTTAGAGGTCTTTGACTTGGTCCTTCATTCCAAGATTTCAAGTGCAGGTTCATTCTTCTGATATGCTTCACCTCTCCTATCAATGGCTAAGTCCATCTGATCAATTGTTGTGTGTTATCTAAAGTCTTTGACACACTATTAACCTGCTCTTCCCAAACTTCTTTCATTTTCTCAAACTCCACCTTTTGAACATTATGTTTCCTTGTTTCTTTCTTCAGGACTGCTATTTCATGATTTTCTAACTTCAACTGCTCCTTAAGGACCTCAATCTCCGTTTTTTCAATGATTTTCTCCTTTCCTTCTTTTGCTTGATGACTGGATCTTCTTTTGCAGGTGATGAGAGGTCAATGATGCTTGGTGGTGGCTGGATAGTTTTAGTGACCTTCTGAGCTTCTTTACTGCTTTCCAAGACCTTTCTGCATGCCTTGTCATTGGTTTCCTATCCTGAAACATGAAACCTGCATCCTCACCTTCAAACTCTAACTTCTTTGTTGATTTGGCTTTCTTGAGCTTCTTTCGTCCCTCATCTATATCCTCAGCTTGGACTATGGGAGTTTCTTCAATATCAATAGCATGAAGAATGTCTTCTAAATTTCCCTTAGCCACCATTTGGCTTCTTGTAACCCTTTTGCTGCCATGTTTATTCATATTTGCCTCTTGTTTTTCAGGTTTTCTCACAGTTGGCTTTTGTTTTGCAGGTGAAACAACAGGTGTATCAAGTTTCTGCAACTGCTGTGTTTCCATGATTACTGGTTCAATTTTCTCTACCCCTATAGGCTCACTTTTCTCTGCCACTGAAGGTGATGGTATACCTCTAGGTTTAGGTGTTCTTTTAGGAGTGATGGTGTTTACTTCAAAACCACTGAAAAATAGAAAAGATGACTAGTCTCTGCCTAATGTTTTTAACTCCTATAAAACCAAAAAATTGATTAAACCATGATGAAAGAGTGAGGTTTCATTTCCTTTAGATTTAGCTTGAACTTTATCTACCATTTTTGCTAAGATTTTATATAAGTAAAAAGTTAGATCAAGAGATTTATTACCAACAAAATGTTGTAAGAGCCTGAATTGGTAAGAATAAACCATATGATACCTCCCTTCACAGGTGAAGTACTTCTGAATGATAAGCATCAACTTTGATAAATTGTCTTTCATGTAGATCCTTAGAATGTCATTTGTATGTTCAATCTCACTATGTTATGGCTTGATAAATTCCTTATAGTCCTACATGTTGAATTTGAAACCTTTGAACCATTGTTCTCCTCCTCTTGGAATTCCTGTTGTTGCTGCAATGGTCTCTGGAGTTATAGTGAGGTTAAAAATCCCCACCTTTGAATTTGTCCCATTGAAATTGATGGAAAAATCTTTAGAAACATGTACATGGCATCCTTGCAATCTTTGGAAAAACTGCAAACACCCTGTTCTTCTGAAAACTTCTGAAGTTGTTGGGTCTTCATTTATCAAGTTCGTGTCTGATGGCTCATATCTGAGATAGTGGCCACCTTTGTTGGTCTTCCTCTTTGTAGCCATGGTACTTTTATGTCTTCTCTTCCTATCTTAATTAGTGAAACCTGCAAACTTTTGAAAATTCCAGCCACAGCTTGGGCTTAGTGAAATAGCTCTCCAAAGCTCAATAACATGCAAAGAGCGAGCGAAGAATGACAAATGACTCAACTAGGAAAGATTTTAAAGTTTTGATGACAACTCATGGCATAATCATGACTCATACATGCTTAAAATAGTAATAATGACTTTAACCATGACCATTGTAACTTGATTTAACCCTAACTGACTCGAATGGCATCTACCCTAACCCTTTCAATCATTGGCTGACACCTAGCACCTGTTTTGAAAAGACAATCAGTAATACTTTCTTTTGTAGCGTACTTAGTATATTTCCTAGCAGTTTTTCTACAAAAGTATCAACAATTTTGTAGCGAAAACTGCATTTTTACTGTGCAATTCACTATGAAAGTAGAAAATCTTGGCTAAAATGACATTTTCAGATTTATAAACTTGGGAAATGGAATATGTCAGGAAATAATGAATGATGTGACATGGAAAGACTTGAATGGGGGTGGGTTTGGACCTTAGGATATGCTAATAAGAAAAAATTAAAATTTTCCTTTACCAACTAATGATAAATAAACTCTATGACCATACCTTTGACACATGAACCTCTAAGACTATGTCAAATGATGTTTCACTTTTTCTGAGTGATAACAGCAGTGACAATCCAATCAACTAGAATTGTTTGTTTGATGATAGGGTGTTCCTAGTCAGCAATTTCTGGGTGGTAAGACGAGAGGTAAGAAACTACGCATCGCTCTAAAATGCTTAGGAGAGCTCACCATTGCTATGCTGGGGCACTTAGAAGTGTGATATTTGGGTGTTTTTCTTTAGTGTGTCTTAAACTATACAATTTTTGGGTGGTAAGACGAGAGGTAAGAACCTTTGCATCATTCTAACATACTTGGTTAGGCTCACCATTATAGAAACTGAAGAACTTGTAGGAAGGATTGATACACATAGGGTCCATGTGTGCTAGTAGGACAATAAAGAAAACCAAAAAACCCCCCCACTCTAACTAACTATAGGAAAGACGGGTCATAAAAAGGAAAAGAAGAGTGTAGACTTGGGAAGAAAGAAATTATTTTGAGATCTGATCTCAAAAGCAGAAAAGGAATAATCTACTTCATACAGAGATAATAGGAAGACGAGACCACGTAAATATTCTACTATATCAAAGCCTGAGGCATCGGTACCTTCTGTGTATGGAACTCATCACCCTTCAAACAACATATCCACTCCTGATATCAAGACTCCAGATCTGAAACAACAGTGGAAAGCCATTGATCAAAATCTAAAAATTGAAGGACAAGGGGAGACCAGTGAGGAGCATTAGGGCCTTAGGGAACAACATTTAGTTAATCATCATTTGGATGCGGGTAGTGCAATGAGACAACTGGTCCTGGAACAACCTGATCCTTTATTTATTTGTCAATCCCTTGCATATTCCGAGGTCAGTTCATCCCACTAGGAAGGATTAGCCATGGGGGACGAAAATATTAAGATAGATGGTACTGTTACTTTTGAATTCCCGACATTGGTGACACGAGATGACGCTCATATAAATAAAATTCCTTTATCATCTCTACCGTCCTTTCAAGGGATGGTTTTTGAAGATCCTGATACCTTTATGTTCAAGTTCGATGTGATGTGTAGGAGTTATGACTTCACTTCAGACACCCAGAAGCTGAAATTGTTTCCTGCTACTATGAAAGGAGCAACATTAAGATGGTTTATGAGACTAGGTGTTGGCACGATCGAAACATGGAGTGACATGAGGGAGGCCTTCCTCTTTAAGTATCAGGATTACCATTGAACTATGGATTTGAAGGAAGAAATATTCAAAATTACACAAAAGGAAGAGGAGAGCTTAGAAGACTACATGGAACGATTCCATTGTAATTTACAAAGGTCTAAGTTTGGTAACTTAGCCTCGAAAATCCTGAAACCAATATTCGTAAGAGGAATAAGAGATGACTGTCTGGAGCATTTGAATCTGTTGGGAAAAGGAGACATATTGCAAGAACTTCTTGAAGAAATAATGAAGGTCTGTCTGTAGAGTTCAACAGGATCGGTCAAGGGAAGAAGTTTAGTTCTAGATCCTTTAGTTCGGATAAAGAAGTACAAAAGTGGAGGAGTAACCAGAGCAGAGATCGGAAATCTATTTGAGAATTTTAAAACCGGCCTCCTCAGTACTCTCTCTACCCAAATCACCACGGTACAAGTTAAGAAAGCACAAGAAGAAACCGAAGCAGCTTTGGCAATATTCTGTCCTCGATGCAAGAAGACACATTTAGAAAGAGAATGCAGACTAAATAGAGCCAGCTTGTGCAACATCTGTGAGTTTGTGCATTCCACTGGTCAATGCCCAGAAATACCCAGACTGAAATAAGTGCTTAAGGAATCAAGCGAGGATGTCCAGTCTTCCTAATTTATTGGATCAAAGAGACCATGTCAGTCGCAACCTACAGGTATGCCTCTAGATTTTTCCTCTTTTAATCCTTAGAATAATGTTTATAATGGTTAAAAATTTCCATGGCCATATCCTACTCCTTCCTCAACACAATTTCCTTCACCATGGAACCAGTGGCCTTCCCCTCCACCAATGCAATATCCTCCATCGCAATCTTATCCTTGGAGTTATAATTGGAGAGGTAATGGCCAAAGTCCAACACCCTCTACACTACCAATGCAGCAGTATTTACAACTGCCTCCTCTTCAAAATCTGGCACCTCCTGTTCGACCCCAATTACCTATGAAACCTAACCCCAATTTGAATAATAAGATAGCTCAGAGCATAGATGCCCAAGTTACTTTCGAGACTTATCTTATCACTCCTATTCGGCTTAATGAGGTTCAGCTTCGATCGAGAAAAGTAATAAGACCATACCATACTCCCATCATTACCGAGGAAGAATGTGAGTCACCTAAGAGGGATATAGTCGATTTTGAAACAAATGTTACACCTATAATAGATGATACAGCACCTGCTGTTACACCTGTAGCAGCCAGCTCGGGAAATCCTGTTGTTCCTACATCATCCAACCTGAGCAGGGTTGGTGCATCTATAACAACTGAATCAGTTGTTAGGGTTTAGGATCCTCCATAACCTCAACTATTAATTGAAATTGCGCTAACCTCACAAACTGACTGTGAGTTCATCAAGGAAGTACATAATTTGTATGTGCATATTCCACTGTTACAAGCTCTTAAGGAAGTACCTATCTATGCCAAAAAAATGAGAGATCTGTGTGTTAAAATGCCTATAAGGAAGCCGAAAGACCCTTTTACTATCCACGTTATGGGGAAACTATCTGAACTAATGATTGATCAGTCTTTTTTAACTAAATATAATGACCCAAGAAATCATACAGTAATTATCCATATTGATGACCAACCCATAAATAACACTCTGATTGATTTAGGGGCAGTCATTAATGTAATGACCAAAGATTTTTTTATCTCCCTAGGACTTCATGGACTCAAAAATACACCTACAGTGCTTGAATTAGTAGATATATCTCGTGTCAAGCCTGAGGGAATGATAGAAGATGTGGTGATTACTGTAGCTTCTTGTAATTATCCGGCTGATTTTCCCATTTTACAAACTAAATCCAACCTAGGGGGTCATCCTTTAATCTTGGGGAGACTGTGGCTAGCCACTGCAGATGCATACATCAGATGTAGATCCTGATCTATGGTGATCTCAGATGGGCAGGACACTAAGAAATTGAACCTTTACCCCCCAGCGAAACCGTATACAGATTTGAATAGTCCCTAGTGGACAAATTTAAACCTGAATATGATTTTTCCCTACCTCTCCTCACACTTGGAAAAGCACAATACTTTAAGGATCAAATAGAGGATGACATTATTAATGGTTTTATCAGAAATTCACTCTCTGTTGCCTCTATTAGAGATCTAGGGGAAGAATATGAGGTAGATGATGTAAATATTGAACATGTGAAAACTAATCCACATACTGACAAAAATCCTGTCGAAATTGAGCCAGGGAAATATTTAAACATTAATCCTAACTTGACTATTGAATAGAATAGATCGTTGATACAACTGTTACAGAAATATAAAAAGGCATTTGCATGGGACTATACTGATATGAAAGGATTCCATCCTGGCCTATGCTCTCACCGCATTTACCTCAAAGAGGGATGCATACCAGCTAGACAACCACATCGCCAAAGGAATCCCACACTTAAGGAGATAATAAAAGAGGAATTACATAAAATCCTTAATGCTAATTTCATCTACCCCATATTTTACAGCCAGTGGGTATCTTCGCTTGTCACTGTTCCAAAAAACAATGGCAAATGGAGAGTTTGTGTAGACTATATAGAACTTAACAAGGCCACCCAAAAGGACCATTTCCCTTTACCATTCATTGACCAGGTCCTAGATACTCTTTCTAGGAAAAAGTTTTTTTCTTTCCTAGACGGGTTCAGTGGTTATAATCAAATACAAAATTCCCTGGAAGACCAAGATAAGACAACCTTTACCTGCCCATGGGGTACCTTTGCATACAGAGTCCTTCCTTTTGGCCTCTGCAATGCACTAACAAATTTTCAAAGGGAAATATTGGGTATCTTTTCAGATCTCTTGAATGACTTTCTTGAAATTTTCATTTATGACTTTACATCCTATGGGGGTGCCTTTGAAACAACATTAGTTAATTTGGAAAAGGTACTGGAACGTTGTGAACAAACTAATTTTTCTTTGAGCATGGAGAAGTGCCACATGATGATGACCGATGGGATTGTGCTGGCAGATTTCATTTCGGTAGATGGAATCAAGGTAGACCCTACAAAAATTGAAGTAATCTCGAGAATCCCAACTCCCAGAACTCAAAAAGAGGTACGTATATTTCTGGGATGCGCAGGGTACGATAGGATATTTATAGAAAAATTTTCAAAGACTGCATCTCCTCTGTTTTCTTTGCTCATGAAAGATGTGGAATTTGTGTGGACAGGGAAGTGTGAGAAAGCATTTTTAAAGTTAAAAAAATTCTGTAACAACAACACCTGTTTTGTGAGGACCAAACTGGAGACTGCCACTCCATATCGCTACAGATGCATCTGACATAGCTGTGGGTGTTTTTTTGGGGTAGCTGGAGGAAAAGAAACCTTATGCCATGTATTACATCAACAAGAATTTAACTCTAGTTGAACTCAACTACATAGTGACCGAGAAGGAATTCCTAGCAGTAGTGCATGCTATCAACAAATTTTCGCACTACATCATTGGGTATCAAGTATTTGTACACACTAACCACGCTGCAATTTGAATTTTAATGAATAAACCTGTTACCAATGGTAGAGTTACACGATGGTTATTGTTGTTAAAGGAATTTGATATCACTATTTTAGATAAACATGGAAAATATAATGTGGTTGCTAATTTTCTTTCTAGGTTAACTATATGTGATAACTGCACTCCTACTGAGGATTAATTTCCATATGAATATCTTTTTTCCATATCTACTCACTCACCATGGTATGTAGATATAGCCAACTATCTTATTACAGAAAAATTCCCACACCATTAATCTTCCAGACAAAAAAAGAATATCATACAACAAAGTGATACTTACTCCTAGATAGAGGGCAATCTCTATCACATCGAACAAGAATTTTAAATTCGCGTTGTATTAGAGAAGATGAGGTCTTTGATATATTGAAAGCTTGTCATGAGGAACCCTGTGGAGGGCACTTCGCGGACAAGAGAATGAGGTATAAAGTACTCTCAATAAGGTACTACTAGCCAACTATATTCCAAGATGCCAAGAAGTTTGTGAAGGGATGTGATAGCTACCAAAGGATGGGCTAGCCTCTGAAAACAGATGAGATGCTGTTACAGCCTCAAATAGTGATAGATCCATTTGAGAAATGGGCCCTGGATTTTGTAGGGCCAATTAATCCTTCATCACAGCAAATATCATACATATTGGTCTGCATCGACTATGTCACAAAGTGGGTCAAAGCGAAGGCACTAACTAGAGCTACATAACAAGATATTTCAGACTTCCTGTTCGAAGATATTTGTGTTTGCTTTGGAATACCCAGGGAGATAGTGACAAATGGGGGGCCTCAATTTACATCTCATTTGGTCCAGAAACTAGTTGAGAAGTATGGGATTCATCACAGGATCACTTCACCTTATCACCCACAAGAAAATGTTCAAGTGGAGAGCACCAACAAAGTTATTGAGGGAATTTTGACAAAGACAGTAACCAGCCATCGAAGAAATTGGGCCGAAAAGCTTCCAAAGGTACTGTGGGCTTACAGAACAACATGGAGGAATACTACAGGCTTCTCACCATATAAATTGTTGTATGGTAAGAATCCTTTATTCCCCATAGAGTTCAAAATAAAGACATTGAGAATAACATTACAGGTTAATCTGGATTTAAGCACAGTGCAAAGACAAAGATTGAACCAGCTCAATGAGTTGGAAATTAAACGGTTGGCTACCATTCGGCAGACAGATATCATTCAAAAAAAAAGAGCTAGATAACATGATAGGTTCATCAAGAAGAATAAATTTCAAAAAGGATATTGGGCTCCCTTGTACGATTCAAGATTCAAGGATTTCAAAGGGAAGCTCTGCACTAGATGGCTAGGTCCTTACGAAGTAGACACAGTATTTGACAATGGGACTGTAAAATTGGTTACCATTGATAGTGCTAAGACATCATTATTGGTTAATGGGCATCGCCTGATGTTATATCATCAACCTTATTTGAAGGAATCATTTGTTAACATTGTCACGAACTCTGATCTTTATGTTACAGCAATAGGGGAATGCTCCCCTGTGCAGCCTGAAATTTGAAATTACAATAAGTGTAATAGCTAAAAACCACTCTTGTGGCGACTGTTACACCTGTATGTATATATATATATATATATATATATATATATATATATATATATATATATTATATCTATATATATATATATATATATATATATTAAAAATAAACATCTGATTGTGAAAACCTCTTTTCGGGGCACAGTCAGACAATTTGTAATAGTTGAAAACCACTTCTATGGTGGTTGTTCCACCCTGTTTTTTCCCTTTTCAAAAACATCATCTTTCCTTCCCAAAATATTTTACAAGATGATGTTACTCATTTTTTTCTTTTATGTATCTATTTTTCCTAATTAGAATGTTTTTTGAAGAATAGCACAGTGGTTGTCTTGGTTGTTACACATGTAACAACCGACAGCCATGAACAATGTTTCCTATCTCGTGACTATCCTGACATGCAGCAATAATTACAACAGTTAAGACTGAATGCCAGGATCACTGGAAGCAGTTATGCCATCACATTAAATTCCTCCTTCATTAGTTGCAAGAAATCCATAGTCTTGAAACTTTCATTAATCCCGCATGCATCAAATTAAACAACATGGTAACCAATTATGACCAAATTTGGCTGGAAAAGGAATTTGTACTTAAAGCCCGTCATTTTCCATAATTAGAAATTAATGTAGGAATGTGCAAAGTACGAATTAGTAATTTGAAAATCTTGTCACCTATCATCACCTCCCTTAGCTGAATTCTTGTATCCTTGACCGAAATTCTCAATCCAGGATAAGCAGAGCAGGGCGTTGGGAGAGAAAAGAAGTGTGGAAATATTACGGTTGGTCGAGCTTAAGGAGTGATTCAAAGTAGCAACAAGAAGGGAGGAGCATCAATAATACATGAGTTGGAATCCATTGAAGCTCTGTAGAACTATCCGAAATCTTATCAGGTATTTAGGGACGCCGGGTGGCTTGAATATTCTTAGAGGTTGGAAGGTTCAGATGAGGCATTTGCAATTGAATTTGCTAAGAATTTGAATGACGACTAGACCCGATTCAGGGATCTGAAAATTGAAGTAACAGAAGAAGTGTTTTCCCGAGTGACCACATTTCCAGCTGAAGGGAAAAGATGGTTCAACAGAAAAGTTAATGACCCTTCTTTGAAGGAATATTTTCTTGACGGAGAGGAAATGATGGAAAAGAAGGGAAGGGGGGTTGATAAATTATCACTCCCCCAAACATGGGAAGATGTCGCCCTAGGTCTTATAAAGTATGTTACTTGCGAGGGAAGATCCACAATCGTCTTCTATTACCACTTCCCTTTACTAAATCATCTTCGGCACCAACAAAAGATAAATTTCCCATATTTCCTATTGGGAAACATTAAGCATATGGCTACGACGATTAAGATGACAACACATCCTGAAGCGTGTGTAAACAACCATGGACTTATCAAATTGATTGTGTTGGATGCACTAAGCCATCAACGAAGGATCTAGGAATAATTTAAACGGAAAAGGCCTAGGACAAGCTGGAGAAAACATGTTGGGACTTCCTAAGGAAGTCATGCAGAACCTGAAGTCCAAACCTAGCCCGTCAGGGTCATAATTGGAAAGGAACCCACTGACAAGCTGATTGGAGACAAAACGCCAAAACAAAGGGTGAGAGTTAGCTTGCCAACAGAACCATTGCCCACAACTGAGAAGCAGAAAGAAGCAGAAGGATCAAAAGAAGAAGGAAAAGAACCCTCCTCATCAGGGAAGGATGAAACTCATGTCCTGCTTTCAAAAATTGAAAATTTAAGAAAATAAAATGAACATTTAAAGCAGCGATTAGCTAGTGGGGAAGGAAATTTTAGTATCCATATGCGCAACATGTTCTCAGGAATTAACAGCAGCAGGGTATAGGGTTTATCGGGAAAACACTATCTTAATGGAGACACAAACAGAACTTCGGGAGGTTGTCCCACAAGAACCTGCTAAGGATATTGCTGTCACACAAGAACCAACAGTTAAAGAAAATCCTCCCATAGTAATTGACCTATAATTTGATACATAAGAACCTGTGGAGGCCACTGTTGTTCCAAAAGAACTAGCAGTGGGCACAAAGGCTAGCCTAGGTGAAAATAAAGGGGTTGATACACAATAACCCACTAATGAAGTTGTTACACAAGAACCAGCAGTAGAGGTGGATCAGACCCATCCAAGAGAGGTTGTTACACCCACCATTGATGTTGAATGCAGAGGAACACCGGGTCTCGCTACGGGATGGAGCTATGAGAAAATTTTATTGATTTTTGAATTGAAGAAATGGAAACAGGAGGCAATCTCCCTTCGGGAGGGGGTGATCTCACTAAAATAACATCAGAAGGAAATAAGTGCTTTACAACAGAAATTGATGAAGGAAGACTGAAAAAAGGTTGGGAAGAGTGGAAGCAGAAGGAAGTTGTAAATAAGTATAAGGAACAACTGATGTTGTTACAACAACAGGTTCAGGATCTAACTGTGGATAAGAAAAAGCTCCATGAGCTTGTCCTCAATTTGTTGGGGTGCAGGCAACCTTCCCCATCCTACCCCATTTTCCTATGGGAATGCTATTATATGTTTCAGTTAAAAGCCATTATGTAAAACATGCCCTATATGGGTTCTTCCACCCACACCTTTTTAGATGTCTTTCATGCTTTTGATTTTGATGAACAAAGCCTGTTGTGCAAGTTATTTTTGCATAATATCATTTGTGAGAACGCTAGTATGCATATGGTAGTAACTATATTCTCCTACATGGGGGATTTACAGTTACGATCCTTCGTGTCATTTACGAGGAATCATATTGAGTGGCACTTGTCAACAAAATATATGGATGCCAATGAATAAAGACAACATTATGGATCCGAGAAGAACTAGGACGAGCCACCAAATTAAGGTGGGAATTTAGAAATATTCTAAACACTCGTGGGATAGGGGAACCTACTGCTGCCTACAGAAGAAGTATTGTGGATTTTTTCCTTAATCAGTTTCCACTAATGAACGTCCGAGCCCTGACTAGGTGTCTGAAGTGTACAGAAGCCAGTATTGTTGAGTTGTTGGAAGGGGACCCGTTTGCATTTCAGAACTTTGTTGTAGCTGTTACACATGTAACAACATATGCCCAGGTAATAAATACCCTTGGCGCTTCCTGTCTTGGGCTAAGGTTTAAATTCCCTTTGATATGGCTACCAATAGAGGAATACCGGGTTCGTTATGAACTGAGCGAGTATGAAAAGGATTCTTGGACACGACAACTGATGGCTACTCAAGGGTACAAGTTTCCAGATGAAGAAACAGTCGGTGCCTATGATTTCACTGACCTGCACAGGAGATATTATTAAGGGAGATGAGTTTTTTACATGAGGAAATGCAAGTGCTTCAGCTGGGGGGAGATGTTGGGTGCCATTTTTGTACTTATTTCCTACATATGTTTCCCTCATTTTTACCTTGTGACCTCAATCCTTGGGACTACCTTTGTCTTTTTCCCTTATTTTATATCCTAAACAATGTTGTTTTTCCTTATTTCATTATCTTGTCATTTCGTTGATTATTATGATGTATCGTTTTCTTTTTATGGCTAACTGGGATAAATGTTGGAGGAAGTTCTTTGGTATTTTTTTTTCCTTCCAGATGTTATTCTCAGCACAAGAAGACCTATAACATGAGGCATATAGAAGTAATTGAAAGTGTGTTGTTACATTGAGCTATTACATCACGATGCTATTACAGACCCACTATTGCAAACTGTTGTTATAGTTGTATTGCTAATTGGATATCGTCAACTTCCATATGTCGACTTGTTCTCAAATGTTGTTACACTACAGCTGTCGCTTTCCATGATAGATGTAGAAGTCATTACAATACTATATTCTAGAATGAAAACTTTTAGGCAGTTTTGATTGTAATCCATATTCTCCCAATCAGAATTTTTATTAAGGAATTGGTTGTAACTATATGTATCTTATTTTGATCAACATGAGAATCGTAAGACTGTCACGACTTATCCATTCCTCATTTTTCTGAAGATGTAACCATTATATAACTCTCGACCCTCGAGGTCAAGGGGTTAGTAGAGAATTGTATCACCTTTTGGCTCTCTAATTTTGGTCACCTTAATACAAATATATAATGTTGTTGCCGTTACATGCGTTATCTGGTTTAATTCACATTTAGTTTCTATCTCTTCCTGCACCCTGCTAGGGAGCAAGGGCCCTCCTCTTTAGTAGGGAATGCATTGGTAAAGTAGTTTTACTATATTTCTTATTTGATTTTCATATTGGTGGAGTGTTGTTGTTGTTGTTCTGGCTGTAAGTAGATCTGCTTCAGTTTCAATACTATTATGTTGTTACATGGATGTGATTAGAAATACTAGCTGGTGTAATTTTTGTGTGTCACGCTAGGTACTGTTTAATTGAGGCATGATTACATTCCTTTAGATATTTTTTATTCATGCACAAGTGTTAAGTTTCGGCAATTGATTCAACAACAATTCCTCCTTATTTTGATTTTGCTTCTGGTTTGATGTATTGGCACATATAGTGCAACTTTCATTGAAATAAAGGACATCCCTGGATTGATAATTTATTTGTACCATATTAGTCATTTAACAGTGATTAATACAGTCCAAAACTATGCCCTACTTTTTTTTTTTCGTGGGAATTTATCTATCATGTTTATCTGGTTTTTGTTGTTAGGGTTTTTTCGTGCCATGTGATGTTGGTTGCTAGTTTCTCAGGCATTGGATGCACGACCTCTTGGGTTGATTTTGTTTACTATTTTGGTTTCTTTCCATGGTTTTTAGGTATGCCCTTTGGGGTTTCTATTGATGGAGAATGATTTTCTTCTCATTGGTTTGTAAGGGAATGCAAAAACACATATGCAAAATGTAATTTTGTCTTCTCTGGTGAATAAAATTACCTGCCATTTTTCTATTGAAAAATAAGCTTATTAATTAAATTTATATATGAAATTATAAAACATAATGATTATGAATTGATTATTTTACTATTTTAATTTAAATGATGTATTTCATGAATATGAATCATTATTTTAATATATATGTTAAAATGTTTTTTTTTTTCTAGGTAATGTAATTCCTCATATGACTGTCACACCTAACCTGTAGCTTGAGTAATTGCCATCCATGGACATCTAATTTTTTAAAATCACCCTAGGGGATCACACTCAGGTTGGGCCACACCAACCCTTAGCATAGTTGGATTTTTTCCCACTTATTTTTGAACCACCTTTTCGCCATGGAGTGTCTTAATAGAACATCTTGTCACAATTTTCCTTACCCCTTGTCAGCTATGTTAACATTTTTTTTTGTAAGTCAAGATTCTATTCATTCTTCAAAAAAGATATGAATCATGTGTAGAAACAAAAGGCAGGTAGTCTCACCCCGACCAAGTTTGTTGACTACTGCGTGCAGCATATGACAAAAAAAAGAAGGAAACTAAAGACATTTCCCATAACCGAGAAGGCCAAAGGCACCAAAATATAAGTAACAAAAAGAGAACACCTTTTGTAACACCCTCCTCCCATATCTACCCAAGTAACAAACCAATCGAGGTAAACATGTGACGAGAGGATACTATGATCAAATTCAACCTCCTAGGTGACCTTAAGGAAGTGGAACCGATGAAACCACATCATACATACCGTACACGTCATCAAAAAGACTACCAGGAAATACCCCAACCACTCAGGTGGTTAGCCCCTGGGTTCCATTGAGCTCTTAGCCCACTTAACCCCTATATGATCCCACAGTATGGACATTAGTGCATCTAGGAGGCTCTAGATGCACGCACAAGCTTATATGCCTTCATCCAGGGACTAAATTTCCCTATATTGTGCTTGTGTTCGTGAAATTTAAGGAAAATTTTCAGCCGTAGAGCCCAGGCCACTGCCCAAAATTCAATGAAAAATTTAGAAATGAAATAACACAACAAAACACTGATGTATTTGCAAAATCCATGACAAGGACTAGACTAGACCCCTACTAGCCATGACAATAATTTCGTTAAACATATCACAAATATGTAATCTACAAGTATAAACAATAGATCTGAGCATAGGGGTATCATACTTATCTGTGAATCGCTATGATGCATTTTTCCCTTACATCATTAGTTGCAATATCATCGATTAGGTCATAGATACATTTTTTATTCATTTAGAAATAAAAACATGAGGAGAGCCATACATCATCACTGTCATAATACATGCTTATAACCGACATAATAACAACATGAATCTCAAGGATACAACAACCATATAATCCACATTTAATCTAGTACATTTACACATAAAATTTTAAGGAAAGAACCTTTTATTGATGAATGTAAAAACCAACCCGAGATGGGACTTCCACGTTCCACCTGACCATGGATTGGTTGAGCCAAATATCTCTTCAGCCAATCACCCCATGCCATATTCCAAGCATGAATGTGGGACTCAGACCAAAAGAACCAACCAGGGCACCCCGAGGCTAAACTACCTCACCCTCATCAATAGAAATAAGGATTTACCATAATCCACACCTAATCACTAGGCCAAAATAATGAATATGTCATTACAGACTTTACGATGATCTCCACCCGATCACTAGGCCAAAACAAGCATGGGTGCCACCGAAGTTCTCCACCTACACCATGAGGAATTTTCCTGTCTCCTGGTCTCTGAGGCTTTACCGCAATCCATAGTATGATCTATGGATTACTAGGCCATAAACTGAGACATATTGTTTGTGATTTACCTTATATCCTAACTCGAGATTCCTAGGCCTAATGGAGAGAAAATCACCTCTAGTCTTTGTCGTATATCCATCCATTCACCAGTCGAGGATTCCTAGGCCCACCAAGGTAACATACTATATGGATTTACCACAACCCACAGTCTAGTTTGGGGGTTACTAGGCCATGTGTTATATCATTTTGGAGATCCACCTCGCTTAGATTCGAATCCATCCGGCAATGAGCTCAACAAAAACATGAGAACTCCATTACACCATGGCTATCTGGAAATTTCAAGGCTAGGATGAAAACACTGTCACACCTGGAAAAACCCATGCCATGACATAAAAAAACCACATGCAATACCATGCATTCCAGATTTAGTAAGGAAGTCACACATGCATTTGTAGCCGCATGATCGTGCTCTTCCTTGATTTCTCCTTCCTTCCTCTTTCATTCTTTCCCTTTCTTGATCCAATGCAAAAGTGCTCCAAGAAAACTCTAAGTGTCAAAGAGTGAGTGAGAGAGAGAGAGAGAATAATGAGAGAGATCCAAAACTAAACCGATAAAAGGTATCAAAAGCTTGCCAATTGATCCTCAGAAGCCATTTCATCAATGAGGCCTCTATTTTCTTCATTTTCCATTATTTTTCTTTGTTTTCCTCCTGCATGCAACCTGCGACCTTTCACCTTCCTTTTCTCCTATTTTCCATTATTTTCATAAATAAATGCCAAATAATTCATTTTTCCTTTCCAAAGCCTTTTCCATTGTATTTGTCAGTTTCCTTTAGTGATGATAATCGAAATGAACACCCACTAGGATTTTTTTCCCAACATTCAACTAGGAATAAGTGTCCCATCAACCGTGGTTATTATTTTTTCCTTTATTAAATTTTATTATATCAATTTTCACCAGGGTTGTTACAGAACCCTACCCCTTGGGGGACATTGTCCTTAGTGTTCAATGACACCAAAAAACCAATAAACTACTAAAAACAAAACATAATTCCCATGGATCTTTATAACATAGCTCATTTCTATATTTCCAATGAATAAATTTTCTCAAAATATAAAATCATCATGACAATCGTACTATGTATTGAAGATTTATAACACATCTCATTACGATATTTACAATAATACACATATGCACATTTTCTCAACCAGAAAATAAAAGGATACGATTCCCACATCCGCAACAAGGGAATCCAGAGGCTCACACCTCCACCCTAAAAGTAGTACCAGGATTCAATTCCTTCCCAGGAATTCCATAATCCACTTCCAGAGTCAAATATGCATCCAATTTTAAACGCTACGATCTCGTGCTGATGTCATCTTAGTGAACAATTACCAGCTCATTGTTCCATGACACATTCCCAATGTGCATCAGATTCCATCAGGAAATGCTAATGACCAAAACCAATCCATCCCCGACCTTCCCTTCTCTGATACACAGTCCCTCATGAAATTCTGTCATCCCCTTCCATGTAGTCACTCACCTTCCAAGTTCCCTAGAATCCCCTTTCGCAGGCGATCCATTCCTTGGCAAGGCTTCCTCACATTGGAAGATACAAAAACCAAGTCATGTACCTGCCTTAAAACCATCATACCAGTCATAGCATGCTCATGGAAATAAAAGGACAGTATTGGGTACCAGTGTCCCACAATTTTCCTACTCCTGAAGTGATTGACCAACATATTGTTACATGGTCCGATTCCTTTTGCTGACGTTGCTAGTTCTTGCAGTCGATTTCAACAATCCCAAACTGGGAATTACATGCTTTCCTGTACCAAGCACATAATTTCCATTAGACTCAAAATTAAATTGAAATAACTTCAAACCATACCTCATTGGTAGCCCGTTAATAAGGTACACTTGCACTTCTGTTTACTTCCTGTCACAACAAGTCAAACTAGCTGTTTGATCAAATCATCATGTATAAACATATCACATCTAGTTTGATCAAAATGCAACCATCATAAATTAAAATCATGAATTGCATGAAAACATCATAAACCATAATCATAAATCACATGTAACCATCATAAGTAAGAATGGCATATCACATACATAACAAGATTAAAATAAAATACCGATACTTATCCTTCATCGGTCCTCACTTCTGCCTTTGTTATTTTGTACACACACTGGATCAATTGTCACACTCGGAAAGCACCTAGCGCCCTTGCTTCTCTTCAATCATGTAAACATACACACATTGTACAACACGTACATCCACACAAGGTGTATAATACCACACAATACATACACCCACACCCTGTGTACAACACAACACAATGCATATGCCTACACTAACATAAAACACATACACCTACACCCGGTGTATAATACAACACAACACATACACCTACACTAGCATACAACACATACACCTACAACCGGTGTACAATACAACACAACACAACACATACACCTACATTTGGTGTACAACACAACAAAATATATATGCATATACAAAGTACAACATAACAATTACACATGTCATGATACCATGACTACACTATGTACATACATAGTACTACATACCCACAACACAACATGTATGACATGCACACAATAAGACATGTATACTAGTACCATATGCACAACATGTACACAATACCACCTGTACATAAAAATACTTGCACAATGTGTGCACAACATTACATCTACACGACACCACCTGCACAACATGTACACAATGCCAAATGTATACCACACCAACTTTACAATGTGTACACAATACTAAATGTATACAATAGCACATGCATGACATGTACACAACACCACATGTACACAATGTCACATGCATAATGTGTTCATGACACCACCTGTACACAACACCATATCTACAACCTATACATGAAACCACATGCACACAACACCACATGTACAATCATGCACACAACACCATATGTACAAAACTCACACAACACCATATGTACATAGTACTACATATACAACATGTACATAGTACCACACGTAAACAACTCGCATATCCAACATGTGCACAATACCGCATATCCAACATATACATAGCACCATCTATACCTAGCATTGCATATGCAATATACACACAACACATATATACAACATACATACAACATCATATGTACATAATACTACATATGTTACATGTACACATCACCATAGGTACAATCACTAAATATACAATATGTGCAACATATTCACAACAGTAGTACTGCACATCCATAGACCACACACTGACCCCAAAAGAAACCTTTCTTCTAGTGTCTTTCCACTATCCATGCTTATCCTAGCATGTTGGAGATCACACTACTTTCACTTCTTTGATGTATTCCTCAACATTACCTTTCCATAACATAAACATATAAATAGTACAAGAATATAAAATTAAAACATATCCATATGATACTAACCTCATATATTCGTCAAGGCTACTCTTGCACTTGATTCCTCATAGCCAGAAACCTTTTCATTCCATTCACCTGCATAAGCAGTCATTCCTCCACAAGAATGATCCCTGACAACCATGTTAGAGAGTGACATAGATAGATACATACATGCATATATACTCATTAGCATAAAAAAATCGTCATCCTGCCAGAAAACAACATAAATACACACATATATACATATAAACAGTTAGCATCAAACAACAATGATCCAAGATGACCCTGTCAGAAAAAACATACAAATATACATACATGTATACATATATAAACACTAGCATAATCATGATCACATCATAATTACGAGATAGTATAAGTTCAAGGTTAAGATAACTTCCATTATCCATGCATAATGTGCACAACATTAAGAACAAAATTTCCCGACATAGCCAAGGCATCTAACACCTTAGATCCATTTATTTATCTTTTTTGTTTCCTTTCTTATGTTTGTACTGCCACCGTCCATTTACCACATTATACCCAACCATTCCAATCGACTGTCATATTCTTACCTTCCACTACGCTTACTCTTGCACTGAGCTTCATCTGTGTCTTTCATTACCTATTGGGTACCACACAACTCTCCTTGAGCTCCATTATTTTCCTCTTTCCCCAACAAATTCCCAATAATCTAAAAAAGGAAAGAACAAGAAACAACAAGAAGAAAAACATGAAAATCAATAACAATACCACACCACAACAAGGTGGTATGGCCATACACTGGACATAAACAAAGCCAAAAATCAAGTGCAATAAACCACAAGAGACCGAAAGCACAAGACTGGAAAAAAACACCATGACTCAATCCCCATGGGTCCCCAGTGCTTCCCAAGGAAAACTTAAATTGATCCTTCTCCAATATTTCATGGAAGTCTCTTTTTCCATGTAATTCCTACATCATACTTCCATAACCACACAACTGTCAATGCAGAAATAAATATAAAAATATACCAATTATCTAACCTTGTTGTGCCAAGCACGCTGACCTGTAACTGAACACGTATGTCATCAATATGTTCCAAAGATCAAGAAAACATATATATCAATTTTAAATCAACTTTTACCAAGACTAACAACCATGTCACAATCTACAAGCAACTCATAATCATCAGTCATAAAACATACTTCTACCACTATCACCTACTTACACTCAAGTACATATCAGTTATCTCAACACGTAGTGTGTTAGTACAACCATCTTAAAAAATTATCATTTATTCATGCAATCCTAAAGAAACATACTGATATCGTGTAATTAATCAAACATTCAAACAAACTGTAAATGTACCATGTTAGGTAAATCAACTAGACGACATATTAGACACCAAACACTCAACACCAGATAGATGACATAATAGAAAATTCAAGCACCAAGTACACGACATAAGCAAACTCATACCTTAATGTATCTTAGGGGGGGCTATATTTTCTCCAAAATTAATCTAGATTAGCACAATATAACTTCACATCACATCAAATCAAACATAAATAAGGTCATTATATTCATGATATTAACTAGATAACATGTTCACATCATAAGCTCACAAAAAATTGTCACTCATGCATAACAATCACATATGCACATTTAGCCTAATTAGGACAACATAATATCACAACATCGTAAATCATATCTAAATGTCATAACCATAACCATCTTCTTAGGCCAATCAAGCTAGCATGGTACATATAAAATTGGGATATTAAATGAAATAACAATAATCATCAAGTTAACTAACATATAACAACAACAAATTAACATTTAGCATACTCATCAACAACATATAACATAATCATCAAGTTAACTAACGTAAAAAAAACAACAACAATGCATATAAAAACAAGTTACTATCATTCGTGAATATTCAACACACGTGCATATGACAACATTGATTCATTAATATCTATCGTACATGTAACCACAACAACAATAGACTAACAAACATGTACATACCCTAATTCTTATAGTAATCCATTAACTAACATACCTGCATGCTAATCATACAATACTTGTAAGGATGATCTGCTCTTACCCCAAAGTCTAGTGCCGCAACTTCACTTCGATGATTTGCATCTCCTACTCTATCTCAACCAAAACATCAACATCATAACATACCAAAAGTACGATGAAGACCTAAAATTCATACAATGACCTCATGGAAAACAACTATAGCCATGAAAATGCATGCATACCAACGTATAGTCACTAACATGCATAAAAAATGCATAAACGACATGCACTCATGACAATCACATTCAATCAACAATGCCATAAAGTTTCACATGGGGAGATCATTGTAACAATGACCAACACCATGCATACACAACAAGAAAATAGTCCACCAACATGAAAAACACATATGCAACTGACATGTATGAATGGAAAACACATCGCAATGCATAACCAATCATACACTCATGAAGACACACTTCACAACAACAACATCCTCTTTCACATGGTGACATCACTACAACCATGACCAATACCATGCATATGCAACAAGCATATAGACCAAAAGGACCGGATTAACACACGTGCAACTGACACGAATGCATGAACAACACACACTGCCCTTCCAGTCCAAGGGGTGAACCATGCTTTAAGACCACTCTGTGGTATCAGATATGACCCAAAGAGAGTGGAACATGCTTTGATACGACTCTGTAACACCCTCCTCCCATATCTACCCAAGTAACCAGACAACTGGGGTAAACATGTGATTAGAGGCTATTATGATCATATTAAAGCTTGTAGTTCACCATAAAGAAGTAGAACCGATGGAAACACATCATAAAGACCTTACACATCATCAACAAGACTCCTAGGAACCACACCAACCACTCAAGTGGCTAGCCTATAGGTCCCACTGATATTTTAGCCCACTTAACTGCTAAAAGCTCCCACAGTATGGTCATGAGTGTGTATGGGAGGCTCTAGACGCACACACAAGCCTGCATGCCTGAGTCTAGGGACTAAATTTCCTTGACCTATGCCTGCGTCCATGGGATTTAAAGCACTTATTCAGGCCCAGATCCTAGGCCACTACCCAAAATTCAATGAAAAATTCAGAAATGAAATAACACAGTGAAACAATGATGTATTTGCAAAAACCATGACAACACCTAGACTGGAACCTTACTAGCCATGACCTACATTTTGTCAAACATATCACAAATATGTAATCTATAGGTTTAAACAAAAAATCTGATCATAGGGGTCTCATACTTATCTGAGAATCGTTAAGAAGCATTGTTCCCTTACATCATTAGTCGTCGTATCATCTATAAGGTCATAAATACATTGTTTATTCATTTGAAAATAAAAAAATGAGGAGATACATACATCATCAGTGCCATAATACATGCTTATAACCAACATAATAACAATAGAAATCTCAAGGATACAACAACCATATAATCCACATATAAACTAGCACATTTACACATAAAATGTCAAGGAGATCTGAATGCAAAAACCAACTCGGGATAGGACTTCCACGTTCCACCTGACCATAGATTGGATGATCCAAATCTCTCTTCATACAATCACCACCTTGACATATTCCAAGTATGAACGTGGGACTCAAACTAAAAGAATCAACTAGGGCATCCCGAGGCTAAACCACCTCACCTTCATTAATATAAATCAGGCTTTAGGATTTTGGTAGAGAATAACAATAGTAGAAGGCTTATTGAAAAGCCATAAAAGATGTATCTAAGTGTTCAAGAGTGATCCACTGAAAGTTGCAAGATTCTGGTAAAGAATCACGAGAGTAGCAGGCTTATTAAAAATCCATTAAATGATGACTATGGTGGTTCAGAACTCAACATTCTAGACGGAAGAAAAAGATTCAAGAAGAAAAGTGTGGCAGAGAGCTTTTAGTCACCCTAGAGGCAAAAAATTTGATCCAAGCCTGCATCAAACCCTATCCATTGAAAATTTCTCTGGAATGTCTTTCCAATGATATGCAGAAGTCAAAAAATGGGCTCCTGGATAAAAATATATGGTCTGTTGAAGTCTAGGGAATTGAAACCCTAAGAAAGATGAGTTATCGGAGTAGGAGGCGTATAGGGTTTCAGAATATCGAAGAAAATCAACACATTAGAACATCGAATCATGAGGCATATCTAGTATTAGAATATTAGAGTAGATTATCACATCGAAACATCGAAGAAGGAGGCATATCAGGTATCGAAATATCAAAGGTCCAATATATTGAAATATCGGAAGTTATTAATAGAAGTGTTTTAAGAAGTTACAATATCCAGTCATACTGATAGTGTTAAAAGTGTCGATAAATTTCCAATAAAATTAACACAGGATCATGTTGCAAAACCAAGGTCTTGCGGGCTCTCTTCTCTCTCCTTTGGAAGGACACATGGCCACATGAGCTTTGTTCTGAGATTCTGCAGTGGCAACTAACGTCAGGATGATGTGGAAGTATGACAAAACACGTGGCAGGAAGATTCAATACTATTGGGTGGCCTAATGGATCAAATTCAAGTGACACATGTCACTAATAAGGAGTTTCCATGTGGAGTGATGATGTCATCCCAGAGGTCAGCATATTAGATAATGAGGACATCATAACTTCTCTGCAAATGGGTTTTGAAAATTTACGACGAAAGGAGCTTCCGATGTTGGGTTGGCACATGGTCGTGAGAGTTCAGAGACCCTAGGGGGCGGAGCAGTTAAAAAAGGAAGATTGGCCCTCGACAGATGCATGGAAGGTCTTAGCACCTAAGCGTTAAGCCATCGGTCATAGGCCCGATCCGATGAGAAATAACATTGCAAAGGAGCTAAATGAAAAGGGACCCAAGAATATCGAGGAGTGCAATATTGTAACATTCTGCCATTGAAAAGTTACAATATGGCATGTTCCTATGAGTCAGTACAATGAATTGAAAAGAGCACAAGGGTCAACAGCTGCGGCTTAAATGCATTATCACAGAGATGGTATTTTTCTGGAATAACTGCTTGAACAAGGTATCAATGTGATTGACTCATAAAAAACAAATAGTGGAGCAAATCCAGTCAAGATCCTCATCCCGTGCATGCCTTATTTGAATTAAAATAAAGGGGGAAGAAAAGTTTCCATTCTCATATATTTTCTAGTTCTGGTAAGAAATAAACAGGCATGGGATGTCCCTGTAGAGTGTCCAAACAGACTACGAATTAAAATATCAACATTCCCGTGAAGACTTTAGAAGCCCATTTGTGTGTAATTCTATGACATAATTCAATGGGAAGACACAAAGGAATAAATGCATGTCACACAAAGAAACACTTGAGTGGTGTGTGTACCTATGACATAAACAGGATTGTGTAATACACAACAGTGGAACAAAACCATTGAAAGCCTTTGAGCAATGTAGAGCAAGAGAGTATTTGTCAAATTTTCTAAGTGGTGAGAGAAGTGGTTGTGCTGTGTGAGAGAGCACAGAGCTTGAGCTGAAGGGGGATCAATGGATAATGAGTTGTGAGACAACAGAGTGTTGATCACATGTTATGCTGAGGAGAGTACAAAATGTGTGACTAAAGGAGTCGGTGATTCGACAGAGGATTGAGAGAAGAATGCAATTCTGTGACACAGTGGATTGGAATTTTTATTATTTGTAAATGCCTATGTTTTCAGTTTGAAAGTTGTATGAAATAGTAGAACAATGGCAACAATAGGTGGTGGCATGCATTCAAATAGGTTGGTACCTCTTGGAAATTTGGTGCTTTCTATCCTAAGGAGGTCGGTGCTTCTAGTGAGTGGGTGCTCACAAAAAAACTGATATAATTAAGTGGGTGCTTAATTTACATATTAAAACAACAAAAAATTGGTGGTTTTTACCCTTTGGGTTTCCACGTGAAAAATACCTATGTCAATGCGTGTGTGTGCTGATCATGAGAACTACTTTTGAACATATGAATGCTCATTCCTTAATGCTTGTTTATTTATTTATGAATGATCTCATAAGTAACAGACTATAGAGGGATGAAGTAAGAGTATATTCAAAAGAGAAATTGTAAGCAATCATATAATTACTGATTCACCTCCCTCCAAGTAATTCCTTATTCCAAAACTTGTTATCAGAGCTAAGGTTCCTTGAGAAACAATCTAACCACTGGAAGGTAGATCTATAAGTAATTATGGAAAGGAAAGAGAAAAAATATGTTTATTCAAGCAGAATACAAGTCTTTTATGGGACAAAATTTTCCTTCTAGAAAGTAAGGATGGAAGCATAACTAATGTCACTTGGTGTAGATGTGTGGACTTCAGTATTGGTAGACTATGATGTCCCTAATATTCCTCCCACTGGTGTAGATGGTAATAAATTATATGGAAAAAATTCTAAAGCCGAGAATTATATTATATTTGGTCTTATTCAATGAGAACTTGTAAAATTTATTCATTGTAAATGTGCAAAGGATGTGTGGGTAAATATTACTGAGAGTTACGAAGGGGATGACAAGGTCATGCAGGTTAAATTGTAAACCTTAAAAATGAGGTTCGAGAGCAAAAGAATGGGTGAATATGAGAGTATAACTAAATACTTCCTCAGGGATGATGAAGTAATGAATATGATTAGAGGGCTAGGTGAAGAAGTTGAGGAAGAAATGATTGTACAAAAATTTTTAAGATCTATTCCCATGAGATTTAATGCCAAAGTCTCAACTATTGAAGAGATGGCTAATTTGTAAGATCTCAAGATGAAATAGTTGCATGGTTCTTTCACATCCTATGAGATGGGAGTTGGAAAAGAGAAGTCAGAACCAATAGAAGCAACATTCAAAGTGTAAAAAAAGTGCAAGGAGCTCAAAAAACATTAGGAGTGCTCTAACTACGAATTTGATCAGGAGTTAGCTCAGTTGGTTCGGAAACTGAAGCGTGGCTTAGGAAAATATAAAGGGAAGTTTCCCTTTAAATTATTTGATTGCGGAAGAGTGGGATATTTTTCATCCAAATTCCCCTACAATGAAATTATTGAAAAAGGAAGATGATCATAAACTGGGGAAAAAATATAAGAAACGACATAAGAAAAAGGTTCTATAAAAAAGGGGGCTCTCCTCCCAATAAGATAGCTCAACACCATAATCAGATAGTGAAAAATCTTCGGAGGATGATTCAGATAAGTATTTGCTTATGGCCTTCGGAACAAACTCCAAGAAACAAAGTATTTTTGACTCTCAAGAGGAAGAATAAGAAGGAGTAGTTGACCTTGAAGATGAACACATCAGTGCCCTTGATGAGTTAAAGAAAGAAAGGAATAAGAATAAGCTGCTAAAGGAACAATTGTAGCGTGCTGAAGAAGGTGTTATCATCAATAACATTCAGTTTCATTAGGAAAGTCATTTTGTATAGGTTTTAGTGTGTTGATAAATTAATTCATGAAAATTGATGAAATTTCATGATTTGGTTATATTCCCGAGTATTTAGAGTCCCTACATGTCATCTCATTAAATTCATGTGAATAAAAATCTGCAAATAAAAAAATATATGCATGCATTGGTTCAAATTAAGTTTTAAGCCACTTGTCCACTTTTCCTGAGTCTGAATCAAATTCTGTGGAAAACAGGTTGTTTTCGCTATGGACTCACCTGACAGTTCCATAGCGAATCTGCCACTCATAACAGAAAATGCTACGAAATTGTGTTTTTCTGCACCGACAAGGTAATGGATGAGGTGTTGATTTTCAAATGGATAAAGGTCAGTTTGATGTCACGTGCTGAGTTGTTTGGAGTCATGATTCATGTTTGATCATCATTATCATCCCATCATTCCATTTTTCTTTCCTTATTTGGCCTCCTTCCTCCCGCATTCAAACTTACCATTTCAAATCATCCTTGTGAGTTTCTTGTTGTCACCTTTTCCCTTTTGTCTAAGTATAGCTATTGCTATTTTCTTAAGGAAGTTCCAACCTATGTCTGAAAGCTGCTTGTTGTGTGTAATTGTCTTTTTCAGGTGTCACATTGCCAAGGAGGCCATCGATGTTTTGAAAATAATGAACACACATAAGAGGACCAACAAAGGAGGCTCAATGGTCAGGTATGAACCAATGGAATTAAAATTGGTCAATGAATATCCAAGTTTTGCAGCAGACTTCACCAGTGTTGGTTGCATGAGGTTTTATCAGAAGTTGCAGGGGTATCATGCCCAAGCTTCTAAGGATTTTGCAGTCAATTTTGTTGGGACTGCGTCAAAGGTGGGTGTACTAAATTCCATGGTTTCTCCTGAAACTATTTCCCAAGCCACATAAATTCCAAGTACAAGGGAAGAGTTGTTTAAAGCCACCAAATTCATATTGCAGAATTGTGATGAGTTCTTGAAGCCTGAGCACATAGGAGTGGACATGACCTCAGGGATACCAAGAAGATGCCTCAAAGAAAATTACCCCAAACTCTTGTTGGTGATTAAGAATTATTTCGCATGTGAAGGGAGGTTTCATATAATATATCAGTATCACTTCATACTTTTTCTCCATTTCACTGGTAAGCAACTTTTGGACCTTCCATTTTTCTTATTAAGAAGCCTAGGAAAAATGTGAGATAAAGTAAAAGCTAGTCTTGAGAATAGTGAAACCTCTATCTTCCATCATGGATTAATTAAGTTGTTGGTTATGGAAGAGTTGAAAAAATTAAATAGGGACTGGACCACATTTCTTTTTTTAAGTGGTTATGAAGTGGATTTTTTGACTCCTAAGAAAACACCTAAATCAAAGACTAACCATTCTAGTAATAATGATGAACCTATATTTGAAGCAAAAGGTGGAAACGAAGGAGAAATGCATCCAATTACAGAGCCCATGGAGGTTGAAATGGAACATTTGAAGAAGACAGAGATACCTCAGCCCACACCTTCAAGAAACAAGCTTAAACCTAGAAAAATGAGTCATGGTAGAATCACTAGGATCCAGATAGTGGGAAAAGGTAATCTTGATGATATTTTACAAGCCATAGATAGAAGAAACCCCTATTTTTAAAGCTGTGGAGGTCAAAGGAGGTAGTAAGAAGAATAAAGGCCTCACTGCCAAGATTCTTGGCGTTTCCAGTGAAGATGCAGGTTTTGTCTTTAAACCAAGAAAACCTCTCACTAGATTGTAGCTTGCCAAAGGTATCAAGGATGATAAGAAGCCTGGAGAGACAAAAAAGTTAAAACAACTTGTGGTAGAAGAAATCATCGACCTATCCCCAACAAAAGAAGAAATTATCAAGAGGAAAGGCAAGGAGAAGGTCATTGAAAAATTTGAAGTGGAGATTTTAAGGGATCAGTTAAGGGAAGCTAGGGAAGGGGTAATTGAAAAAAAGTTGGAGTTGGAATAGGCTAAGCAATAAATAAAGATGGTAGAGGATTTCAAGGAGAAAGTGAATGAGAAGATTATCTATTATGATGAATCCCTAACCAATTCTAAGAAACTGCTTAAGAGAACCCTCCCTTTACACAGAGTGATGAAGCACACAAGGAAAAGGAACATCTGGCTGCAGGAAGAGAGGAAAAAGGTACATATAGCTGCAAGCAGAGAGGAAAAAGGGCTTAAAGGTGATAGTGGCAAATGAACATTTTGAAGCTGAAACCACTGCTGCCAAGGGTGAAGCCACTGTTGCTTGAAATGGGGTAAAATACATTTTAAAATATTATTTTCCTCATTATAGCTCATCATTTACACAACCATGAGAAATTTTGATGAATAAATTGGAAAATTTTCAAGCCTGTTATCTATTAGGCAAGTTCGTAGTGTATTTCAAGCTTAAAGCCGAGAAACGCTATGAACTCACTGAAGATGTTTTTGGGAATATAGGTCAAGTTTTTTCACAAATAAGGAAGGTGAAGGCATGTGTTTAAGTGTTTAGACCCACCAGACATCCTCCAATCAGCAAAGAGGGCAAACAATTTTCAAAAATGGCCAAAGTAGAAAACACTGTGAACTCTCACTACAGACTTGCCTAGAAGTCCTATGTTTTTTTAGTGAGGAGGAATTTTGAAAATTTTCAAGCCTTAATTGTTTTTTTTGGAACAGGCCAGCCACCTAGAAGGGTCAAAAATCATTAGTGGATTTTTTGGTTGAAGACACACTCATCGACAAAGCTGATAAAGCTACCAACTCATCATGGAAACCACATTAGCAAATATGACATCACCTCCTCAAACTCGGAAGACAGACCTCCTATCTTGGTGGGGGGTATTTATTGTTCAAGTTATGATCACTACCACGTTAGGCACATGATATTTTCGATGTATATCAACAAACATGGGGCTTTTAAAGTTTTTTAAATACAATAAAGTGTATTAGATTCCTATTAGGTTTCAATGTCCTAAAAATAACAGATCTCTATTTTATCTTCTTTTAATCTTATTTTGGATAGTCAAGGCGTCATTAGAGATATTCGAAGGTCTGCCTTGCTAGAAGACTCATTGTAAAGGTACCTAAATTTATGAATAGGGAGATGATAGATGGAGAGAAGGTTGTTGGATGTTATATTGCAGATTACTATTGTAAATATTTTTTATCAGTAATATACAGTGGCAACATACTTCTTTTCTCACTTGAGATTCATTAGTATTCTAATATGCATTTGTCTTATATGTTCTATTACTCTATCTTCAGTATTCTAGTTGTGTAATTACTTGGAATTCATGATCAACATGCTCCAACTTCCTTTATGCATCCAGTCTATTGTAAATGTTATGTTTCATTAGAATACACATGCCTTAGCTTCCATGAGATAAGTTTCATATGTCACTAAGTTTTCATACTGACTCCATATGCCCAATGGTAGTTATTTTTTTGCATCTTTCACCTGCACAAAAATACATTTAAAATCAATTTCAGAGTTAGCCATATGTTGATCTTTATTTACCTAATATCATCTTTATACTTGATAGAGCCCTCTCAGGCTGGAAAGGTTAAGTTCCAACTAAAAGTAGGTTCTTCATGCTTAAAGGTGGCTTCGAAAATGATAAAAATAGGGATCAATCTAGATCCTAACCCACCTACAATTGTGGATAATCCAGAAATAATTTTTAGAGGTATTGGAAGCTCATCAAAATCAGGTATTCCATCTCATTCAAGAGTTTATCTTTCTCCTCTAAGGTTGTTTGAAGTCCTGAAGATAAAATGTTTGATTAAAAGATAGAAAAAGTATTTTTTAGGTCTAAAACTGAGAATTAATTGATTGATATAATATTAGACCTACAAAGACTAGGAGTTGATACATCTTCTCTAGTGTCAAAAGAAGAAAAAGAAGATTTTTGGAAGACTGTCACATCAGAGTTGTTATTGGAAAAATAGTCTTTTGAAAATTTAAAAGAGTTATACCCTTTTTATTTTTTGTTAAAAATAAATTATGGTGTTCCCTTGCCTGAATGGAGTTCCTTTGTATCTAGACTCCAAATTCCCATTACAACATCTCCTAACATTTCACCCTCTTTCACTTTTTTTTCCCAAAGTCAGAATTTGAGTTCATCCACTACTTTTCCAAGTAGCACAGTCCCTGTCATTATGGCTAGATTTCCTCCTCCTGAAGGGCTAGCAATATATGCTCCTCTTATCCCTCCTGCTATACTTCATTACCTTCGAGATGGATATTCTACTAGAATTAAAACCTTTGGGAGTGAAGAAGAAATAACTGCTGAACAACATGTTGACCAATTTAATGACTTTATTGACCGAGAGGAGGTAGATGATGAAGATGTGAAAATGAGGTTGTTTGCTCAAATTTTCACAGGTGAGGTAAGAAAATGGTTTAAATCTTTGGCCCCAGCTAGTTTACAAAATTGGGATCAATTGGAAGATATTTTTTTGAAAAAATGAGGGAGTAAAGTTAACCCTGTCCAAGCCTTAATTGAGTATAAAAATTTGAAAAGAGCCATAGATGAATCATTTCAAGATTTCTCTAAGAGATTTAACAAGGTTTAAAATTCCATACCTTCTCATATCAAACCTCCCCCATAAGCTACTCAATTACACTATGCTGAATCTTTTGACTATGAGTTTTCCATCTTATTAAGAGAAAGAGAATCTGCTTCTTTGGCTGACACGTAGAATGATGCTGTAAAATTTGAGGTGAATATGGCTGCAACAAAGAGGTCTAAGATGGGAAAAACTAAATTAAAAGAAAAAGATAAGACTTCTTCATCTTCAGATGTAAATTTTGATAACATGATGAAGACCATGTAGAAGCTTTTGGATAGGCTTGCTCTTGGTGCCAATCCTTTACCTCCTGCACAACAAGAAACACATTAGAAATCCTCAATTTAGGAGTCCTCAAATTCAGCAAAGATTGAGAGACAATAGAAATCAACCTGATTAATAGGTTAGACCTCCTTTTCAACAAGATCTACTAGATGAAGAAGAAAAACAACCTGAATTCCAAGAATATATTATTCATTGTTTAGATGAAGATGTGTCAGGAATGTTTCTAACTGAAGAAGAACATGATGAATCTAGTCATGATATGGGAGGAAATGAGGGACAATATGATCACTTGAAAGGTTATCAACATGTTATCTTTGAGATGCAAAAACAATATAATTTGAGGAATATAAATGTTCCCATTAAAACCAATAAATCTCAGCCAAAGAAATATGCTCCTAAGCCAGTTGAGCCAAAGAAAGACACACCACCACCGCATGGCAAAGAAATTGAAAAAAATTCATATACTTTCAATTTAGAAAATGAGATTTCCAAAATTGAAATTCCAGTTCCCTTTGGTGAGATCATTAAGGTCAATGAGTATAGGAGCCAAATTTTTAAAATTATTAACACTCAGCCCGGACCTTCAGACATCTTAAATCTGTAAGAAGACCATCCTACCATTTTCCTAGGACCAAGGGTAGAAGACAAACAAAATGAAGAAGTTCCGCCTTTTTATGTGAGTCTGAACATTCATGACATGAATTTGCATAATGCCGTGCTAGACTCGGGTGCTTCCCACATTTTAATGCCTAAGTTGATCATGGAAAGAATGGGTTTAGACATTACTAGACCTTATAAATACTTGTTTTCTTTTGATTCCAAGAGAGTTTAGTGCATTGGTCTCAATAAGATGTGGTTGTTGGCCTAACTCAAGTACTTGTGAAGACAATGGTAATGGATATATTTTGAGCTGACATTCCTCCAAAATTTGGTATACTTTTATCTAGATCTTAGGCAGCCAAAATTAAAGGAACTATGCAGATGGATATGACTTATGGCACCATTCCAGTCTTTGGTGAGCATAGGAGATTGTATAGAGAAAGTAGGATGGCTTACAAGGTAAGTAGCAAGGTTAAACCACAAAATTTTCCTATTTATGCACTAGATACTAAATTGGGATCTTCAATTTTGTTCAATGAACTCACTCATGAGGCAAAAAATGAGGATAAAACAATAAATCAACAAGCAAAAAAAGAGAGAAGTATGGAGGAAAATGAAGAAGGTTGGTGGCATTTAAATTTTTATGGCACTGTTGGAAGAGAAGGAGCTGGTGCTAGAATATGGATTACCACTCCTAATGATGAAAGTAAGTTTTTTCTCTTACAAGTTTAACTTTGATTGTACAAACAATATGACCGAATATGAGTCATTATTTTTGGGTCTAGAAACTTTGAAGAGTTTAGGCACCAAGAAAATATCAGTTTGTGGTGATTCTAGATTAGAGATCAAGAAATTAGAAGGATATTATTAGACCAAAGATATCAGGATGAGTGCTTATAGAAATTTAATCCTTCAACTGCTTGAGAATTTCAAAGAATATAGTTTCACTGTCAAAAATAGAGACCAGAATTCAGTGGTTGATTATTTGGTTGTCTCTGCTAGTTTGTTTGTCATTCCTACTCATTCTAGTAAGAGCTATGAGGTTGAGGTCAGGCTTAGATCATCTATCCCTGATAATATTATCCATTGACAAGTGTTTGATAGTGATTAGCAAGTCTGAAATTTCCTTAAGCTAAAAGAAGAATTTGAAAACATTCAATTAGATCAACATAATATGTTTGTTGAAACTAAAGTTAATCCGTAGTTCATTCAGCTGAAAAATAATTGTATTCCCAAAGGCTTAATACCCCTTGAGAAGTTATTTGATTAGAATTATGTTTTTAAGTCCCCAAAGATGAAGGTTGATGATGAAGAGGTGGAAAGTTGCAACCTTGGTACTGCAAAAATTCCCAAGATGGTCAAGTTGTCTAGATTTCTTTCTTCAGAGATGAGACAAAGGTATGTGGATATGATGAAAAATTATATTGATGTTTTTGCATGGAGCTATGCAGACTTGAAAAGGTATGATCCTAGTATTATTCAACATATTATCCCCATCAAAGAGAATGAAAAACCTTTTAAACAGAAGTTGAGAAGAATTAATCCTTTGCCTATGCCACTGATTGGGAAAGAAATCAAAAAGTTTTTTGATGCAAAAATAATTGTCCCTTTGATGTTTTCGAAGTGGCTTTCTAATTTTGTACGTGTAAGGAAGAAGAATGGTGAGATTAGAATTTGCATTGATTTCAGAAATTTAAATAAAACATCTCTCAAAGACAATTACCCTCTTCCCAAGATGGATCAAATTCTGCAAAATATTGTTGGCTCTCAAAGAATGTCTATGCTTGATGGTTTCTCAGGCTACAATCAAATATTATTACATCCGGAAGACCAAGATAAAATTTCTTTTACTACGCCATGGGGGACATTTATGTATGCCAAAATGCCTTTTGGTCTCATGAATGCAGGGGCGAATTTCCAAATGGCGATGGATATTTCATTTGCTGAGGAAAATGATAAATAAATGGTGTTTTACTTGGATGAAATCACTGTATTTTCAAAGGATGAAGAACACCTTAAACACTTGGAGAAAATTCTGCAGAAATGCAAAAAAATTGGTATATCTCTCAATAATACTAAAAGTGTCTTTAATTGTACCACTGTGAAATTTTTAGGACACATTATATCAAAGGAAGGAATAAGGATTGATCCAAGTAGGGTTATTTCCATTTATAAAATAGACTTACCAATAAACATAAAGGAGATACAATCCTTTCTCGGAAAGGTAAATTTTGTTAGGAGATTCATTCCTAATTTTGCTGAGATTGTCAAACACGTTACTAAGATACTTACGAAATAATATGATGTTAAATGGAAATTGGAAGCAAAGAAATATTTTTAATACATAAATAAGGCCCTCACTCAAGCCCCAGTGCTCATAAGTCTTGACTTTTCAAGTGATTTTTTGGTTATTACATTCGCCTTTGAACATACAATTGCTGGAGTATTATTACAGAAAAGACAACAAGGTGATGAGCAGCCTATTTATTTCTTAGTAAAACTCTTGAAAAATATGAATTGAATTATAATATCATGGAGAAACATGCATATGCTTTAGTAAAAGCGCTTAAATATTTTAGAAAAGTTACATTTTGCATTCTCATCTTATAGCATTTGTGCCTAGTACTGTGGTGAAAGACATATTGACCCAAGCCGATCCTGATGGAAAAAGAGGTAAGTAAATTTCCACTATGTTGTAATATTATATAGAAATTAAGCTTACCATGTGGGTAAAGGGTCAAGGGCTAGAAAAAATGATGGCACAATCAAATTTTGGGTGCCTAGACATGGATTTCATTGCAAAAATTTCAAAAGTAGTTGAAGACGAAGAATTTGTTCCTATTGAAGAAAAATTCATTGTGTCTGAATGGTACAGAGATGTGATTTTTTTTTTTTTTACATCATCATAAATTTCCTCCTCAATTTACCAAATCCAATTCCATGTTTGTAAAGCTGAATTCTTTGATGTATTGCATTTTGAACAAAAAATTGTATTGGATGGACACCGATGGTACTCTTTTAAATTGCGTGTTGGAAGAAGAGGCTGAAAAGGTTATTTATAAATTTCATAAGGGAGATTGTGGAGGACACCATTATTGGAAGGCTACAGCAAACAAGATACTCATAATGGGATATTATTTTCCTTCTATGTTCAGATATATCTACCAGAATATTTTTGCATGCCATGAATCCCAAATTTTTGATGGAAAGAAGAAGCTCACTCCTTTACCCCTGAAACCAATATATGTTGAAGCTCCTTTCCAGCAATGGGGATTAGATTTCACTGGCGAAATACACCCCACATCCTTAGGACAACATCGCTGGATTTTGACAACCACTGGTTACTTCACCAAGTGGATTGAAGCGACCCTTGCAAGGCAAGCTATAGAATCAGTCATCATCCAATTTATGGAAAACAACATACTGACAAGGTTTGGTTGTCCCATGGAGATTATTACTGATAACGCTCAAGATTTAAAATCCAAAAAACTGATTATTTTTGTCATCAATATCATATCACTCTTGGTCATTCCACAACCTATTACCCTCGAGGTAATGGCTTAGCTGAATTATCCAATAAAAGCATAGTCAGGATCATCAAGAAAGTTTTGCAAGGAAATAAAAGTTCATGGAATTTGAAGTTAAAGTTTTCTTTGTGGGCTGATAGAGTTTGTACTAAGAGATCTATAGGCACATCTCCTTATGAACTAGTATATGGAGCCGAAGCAATTTTCCCAACTTCTTTGGGAGTTCTGGTAATGAAATTGCTACAAGGGCTTGAAGAATAACATAATTCCATCCAAAGGATGATAAACCAGCTCATTAATCTACAAGAGAAAAGAGAAGAAGTGTATAATAATCATTAGAAATCACAAAACAGAGTAAATAAGACCTTTTACATAAATACTAAAGAAGCAAACTTCAAGATTCAATATGTAGTTCTGAAATGGGAAGCCAAAATTGAAGAAAAGGGGAACATGGAAAGTTTGAGAATATCTAGAGGGGGCCTTTTTTAATAGTCGCATATCATGAAAAAAACACATTTTTACTTCAAGAGATGGATGGGTAGCTATGTGGAGGAGGACCTGTCAATGGCAGGTTTCTAAAACACTACTCTTCCTAATTTATTTTCCTGAATCACATTCCATTGTACATATTTCATTCTATGTTATGATATTTTTCAAATAAAAATGATTTCATCATCAATTTTGATCCCGAGGAGAAGGCCATAAGAGATTGGCAAAGATTTCATCAATTTTGTCAATTTCAGTTTTTCCAAAAAAGGCATTGGAGCTACAGGTTCTTTGTTGTACCACAAGGGCACATCATCCCTAGTGGAGCCATTGTTATCATCAATAACATTCAATTTGGTTTGGAAAGTCATTTTTTATAAGTTTTAGGTTGTACATATATTAATTCATGAAAATTGATGAAATTTCATGATTTGGTTATAGTCCTAAGTCTTTAAAGTCCCCACATGTCATCTCATTAAATTCATGTCAATAAAAATCTGCAAAAAAAAAAATACACATGCATTGGGTCAAATTAAGTTTTAAGCCACTTGTCCGCTTTTTATTGAGTCTGCATTGAATTCTGTGGAAAAAAAATTGTTTTTGCTAAAGACTCACTTGAAATTTCTATAGCAAACCTGACAAAATCATAACAAAAAATGCTATGAACTCATGTTTTTTTGCACCGACAAGGTAATGGATGAGGTGTCGATTTTCAAATGGATAGTGGTCATTCTGAGGTCATGTGTTGAGTTTTTTGGTGTCATGGTTCATTTTTTATCATCATTATCATCCCATCATTATGTTTTTCTTTCCTTATTTGGCCTCCTTCCTCCCGCATTAAAACTTACCATTTCAAATCATACTTGTGAGCTTCTTGCTATCACCTTATCCCTTTTGTCTAAGTATAGTTGTTGTTGTTGTCTTAAGGAAGGTCCAGCCTCTGTCTGCAATTTGCTTGATGTGCGTAATTGTTTTTTGTAGGTGTCACATTGCCAAGCAGGCCAACACTATTTTGAAAATAATGACCACACATAAGAGGACAAACAAAGGAGGCTCAGTGGTCAAGTATGAGCCAATGGACTTACAATTTGTCAATGAAGATCCAAGTTTTGCAGCAGCCTTCACAAGTGTTGGTTGCATGAGGTTTTGTCATAAGTTGCATGGGTATCATGCCCTAGTTTCTAAGGATTTTACACTCAATTTTGTTGGAATAGCATCAAAGATGGGTGTACTAAATTTCATGGTTTATCTTGAAACTATTTCCCAAGACACAGAAATTCCAAGGAGACAGGAAGAGTGGTTTAAAGCCACCAAATGCAAATTGCATAATTGTGATGATTTCCTGAATCTTGAGCACATAGGATTGGAAATTGTAGAAATTTTCTGAATAATGAAGTTTATTCGCTGAGATTAACCTGGTCACACATCAATTTGAATTGCATGCATAACACATAACCTCTTCTACCATTAATCGTCACATGCGGAAAATAAAACAAAGCGACAAAACATCAAATCACACACATAGAACGCATCATGTATGGGGAAAGCTTATAGCTGAAAACCCCCAGCTATATGTATCATATAAATGGATGAGAACATGTAACTTTACACAATACAATACTCCTCACAAGTACTCAGTACTGTCTCCAAAAGCTACACACAAAACTAGCTCAGTTTTGAACAAGTCGTGGGTTCAAAACTCCTCCACAAGTCTGCCTGCCTGTACTGCGCAATCCAAAGTGTGAATGTAGCTGAACCAAGTTCGAATTCACCTTGATTGAACAGCGCAATCATCACTGGCACTCTCATCCCACTGATTGTGCAAATCTCATGCACAACTAATGTACAACTGCTGTCGATCTCACCCTTTCATCTACCTCTTTCACTGATCTCCACTGAACTGTCCATGCACTGAGTTAAATGATGTGTTCTTTAGTTAAATAATGAGTTAATAATCAGTGAATTAAATAATATTTAATTCACCCAAATCATCTCTAGTGTAATCGCCAGTTAAACTGATCACAACTAGTTCAACTAGTCTCAACTCCATCAACTCCTCAATCAACTCCACCGAACTCCACCACTTGAGCTCTAACTGAAGTCAACCATGCATTAGCTCACCAAACCCATGGGAATAGCGTAAATCCTCATGTCAGCTGCATGCCCCACCTCCGAGGGTCAAACTGAAGTGTTCCAAGAGAGTAAACTGAAGTTTAGAGTCCAAATATTATTAAGGGTAAATAATATTTGACTGTTCTATTTTTAGCCCGACAGTCTAAAAATAGAAACCACCTAATGTCTAAAAATAGAGGTCCATATATTTTTACCAACATGACCAATCCTCCAAGAATAGCATACTGCAGCTCCCGGTACATGATCCATATGTCTAAAAATAGACATAGTCTAAAAATAGACTTTGCGCCAAAAATAGCCTGCGGGCCCACCTAGTGAAGGCGACTTCATTTCACTAGGCTCCATCATCTTGCTGCATTTTCAACACTCCCTCTCAGCAAGATATGGATTATCTGCAACCCCTATCCTGCCTCTGTGGAATTCGAATTTTCTCCTGGTGAGCGCCTTCGTCAAGATATCAGCATCCTGATCCTCCGTGGGAATATATGAAAGTAACATGATTCTCCGCTGCACACAATCTCTGATATGATGGTACCTGATGTCGATGTGTTTGGATCTATCATGAAATACTGGATTAGCCGAGAGTTTAATGCAACTCTGGTTATCACAATAAATCATAGTAGGCTCCAAGTGCAACCCGAACAATCCAACGAGGATCTTCCTCATCCAAATAGCCTCGCATGCAGCCAAGCTTGCTGCCATGTACTCGACCTCTGCTGAACTGAGTGCCACGGATCTTTGCTTCCTGTTGTACCAGGAAACCGCTGTCGATTCGATACTAAAGACTCCTCCAGAAGTGCTCTTTCGGTCCATTGGGCTCCTTGCCCAATCTGCATCAGTGAAGCCGGAAAGCTTCGCTCCATCCTCCTGTCTGTACCATAGACCATATCCCAATGTGCCACTAAGATAACGCAATACATGCTTGCCTGCCTTCCAGAAGAGCTTGGTAGGCTTAACCATAGCTTGCGAAAGCTGGTTAACAGCATAACATATATCGGGTCGTGTATTGACCAGATACATAAGCGACCCCACCAACTGTCGATAGACAGTGGCATCCACTACCTCCGCTGAAGTAGCATCCTCCTTCCTCCAAACACCAGGAAGAGGAGTGTCAACAGGCTTGCAGCCATGCATGTTGAACCTCTCCAGAATCTCCCGGGCATACTTTCCCTGAGAAACAAACAGTCCTCCACTGCGCTGCCAAATCTCCAATCCCAGGAAATAATGAAGGAGGCCCAAGTCCTTCATCTCAAACTCTCGTGCAAGATCCTCCTTGCATGAAAGTATCAACTGCTCGTCGCCAGTCAAAATCAGATCATCTACATACGGTACGATGATCAACAGCTTCCCCTCCACCACAATCTGGTACAGGTTTGGATCCGCCTCACTCTTGGAGAATCCAAGCCCGGTGAAGTAGCTGTCTATCCGAGTGTACCAAGCACGAGGTGCTTGCTTCAGCCCATACGGTGCTCTCTTGAGTCGGCACACATGCGACTCACTGCTGAAGATCTCAAAACCTTCAGGCTGCTCTATGTACACCTCTTCCTCAATAACTCCATTGAGGAACGCAGTCTTCACATCCATCTGATGAATGTGCCACCCCATCTGCGCCGAGAGAGCAAGGATCGTCCGTATGGAAGAGTACCTTGCGACAGGTGCAAAAGTCTCCTCATAGTCAATCCCCTCGATCTGTGAGAAGCCACGGGCGACAAATCTCGCCTTGTACTTCTCCACACTCCCGTCAGCCGCCTGCTTCACTTTGTAGACCCATCTCGAGCCTACCACTGATTTCCCCTCCGGTCTTGGGACAATCTCCCATGCACTGTTTCTGACGATCGAATCATATTCTTCGATCATGGCATCTACCCATGCGGGCTCCTCCACAGCTTCCTCGAAAGAGGATGGCTCCGTCACGACACATTGACTCATAAGAGCCATGTATCCAGTGTACCGATCCGGTGAATGTCTCTGTCTGCGCTGTGCTGTAGGTGGTCCTACAACCTTCTCTGCATCTTGAGCCAGTCGCTCAGCTTCTGTAGTGCGCTTGCGCCCTCTGATGGTTGGCGTTGCATGAGTGGTTTCTTCCACTCCATGAATCTCATCTTGTGGCTGATCCACATCCTGAGACTCATCCTTAGGAGCTAACAACTCCTCATCTGCATGCAAGTGTGGCTCCCTCTCAAGCGAACACTGCATGGCTTTCTCCTCCTGAAATTTGATATCCCGTCGCACAACAGTCTTGCGACTGTCTGGCACATACACCCGATAGTTGTGGGGTGTATCAGTGTACCCCACAAATATTCCAACCTCTGCGGTCGGATCCAGCTTCTTTCTGGCATCCTTCGTCACATGCATGTAGACAGGAGAACCAAAAATCCGCAAATGGGAAATGTCAGGCCTCTTGCCAGAATAAGCCTCCTCCGGTGTACTCATGCCAAGAACCTTGTGAGGACAACGGTTCTGCACATACACTGTTGTATTGCATGCCTCGGCCCACAAGTGAAGGGGTAGGCCCTGATCATGCAACATCGCCCGTGCAGCACCCACGATCGTTCTGTTCTTCCGCTCAGCCACCCCGTTTTGCTGTGGGTTATGAGGTGCGATGAGCTCTCTCCGAATCCCTTCTGCGCTGCAGAACTCCTTGAATTCAGCCGAGATGAATTCACCACCGTTATCACTCCTTAGAGCAATCACCTTCTTCCCCAACTCCTTCTCGACCAGTGCTTTAAACTCACAGAACTTCGGGAATGTATCGCTCTTCTTCTGCATGAAGAAGATCCGGCACTTTCGAGAGAAATCATCAACAAAGATCACATAATACTTGTGCTTTGCTGTCGAAGCAACTGAGAAAGGACCACACACGTCTGTGTGAACTCTCTCAAGGATCGTCGTGGCGCGACTATCCTTCTCGTGAAAGGTGGCTTTCACAAACTTCCCTAAAGTACACCCCTTGCATTGATCTGACTACGCAAGGGTGCCCTTAGGAAGCCCAGTAGAAATCTGCTGCAATATTTTCAAAGCTCCATGGTGAAGGTGGCCCAATCTCCTGTGCCACAGTTCGCCCTCATCATCCCGGCTCACCACTTCTCCCGCCTTGCATGCCATTGCTGCGTAGCCATCTACTTGCAACTGATAAAGGTTCTTGACTCGAACCCCTATCTTCCGGGTCTCTCCAGTAGTCTTACTGCGCAGGAAAGCCTTTCCTTCGCTGAAGACCACATCATACCCCTTGTCTTCCAACATCGCCACAGAGATCAAGTTTTTCTTCAATCCGGGCACATGCATCACATCCTTCAATACGAAGGGTTTACCAGACTCCCTCTGAAAGGATATGGTACCGATACCGGTCGCACTGTATCTACCATCATCGCCCATCTCGATGTGCACGCCCAGATCTTTGTCCTCCAGATCTGAAAACAAATCTCGATCTCCCGTCATGTGGAATGACGCACCACTGTCCAAGAACCACACTGATCCCATCATACTTGATACCAAGCATGCGATCAGCAAAAAATATAACTCAAACTGCGAGGCCAAGGCCTCTCCATCTCCGGATCTAGCAGCTTGCTTGTTTTTCTTCTTCTTCGGACAATTTGTGGCATAATGTCCGTGATCATGGCAGTGAAAACACTTCACCTTAGCCATGTCTTGCTTCTTGCCCTTTGCACCGGAATGAGAATTTTTCTTGCCCTTCCCCTTCTTTGCTTTGGCAGCCAAAGCACAATTTTCTTCATCAGTTACCTTTGATGAAGATCTGTCCCTGGTAGTCCTCCTGATCTCCTCTTGCATGAGATCCGACCACAGTCGCTCCCATCCCGGCAACTTCTCCCGACCATTGACACTATCCTGATAGGAATGCCAAGCCTTCGGAAGACCAAGGAGAGCCAGGTCAACCAAGTCCTCATCATCGACAGTCACCCCCACACTTCCCAGCTCATCTCTGCACTGAGTGAACTTCGTGAGGTATTTTGTGATGCTGTCGCCTTTCTCCATCTTAATGTTCCTGAGTCTATCTTTGAGCGCCAGCTTCCTTTGGTCGCTCTTGCTTTGGTATATATCCGTCAAAGCTTTCCACATTAAATATGGAGAAGCCTTTCCATGCAGGCTGGATACAATGTGATCCTTTACGCCCTCCAACAGGATCCTTCGACATTTCGCTTGTTTCTTTTGCCATGCTTCGACAACAGCAGCATCAGTAGAAGTAGGCTTTGGAATCTCTTTCTCCACGAATTCCAACAGCCCATTATCATCTAATACAGCCTCCATGCGGTCCTTCCATGCAACATAATTCGAACTACCTTCCAAGGCATATTCTAGTCGCAACCCGATGAAAGACATTTTCGCCGCGGCACCAAGAACACAAATCTGCAAATTCGAATTTCACCACCAGCTGATAACTCAATCGCTTCCGATCTACACTTGAGAACAAATTATTTCCAAATCAGAGATTAACTGTATGGGCTTTTACCAGACCTTTCACCTTCAAAAGAAGGATGAATCCGGAGGCTATCTGGCCCGTATGCAGGCTCTGTCCGAGGAAATAATTGCAATCACCGTAATAGATCTTGACGATTAATTTTGCTTTGATACCATGTATAAATTTGCTGAATAATGAATTTTATTCGCTGAGATTAACCTAGTCACACATCAATTCGAATTGCATGCATAACACATAACCTCTTCTACCATTAATCGTCACATGCGGAAAATAAAACAAAGCGACAGAACATCAATTCACACACATAGAACGCAGCATGTATGGGGAAATATTATAGCTGAAAACCCCCAGCTATATGTATCATATAATGGATGAGAAACATGTAAATTTACACAATACAATACTCCTCACAAGTACTCAGTACTGTCTCCAAAAGCTACACACAAAACTAGCTCAGTTTTGAACAAGTCGCGGGTTCAAAACTCCTCCACTAGCTGCCTGCCTCTACTGCGCAATCCAAAGTGTGAATGTAGCTGAACCAAGTTCGAATTCACCTTGATTGAACAGCGCAATCATCACTGGCACTCTCATCCCACTAATTGTGCAAATCTCATGCACAACTTATGTACAACTGCTGTCGATCTCACCCTTTCATCTACCTCTTCCACTTGTCTTCACTGAAATGTCCATGCACTGAGTTAAACTGATGTGTTTTTTAGTTGAATAATGAGTTAATATCAGTGAATTAAATAATATTTAATTCACCCAACTCATCTCTAGTGTAATCGTCAGTTAAACTGATCACAACTAGTTCAACTAGTTAACCGAAACACAATCTCCATCAACTCCTCAATCAACTCCACCAAAACTCTGCCACATGAGTCTAACTGAAGTCAATTACGCATTAGCTCAACTAAACACATGGGAATAGCGTAAATCCTCATGTCAGCTGCATGCCCCACCTCCGGGGGTCAAACTGAAGTGCTCCAAGAGAGTAAACTGAAGTTTAGAGTCCAAATATTATTAAGGGTAAATAATATTTGACTGTTCTATTTTTAGCTAGGCAGTCTAAAAATAGACTTCGACCTAAATGTCTAAAAATATAGGTCCATCTATTTTTACCAACATGAGCAATCCTCCAAGAATAGCATACTGCAACTCCCAGTACATGATCCATATGTCTAAAAATAGACATAGTCTAAAAATAGACTTTGCACAAAAAATAGCCTGCAGGCCCACTTGGTGAAGGCGACTTCATTTCACCAAGCTCCATCATCTTGTTGCATTTTCAACAGAAATTACCTCAGGGATACCAAGAAGCTGTCTCAAAGAAAATTACTCCAAACTCTTGCTGGTGATTCAGAAGTATTACACATGTGAAGGGAGGTTTCATATGATATATCAGTATCACTTCAGAATTTTGCTCCATTTCACTAGTAAGTAGCTTTTGAACCTTCCATTTTTCCTATTCATAAGCCAAGGAAAAATTTCAGATAAAGTATAAGCTAGGCCTGAGAGTAGTGAAACCTCTATCTTCCATCATGGATTAATTAATTTTCTATTTATGGAAGAGTTGAATAAATTAAATAGGGACTGGGCCACATTTCTATTTTTAAGTTGTTATGAAGTGGATGTGTTGACTCCTAAGAAAACACCTAAATCAAAGACCAACCCTTCTAGTAAGAATGATGAACATATAGTTGAAGTAGAAGGTGGAAAGGATGGAGAAATTCAACCAATTACAGAACCCATGGAGGTTGAAATGGAACATTTGCAGAAGACAGAGATACCTCAACCCACACCTTCAAGCAACAATTGTAAACCTAGCAAAATGATTCATGGAAGAATCAATAGGATCTAGAATGTGGGAAAAGGTAATATTGATGATATTTTACAAGCCATAGATATAGAATAAACCCCTATGGTTAAAGCTATGGAGGTAAAAGGAGGTAAGAAAAATAAGAAAGGCCTCACTGCCAAGAAAATTGAATTTTCCAGTGAAGATGCAGGTTTTGTCTTTAAACCAAGAAAACCTCTCTCTAGATTTCATCTTGGCAAAGGTATCAAGGCTGATAAGAAGCCTGAAGAGACATAAAAGGTCAAAAAACATATGTTATAAGAAATCATCGACCTATCCCCAACAAAATAAGAAATTATCAAGCAAAGGAAAGGCAAGGAGAAGGTCACTGAAAAATTTGAAGTGGAGCTTTTAAGGGAGCAATTGAGGGAAGCTAGGGAAGAGGTCATTGAAACAAAGCTGGAGTTGGAAGAGGCTAAGAAATAAAGAAATATGGTAGAGGAGTTCAAGAAGAAATTGAATGAGTAGATTACCTACTGTGATGAAGCCCTAACAAATGCTAAGAAAGTGCTTAAGAGAACCCTCCCTTTACGCAGAGTGATGAAGCACACAAGGAAAAGGAACATCTGGCTGTAGGAAAAGTGGAAGAATCTCAAAGGCCAAGTGGAGGAGTTGGAGGTGCAGATGGTAATGGTAAAAACATAACTCAATAAAAAGGTTTTAAATATGGTAGTGGTAAATGAACTTGTTGAATCTAAAACCACTGCTACCAAGGGTGAAGTCACTGCTGCTTGAAGGGGGGTAGAATACATTTAAAAATATTTTTTTGCCTCATTATAACTCATCATTTACATAGCCATGAGAAATTTTTGAGAAGAAATCGGGAAATTTTCAGGCCTATTGTCTATTAGGAAAGTTCATATTGTATTCCAGGCTTAAAGTCGAGAAAACACTATGAACTCACTGAAGATGTGTTTTGGGAATATATGTAAGGTTTTGTCACAAAGAAGGAAGGTGAAGGCATGTGTTTATGTTTTTAGACCCACCAGACATCCTACAATCAGAAAAGAGGGCAAACAATTTGCAGAGATGACCAAAGTAGAAGATGCTACGAACTCTCTCTACAGACATGCCTAGAAGTCCTCTGTTTTTGCAACAAGGAGGAAATTTAAAAAATTTCAAGCCTTAATTATTTTTTTTGGAATAGGTTAGCCACCTAGAAGGGTCAAAAATCATTAGTGAAGTTTTTGGTTGAATACACACTCATCGATAAAGCTAATCAAGCTACCAGCTCATCATGGAAGCCACATTAGAATATATGCCATTACCTCCTCAAAGCTTAGAAGATAGAGCTCCTATCTTGGTGGGGGGTATTTATCGTTCGAGTTATGGTCACTACCACCTCAAGCACATGATATTTTCGATGTATATCAACAAACATGGGGATTTTAGAGTTTTTTAAATATAATAAAGTGTATTAGAGTCATATTAGGTTT